>CABEGB010000191.1:0-516510 GCA_901521435.1 Crematogaster levior
AGTAAGATGAGACACGATAGGATCGCTTATCTTTAAATAACCGATTCACGTTTAGAAATAATTAATAGCTACATTAATACTTCTCAACTATTATATTTAGTTCGTTAGTGACTTATTACGTGCACACGTGTGTGCACACGTACGTGAAAGTGACTATAATAATCTACGTTCTATTGCCGCGCATTCGTAATATATATTATTCTGTACTACCATTCACAACTCGAATTTACGAACTATTTTGGCAATCTAACACCAGCGTTTCCAGCAATAAGTCACATAATTCGGCCGGTGCTATTTGCAACATTTGCATAAGTCAGATACATTATGAAAATAGTTGTGTGCATCGCAAGCGCGCTGAAACAAGAATCGATTTGATAATTCAGTCCCATCTGAATTTTTAAATTTACTTAGATTACGTTCATTGTTACTGCACTTGTTAGACTGATTTCCTTCATTATCAATATTTGTTGAGAAATGATGGGAGGAAGAAAGCTAGAAAAACGAAAAGCAATTTTTTTGCGGAATCACCATTCTCCATTTTTCCTCTTACCTGAGTGTATAAAAATTCTCGAAGTAAAATCGATTTGCGCGCGAAGAGAGTGTGTCGGGCAGGCCTTCGGTCTTCGTAGGGGGACACCTTATATAACATGGGAAATTGGCAGGAGGTATTTCCTAATATCGAACGCGCGTTCCCTGGAAAAGAATGTCGGCGTGACATTACAGGAAGAGGAAGAAGCAGAAAGAGGAAGAAAGAGAGAGACAGAAATACGCTTTTGCTCCCGAAAATCTCGTCGAAACAAAGGATGTGGTATAGAAAGGGGAGAAACTCTTTTTTACTTCCTTTCCATACCTTTCCGATTAGGAAAATCGTATCGCTGACGTTTATGAAGTTCATGTCTTTTACGAGACGCCCTGCCGGTCGTAAACTCGAATAGCTTCTGCTCGTATGATCGTTGAAGCCAGTTAAAAACAAAACAAAGCGAAGAATGACGCGTGTCTATTACGAACGAAACAATACACGGTAATTATTGCATTATTCAATTTTGTCTCAATTTTGTCTTCAATTATCTCTCAAAATAAGAAGTAAAGAGACTCCGTGAATAAAAATTATTTTGTTAGATTAAGATAATATGAAGGTGTTTCAAATTCATGTAACTTAAAATTAATTTTGCGAGATACCTTCTTATACTTGACCTGTAATTGCTTTAATAGTTTACTCTTCTAATTTAGTTTTGTAAACAAATAAGCGTACCGAAATTATGATTCCTACAATACGAGATTGTCATACGCTAGCTGAACTCTGTTTGAAAACGAAAAAGAGATTAAGATTTCATTCCAAAAATATTGTTTAATTAAATAAAATTATAAAAATTTGTTCTTAAAACGGAGCGCTAACTTCTAGAATGTAATAACCGAGGTATGTTCCGCGATGTTTGTTAAGCCATCGCGAGACGCGTTTACCGTCTCCGTGATAAATCTTTCATTCCTCCTGAGAAAACGCAGTCTATCTTTCGTCGTGCTTTCCTAGCGATAAAGCAGAGTAATACGCTATCCATCGAGACAGTGGGACACGGTAATAAAATATTAATATAAAAATATCGGATCGTGCTGGAAGAAGTAAATCTCGGGTAAGATTAAAAAGAAGAAGGTGTAAGACGCTCCTCGGAAAACGGGAATGGATGATAAAGTTTCTTTTTCTTCTTCGATGTATATCTGCTGACTATTTGATAAACTTTGATATTGATTGAACAAGCTTGGCGAAGAACGTGCACAAGTGTGACACTTAAATTTATGTGAAAGTTGTCTCTCTGACCCGAATGAGTAACCGAATGTTTAAGAGTGTCAAAGAGTGTCGTATTAAGCGTGCCTGTTTTGGGAGAAGTCGTGCTGCGTGCTATACTTGTATTAATCAATGATTTCGTCACGTTTTCAGAAGATTGACACTATCTCTAATTATTCCTATTGGGCCTAAACTCTTATTTAAACTCCAACTTAAAACCTAACTTTTTATTTAAATAAACATCGTGAACGATGCGTTTGTTGAGTACGAATTAAATATCGCTACAGTACGTTCCATTCCGCGTTCTCTTATTGTGTGTGCGTGCGCGGTGTTTTCACAATAATCGATTTAATTAAATTCTCAACAATAGTTATCGTCGGAAGTTCGCCGATCGATTCCGTCTATCTGCGAAACTTTAAACGCACACGCGTTATGGCGCAAATATAATTCTGCGCAACGAGCTGCTCTATCCGCGATAGACGCGGTGCATTAGGCACACCCCGTACACGAACTTCCGATAATGCACAGGGGATAAACGTAACGGAGAATTTAAGACAAATATTTGTCTGCCACATAACGTGGAAACTTGTCGCACTGAAACTCGACGCACGGCAATCGGTGTGAAGATAAAATTAAAGTTTTAACAAAATGGATAGAAGAGAGAAAATTATGCATTTTCCACGAAAGAGAAATGGATAAATTCTAGTTAATATTAAAGGAGAAATTAAAGGAGAAATATTTTTAATTTTTTGCCAATAAAAGTATTGTTTTATTCGTAATGTTAATTCTCTCAATTTACTACACGTGAAATAAAAATGATTTTTTATAGCGAACGAGGAGATAATTAATGTTTTTAATATTTCTTAATATTATTTATTTTTTTAATCTCCTTCTTGAGAGTGCAGATAGAACGCAATTATACATTATTAAATGGAAAATTTAGAATTGAGAAAGTAACAAAATTACAGCCTGAGACTTATCTTATGTACAAGATTCTCCATAAATCTGAGGAATAAATATAATAGGAAATTTAAAATTTAAGAACATTTGTTTATCCTGTAACGTGATACCCTGTCACAGCAGTACTCGGCGTCTCGGGCCAGATCGGCGTGCGGGGAAAGGGCAGGGGATGAGTTAAACTTTTAACGAGCTTTCTTCCTTCCTCCTCTCTCGGTCCTCTTAAAGTTCCTCCGAGAACGGGGCGCAACTCCCGCGCCACCCGCGTTTCTGTTTCATCGTGTTTTCTGTCGACGAATGCCGAACTTCCTCCTATGATCCTCCCGCGATGACACAGGTCTGCATTTATCCGTGGTCATCCATCCATCACGGGCCACGAAGCTCTTCCGTAAAGAGACGTGTGATTTATCTGTCCGGCGAATGCGCCGGTCAAAATCGTTCCAATGAGAAAAGCCCGCGACGGAAAAGCCGTTCTCCGGAATTAATTAAGCGGTTCTGATAATTTTCTCGTTTGACCTCTGACACCTTTGACAGCCATTGTCAGTTTAAAAAATGTATCAATCAATCGCTAATTACGCAGTAATTAAAATACGCACAATGTTTGTAATAATAAGTATGTATTTAAAGATACATATATTTCGTCTCTTAACAAATGAATATTTGAATCGGATAATACTCTACTTTAATTTTTTTTATTATTTATTTTATATTTATTGTAAAGTACATGCGTATGATTACTTAAGCATCTGTCTTTATCGTTATTCGAGTTTATAGCACACAGCAGAGTGCTATAAATTTTTCTTATCGTCGAGAGACAGTATAGTCTAGAAAGTGTTTTGTATTTATTGGGATATGTATGGAGCTCACGCAGTATGTGTCACGCATTATAGTCGAATGGCGAGCGTAGCGAAAAATAATATATCCTCTTTTTCTCTCTCTCTCTTTTTTCTTCCTGCCTTTTTCTTTCTCTTTCAGAGTACGCTTCCGGCACGTGGCCGAGATTCCGCCGCGATATCGCGAGAACGGCAATTATTTCGTTGCAAGAATTTTCCTGAAACGTTTCCGGAATTTTCGCGCAAAGTTAATGGAATTTGAAGGAGAAAGTTACGAACACAGCCTCGAACACCTGCCGTAATAAGATATTTCGTGTGCGTGCGCGCTCACGTACAGTTGTTAGTGGTAGCATTCCTCTCGAAATAATAATAATTTCATGAAACTTCGTGTTTCTTCCGCAGGGTGCGACTGAATAATGTTATCAAATGCACCGAGCTTGCATGCTGTATAAACCGTAGTCGTAAAGACCGAGACAAATGGAGGCTTTCTCAGAAAAATGTTACAAGCTCCGTTTTTACAGATATTTTTGATCGAGTATCTCGTAAAACGTTTACCATATTAAATAATATACATGTTTATTCATGTTTGTCACGTTATTTTCCTCATCGTTACGATCGTAACTGATATTCCTCATAAATATAAAAGAAAAGCAATTACTTAGAAAATTTGAAAGAAAAAAAAAGGAAAGTTTCGGATCATACTCGCGTAATGAGCTTTTTAAGATATTCAAAATTACATAACGATAACGAAGAAAAGATATAAGAAAAGCTCTAACTGTTAGCAACAGTGGTGTTGTACAAAATGCAGCGTCAAAAAACAAAACTAATAAAAATGAGATAATGCTAACGCAGTTGATGGTATACAGATGCTCGCGGTCACGATCCGCTCTCTTCCTCCTTTCAACGTTATCCGTAATTCGCGTATATTCTGACATTCGGCGAGTTCCCGTGCCAGCAACATGTGATATTCCAGAGCTCTTCCGCATTCCGTCGCGTCAAAAACCCGCATGCGTGCGATGCATAAGGACGAGCGACCGAATGCGCCGTGCCGCGATTTCTCGACGAGAACAGGATGCGCGGGCCGATCGGCCGATCATGCGCGAGCTTTTCGAACTTTCGACCGGCCGGAGATCGGCGGTCTGTGTTGAGAGAGAGCAATCAGTGCAGTCAGTGCAGTCAATGCAGCCGGTGATTCCGCGGACCCTCTCCCAGGGCCGGGGGCGTCGATTCCGTTAGCGGGAAAGTGCCGCCGCGAGGGGTGCGTTTCGAAAAGGCACTTTGCTGCTTCAGGAGTGGCTAGACGCATCGGTGGTGGGGATATTATAGCGAGAGAGGAACCGAGAGGGTGAGAAGAGAGAGGCAGCAGGGGATGAGATAAGCAGGCAGAGCGAGAGAAAGAGAGAGAGAGAGTGGTGTGTGTGAGAGAAAGAGAGAGAAGGGGGTCAGGTAGATAGAGAGGGTCGCGGGAAGAGAGGGAAGGGACGGTCCGGAGGGATGGAGACCGTGAGAGCATGAGAGGGTAGCGATTGTGCTACAGTCGCACCGCGACACCCCCACGAGCGAAATCGCGCGCGGCAGCCCGCATTCTCGTGTATAGAGCCGTGTACGTGTATCGCGAAAAAGGGCCCGCGAACAGTGCTATGCTTTTGAGGCCGCGATTGGGAAGGTGTCCTCCATCTTCGTCATTGGTCTTCGTCTTTTCTTCGTCATTTTCTTTCAAGTGAGAGCGCAAAAGCCGTACGGAGTGCACCGCTTCCAATGGGGTGAGTCTTTTATAAGTGCTTTTAAAATTGTGGCTGTGTATTTTTTTTACTTTACAGATATAGTGAAAAAAGAATAATTATTTTTAACATGAGAAAGAGATCAGTATTGACGAAATAAAAGTGATGAATAAATAAAACAAAAATCTTTAGCTAATTTTAAATTTGCTTAATAAAATTTTCTTACGGCAATATGCGTTGAAAGTTAAAACGTTGGAAATAAAACATCGACATCAAATATTTATCGAGGAAAAAGTCGATTTTATTTCCTCTAAATTTGTTTTTAAATGTGTCTTTTAGAATATCTTATTCAGATAGAGAGAGGATTTCGGTAAGACGTATATTCAGAGTTAGGCTTAAAATTTAACAAAATTTTTCAGAAAAATGATTAAAAATGAAAATTATAAATGATTAAGAATGCGATATATATATATATATATATATATATATATATATATATATTTGACTTTCCAATAAATTAATTATATATTTTTTATTGTTTTTTTACTGCACATTTTTTTACATGAATTTATTTCTAATAATTAAAAAATAGATTAAGTATAATTAGAAGTACATTCTAAATATTATAGATTGTTTTATTCCATATGCGTGTAGGTCGATTTTAAGGTGACGCTCGAAAACAGTGACTATTTTTGTTGCAATATATTTTATAGTTATAATATAATAAGACTAAATAAAAACATAGACCAAAATAATGGGTGCAATAATATAATACATTTTTCATTTATAATTTTATATTATATAACTTAATTTTTGTTCGTCCCATGATTTACTTTTGACCGAAACGAATCCATATGTCTAACGCGTTTCAATATCATTAAATATTATTATTATCTTATATCACTTTTTTAAAAATACAAATATAAATTGCAATTATTGGAATTAATTTTTTTTTAGCTCTATTTCGATACATTGATATTGGATTTATATAAAATTTAATTTGATTTTTTGGGGTAGGAATAAAACTTTAAAATAACATACTACACAGTTCTTTCATTTCTTAATATTAAAGATCTTGATGAGCTCCTTTTTTAAACACAACAAAGCTAAGATGTAGATACCAAATGTATTAATTCCTATTTATAGATAGCTGTTCTAATTTATTAAATTCCTTAGCAAGAAAATTTCGTAGGAAATTAACTGGACGGAATTCTCAGCGATATAATGTAGATTCCGCATTCTTTCTTGGGAGGAAATTAATTTCGCAGAGAGCTCTTTTAACCGGTCGAAATTGTAAACGATACAGCGTTTGCTATTTCCGAGTACTATTAGGTGTGTCGAGATACGCGAATTTTTCTGCGATGGGGTCGATCAAAGAATTATTTCTTAGGATCGTTTGTTAAAACGTCGTCGAGGTCAGTGCGAAGGGGAAGTCGCGAGCCTTTGCGCGATTCAACGGCGACCTGTTGATGATCTTTCTCCAACTCAGTGCGTTTCGAGAAATACTCTTGGAAATTACATGCACGTTTAAGTGAGTGGGATAATTAAAGATATAGGATAATTTTAAAGCTGCATCATTTTGCTGTAGCTAATACAAATAATAGAAAAGATGTCAAAATAATATTAAAAGAATTGAAATGTTTTGATAATTGAAATATATATTTTAGATATAATTTTTCCTGGAAATTTAATTACGTTTACAAGCTTGCAAAAAAATTAATTATGAAATCCTATTCTTTATTTTTAAATTAATTTTATTAATTTATTACTTTTAATATTACTAAAATGAATAATAATTTCTAATGTTTTGCCGTAAAAGCACTCAGTATTAAAAATAAAGAAATTTTAAAACAAATAATTTACAGATAAAAAAGAAACACATATAATGATATTTGTTAATTTATTAATAATTGTAATAATGGGTCTTTTATAGACAATATTCATTAACAGATAAAATAATTCTTGAAATTAATTAATTTTATTGCTTATTTAATAAATAATAATTAATTTTATATTATATAATGATTAATTATATTAATAATTACATAATTAATAATTACTTAATTATATAATTATTAATTATAATGAGAGAAAATTGAAAATTGATATATAATACATGATAATACAAGATACACGTTCATTATTTATTTACTCATTTATGTATTGGTTTAATTTTTTTGAAATATTATTTGGGTGAATTTAATAAAAACCTGTTGAAGATTGGTCGAAGTGGCATCTTGGTAAATATACCGATGGAATTGCTTGTCTGATTGCTAGTATTGATCATAACGCTTGCCAAAGTTGCGAGAGTTCCTTTGACAGAATCGCTCTAAATTGTTATGAAAGTTCTCCGATATTAACTTTCATTAACTCCGACCAGTGGAATGCTGTGGCAAAAATAATATTCGTGCAGCGAGAAGTAATAACTCGCTCGATCGCGTTTCGTCTTTATCGTTCATCACAAAAATCTGCTTGCGTATTTTAGCTATCAACCATGTTAAATATCAAGCTATTTTAATCTCATACCCTGATCGGTTTTCTATCGATCCGCAGATACAAATATTGATAATGGATTCGATTGCGACATAATGAAAAATCCGTCGGTTTAAAAATATATATCAATCTGAAATTATCATTTTCGTTATATTGACAGATGTTAAAACATTAATACAAGCATATTTAGTAATTTTTCGATTAAAAGGTTAAAACATATGCATACTTATTTGGATTTCGCCTCTATAAAAAAAATTTTACAATTCAAACTTATATTAATTAAGAAAAATTAATTATTAAATATTTATTAATATCAATATATTTTTAAAATTACATTTCTTTTCTCTCGTATTCTTTATTATTTTTTGTTGTATTAAAAAAAAATAAATTAAAATAGCACAGAGAGAATGAAATCACGAATTCTCAGATAAAACTTAAATTATCACAAATGGATGCAACTGCATCGATGCATAAGTTTCTTTTGATCGCTTTTCCGATTCCTTCTATATAGAAATGTATATAAGGAACTTTTTCTCGACCTCGCACGCTCCTTCCAAACATCTGTGTGCCAACGATACCTCTCGTGAACTCGTTTTTGGATTGTTGCCAATGACTTTTGACTGACTAGTAGAACCTGTTGATGACTCTACGATTCGCCCAACCTGCATTTTATCTTCAATTGCATATTTTTTTATCGATAGCGTTTAACGGCTGTTCTTTAGTATCAAGCCGTACAATAAATGAGATGTCTATTTAGATTCATTAGATTTTTTTAATTTTTTAAACATTTCTAATATTTTACACTGATCTAAGAGATTTAAAAACACTCTTAAGATATGTGTAATTGCTCTATCTATATAAAGCTTGCACATAAATTATTAGAATAATTATTAAACCGTGAAAGACTTAGAATCATAACAAAATGTTCGTGTCGTATATTTCTGTGTTTTGTATACTTTCTTCCAACTCAGTAAACTGTTTATTTATCGTCTTGATTATTTATCGATCTTGAAACACTACTTTGCGGAACAGTAAATTCACACAATTTAATATACCAATAATTGAAATTTTGATACTAATAAGTATCCTATAAATCATTGTAAAGAAATTTATTGCAAAAAATATTACCTCTAACAAAATTTGAACTTGGATGTCCCTACAATCCATTGAGTGACTTTATCATGATTGGTATGGTTCGATCACTGAGACATGTGGTGATATTTCTCGCAACAGATAGTCTAATAAGAATTTATGACTGATGATGTCTATTGACAATATTGAAAAAAAATTACACTAAATTTTTACTTTTATCAAGGCAATAATACAATTTTTTCATCGATTCGTCAGTCTTTGATTGTACAGAAGCATATTTACATTTCGTTCAGTTCGTTTTTTTTTTATTTTCTTCATTTTCCCAAGAGATCTCTGAGCGTGTTTCTTATTCAGCACATCGTTCGTAGTATTTTCAGGTCTAATAGGACCGGAGAGCTCGGGGAACGTCCCTAGTTCTTTTTGCCGTTTGCCGCTTTTCCAATTTTTCGTGCGCGCGATTCGTGCGGCGTACCAATTTTGCACGGCGGTAACTTTTCCGTATCGCTTGACTGTCGCGAAGCATCGGCCTTTCTCGATTTTAACGCGGCACTGTCCAATCGTTACAAATAGTACGTGGCACAACGCGATCCTCGCCGAGCTGTCGGGAAAACATTTTCCGAACTAGCGGTGGAAGTGCACCGTCTGCGAAGTCTCCGCGGACCGATTATTATTGTGTTTAATTTCTCAGGAGACTGCATAATTACAAGCGAATTAGATACCGTTTTCAGGCGCAGGTGTATAGTGTATTATTTCCGGTAATAATAACACGTAGCGCTTACCGGATAGTTTATTCGTTTATTCGTCGCGCGGCAAAAGTTACGAGTGAGCGAAACTACATGGAGATAGAATGATATAAAGAAGAGAAGTATATAAGAGCTTCGTTAATTGCAAATTACAAGAGTTACGCAAAAAGCGATAAGCTTAAACGACAGGTACAAGTTTTTACCTGACATATGATTTTAAATACCTAAATAGTTAAAATGTTTATTTTATATGACACGCTTGTAACTGAAGTAACGTTACGACTGGCTTCGTTTTTGTTTCGTGCGTGCTACGGATAATCTGCCGTATAACACGCGCAGTTTTTTGGATGTGCTTAATGAAATTCTACTGTCTACTGCAGCATCCTAATGAGATGCTAGTGTACAGTGTACTTAATCCGCATGAGAGAAACATTTACATTCTAAAGTGCAAATTCATTGTTTCGCGTGCACGGTTAGTATCTGCGGCCGTTTCGCAGAGTCCGCTGCAAGATGGATTTTCTTAAATTTCAAACCATCCCTCTTGAGGCTCACCACCACGGGTGTCCAACAATAATCAAGCCAGCGTGCATCTTCCATTTTTTTATTCCGCGACGTAGACTGCTAGCTCCCGAGTGGGGCGCAAAGTCGACGACGAGCTTCTTAATTATTTCTCTTACGTTACGTGCGCGTCTCAGAGATCCGTCGAGCGACAGACATTTCTCCTACTGTCCTTTTCATTTGTCTCTCGCCGCGGCTTGCATCTATCTCTGAATTTAATCTCACGCATTTCGTTTATATTGCGTGATGTAGCTCGAGACGAATGTCAACGTACCCAATCGCGTTATCAATTTTCTTTTATTGTTTATTCTCTGTATATTTTCTGGATGTAATGTTAAATGAAGTTTGTTAATTCTTAAACAAGTTTTGCAGTCATCGTATTAAAAGACAAAATTCTCTTCGGTAACCAAATTATTCTCAATTTTGTCATTGTCACTTCGATGACTAGGTGATATTACAATCATAGTCTGTTTGTGTAACAAGAGAGACTCACTCTTGTAACGATGCGAAGTACGCAACACAAAATCGAATTAATTACGATAAATATCAGATGGAGCGTTTGAAAATATTACCATAAATTGCGCTCGAAATTCTACGGGGAAATTCTACTTTACCAATTAACCCAGAACTTAACTTTATCAATTCACGAGATGAGAATATCGTTACAACGTTACCCACTTTGTTTCGCAAGCGAGAGGAGCGTAGATTTCCGGATTAGGAAGTGGCCTCGGTGGCGGTAAACGAAGTAATACCCTTGCCCCTTCTTTTTCCTATTTCTCGTTACTGTTCTCGGGATGCGTTCTTCCGGCATGGCTGATGGGTCCCGTCCGTCCGTGACGACCATTAACTATCCCGACGCAATTTTCGCCAGAGCGATGGAAAAACTTCTCGTCTGGTTATGTGCACGTGTGCGCGCGCGCACACACACACACATACACGTTTCACACTCGGTAGCAGCCGGTCTTCGTGTCGGCGCGCTAATGCCCTTTGTATTTTCCGTATTTTCCGCGGCCAACTTGGCCGATGGCTCGCGATCCTCGGGGACGCATCCAAGTGACACAGCAGCTGAGCCCTCCTAGTAATCGAGATGCGAGTTGTACCACGTTGATCCGACAGACGATTCCTTTCTGGTCGCAACGGACCATTGTGATTGGAGTTTCACAACTCGTGCGTGTTATGGCTGTTTACCTGTGAACATTTTCGATAACCTTTAAGCATCTAGATACAAAAATAAGTGAGAAATAAATTTTCAAATAATACGTTTATGATTAATATAAAATAAGATAACACTTTTGTTCTTCTTTTGTACTTCTTTCCTTTCTCACTAGCGTTCTTCAAACGATATATTCTTAATTTCTTATTATATTTTATTATTTTTTTATATTTTTTGTAATAGTGCGATGTCTCGACATGTTTAGAATTATCAAGTTACATGAGCAGTAAGATGCGAATTACTTAATTGAAATTTCATGTAACTGGTCCGTGAGAATGTGACGCAGATGCGATTCTTTCGTAACGAGGAAGGAAAGGAAGGGAAAGACTTTAGGATTGCAAAAGAAAGGTTTTCAGTAGAAAGCACATGTCCCCTGGATGTGGGCGGCTTTTGGATGATTGCCAATGAATGCTTAAATGGAAAGAACCTGTTGATAATGGCGTGATATAATGCTCGGTTCGGCACGTTTCTAAGTCTGATTTTCCTCTTTTGCTATTCTTCTCGCCTTCTTCTCGCAGATATTCGACACCTTTGATTCATTTCCGTGTGAGAGCGTATTTCAATGTTGCTGGTATATTGTGCGATTTATACCAACGTATACCGGAAAAAGTATCGTGTGACCGATAATTTTTTTTGTACAGACATTATTAACCCTTAGTCCCGACGGTTCTTTTCGGCACCTTTAATCCCGACTCATGGGTCGTTTGCGTCTTTGCGTTATTTGGATCAGTAAAAACGCTTTAAAAAATCTGAAAAAATTCATGGAGCTTCTTTCAACCTTCAACTTGAAGTCCCAATCATAATATTTCGATAAAAATTATTTTTTTATATAGTTTGTTATTAAGAAATGGAGGTACCTTACAGCACTTTGAAATTTCGCTTGGGTCGAAAACGACCCATGAGTCGGGACTAAGGGTTAACACGTTGGCTGTCGAGCAAAATATCTGTGTCTACCCCATACGCCTACTATAGCACAGCTACTATTATTTACAGCGAGAGCTATAATTTGTAGTAATAGCAAAACCTTTGTCAACTTTAACAAAAGGTTTTGCTAAAATCTTGACAAAGTTTTGCTACTATTACAAAATTATAGCCCTTGCTGCAAATAATGTTAGCTGTTCACATTTTTACGAATAGATTTGCTATAGTAGCTAATCTTTTTTTTGTGTGTACTTATTATTTTAGATCATTTTTTAAATACTAATTATAAAATAAAACTATAGATATTATTGTTTACTAATTTTATACGTTTTTACTAAATCTGTTGTCGCCAATTGGCTTCCATTAACATTTATCAATGGTCTAAATCATCGGCCTAACAGTCAGTTTGTTAATTTTCGCGATTAGTGGTTACAGCGACATACATTATAGGTCTAACAGAGAGTTCATTAATTCAAGATATTATTTTTATCAGTAAAAAACACCTTTTATTTGTAATGCATAAAAGACATAAGTATAAGTAAAGTACATAATAAGTGAGTAGAAAGTTTTTTGTATTATACTGCATGTTAAGTCTTTACGGTCACAGGAAGGTAATTCATTTTTAGTGTCGAAATAATGATCTACAGCACGTGACTAATATGATTTCCTTGTTCGTTCAAATTGAATGATTAATTGCCAAAGAGTATTCAAATTGCAAAGAACTGAGTCTAACACGTACAATGGATTTTATAGCTTTTCGAAGGGAACGATCGACGTGGATGTAACGTTTCCGCAACGTATCTGCAACGTCGGCCATTAAACAGTCATTTGCCGTGCAAATAATAACCAACGCTTCCGACGTTCGGTTCTTTTTTTTTCGCGGCCGTCGAATTTTAGATTGCGCTTTAATATCGGCCGTCCGCTTAATCCGCGATGACGCTTTTTCTGGGATTTCCGAACGCTTTATTACAAAAAAGGCCCCACTCTCCGTCCGATGGACGGCAGATGTCACGCTTGCTGTTTTTTTGCTCTCGTGTCCTCTCGTGTGTCGTAACGTATTCGTTCAACCTGCAGTTTCGCTCGGCGAACGGATTTCTGGCGAGGGCGGTGAAAATAAGGCACGAGTTCGCGGCGCGCTGACAAAACGAGAAGAAAAAACGAAATTTCGGGCGGTCGAGTGCATCGAGCATATGCACACCGCTGTGGACAGAAAGTCAAAAAAACGTATGAGATATATCATAGATAGAGTGAATCTACACAAGTCGTTCTGCCTTTGCGTCATTTCTTTCTGCACATCACGATTGACGTACGACAGATGTTTTTTAGATATGTTAAACCGAGAATATTGCTGACCGGTTATTTTAAATTATATTAAATTAAATAAAAATAAAATTAAAAAGAATTAAATGAAAATTATGACAATTTGCATCACCTTTCGATGAAGGAAAATGTAATCGTCGATTGGAGCGTAACTTATACAATAGACGAGTGGATGTTAATTGCGTAGTTTTTCGGAAGTTGAGATTTTTCTCAATTCGTCAATTCTAATAATCCCCGTTTCGAATGATAGTAAATTGAATGTCGGGCGCGGCGCCTAGGTTCTTGAGAAAATTCTGGCCTTTTAAAGTCGGCGACGGCGCCGCCATACGCTTCGCCCCTTCAATACGCTTAATGGATAAACTTTGAAATAAACGTTCGCCGATACAGCTGCCTATAGATGTATTATATCGTCGAGTTTTCGTCCTCCCGAAGCCAAAGTTGCTATATTCTTACCTGCGGTAACTTGCCGCGATTATTGTTGTCCGCATTGAAATAATCGACCGTAATTTTCGTATCCGCTGTTAAGCTATCGTTATTGAATTACAGGAAAATTCGATGATAACGTGGAGGAGAGTGCAACGCTATTCGTTCGACGTAAATGATTTGTCAAAAAGTGATTTCGCGCGATCGCTTTGTAATTATTTGGCGATGCGTTTTATGCGATTTTGTAGCTTTTTATTGAACCTGAGCAGAATTGGAGTGTGTTTCAGAAAACAATTTCACGATGCATTTATTACGAATTGTAAATTTACGGGGATTTATAATATGATTTTCTTTATATCGCTATGAAAAATATTTATCCGTGTGTGAAGCGTGAGTTTTATTACGTTATTTATTAGCGGAATCAAAATTCTCACCGATATTCCTATTAAATGATTACTCTGTACTTGCTTCTGTTTGACTCTTTTGCTAAATTTTATGATAATATCTTATTCTCCAAATCTTTGAAATTTGCACTATTATTGTTAGTCAGACTAAACGATAAGGTAAGAATGGACGATCTTTTAATAACAATGAAACTAACATTATCGGCGTAGGAGAAGTTGGGATTATAAATGCGCGAATAATTTCGACACGTTTGTAAGACGGAAGGTCTGAAGTTTTACGTTGTATTTTGCATATCTTCTGTTTTCTACAAATTGTTGCGCGACAATGAATCGTTAAACTTTGCGTCCGTCTGCGACAGTCTGGCAACTACTGCTTCGCACCACGGTGTTTATGCATTTGCTGAAAGCGAGGAAGTTGGAGTAAAAATTGAAGCGTGTCTAATGCAAATATAATTATTTTATTGCAGATTATATATATGTATATATAAAAGTCTAAAAGATTTACTCGTGTAATTTTGAAAATAAAAATTCATATATACACATATATATATATATATATATATATATATTTTTGCAAAGACAAAGTTGCATAATCTTTATTTTCAACATAAAGTATGATATTACGTTGATATTGTTATTTAATTAATTATTTTATTGCTTAATGATATATTTATAAATATATGTAAAAGATCTTGTTTATATAAAACATTAATTTTCTTTACATTGTTTCAACCCTCTCGTGAAATTGCTAATTGTATTAGAAATGACACAAATTAAATAATTTTATTTTATCTTGACAATCTATATTCTTCTTTGATCATAAGAGCCATAAGAGCCGTGCTTGAAATTCATTTCTTCGATGATTTCGCCAGTCGTCGTCGACATATTGTCACAGGTTCGAACGGTCGGTTTTGCTCTTCTTTGGCGATCTTCGGAGGTTACGAGACACCGAATCGCTGAGCTTTACATCCGCTCCCGACACTTCTTGTTCCGATTCCGTTCTATCCCCGAACGTCTTCCAACCCACTCCACCGCGTTCCCGATGTCTCCGACATTCGAAGGATACCGCACGCGGGTGTGCTGAGCATTTCAATAAAAGGCACCCCACAGTAGACGACGGGATTGGTGGTCGTAGAGGTGGCGAACGGGCGTAAAGCGATACTCACCCTCACCCTCATTCACTCCCTTTCGTGTGGCCGTCCGACAGCGTATGTTCTTCGCAGGCATTATTTCCGTTTTAACGGCGTGGCGACGTGTGGTCGCGAAAAAAAGGAGAAAGGGAGGCTGGCAACTACGGTAATTTACGAACCAAGCAATGGTCGTGGGAATTCATAAACGGTCGCAAACCTGAATGACGGTATATAATCAACTGCGATGTTCTTTTTTTGGGATTAGCTATTTCTTTCTCGTTCTATGTTCTTTTGAATTTAATTCTTTTTTTTGTTTGGTTTTATACGTTGACCGTAACAATTTCATTCGATATCGCAATTGTTTGAAAAATACATGGAGGTTTTATTATAAATAAATATTTTTAATGTTTTAGTAACATGAATATTCAAATCTCTAGCTCCAAAAATATAAAATTTTGTAAATATAAACCTTTAAATATAAAATATCAAAAGACATAAAGAACGATTACATCTAAAAAATAAAAATATATTTGAAAACAAAGTAATTAAAATTTATTGCCAACCGCCAAAAAATAGATTGTTACACATCTGTCTTCTTTTATTCATTTTATTTATTTAATAGAGACAAATAAAAATTTAAAAATTTGCAAACATCTTTAAATTTCATTATAGGTAAACTTCTAATTTTTAAAGATATACTGGTTACAGTGAAATTCTAATAAAAGAAACTTGACTTGAATCTCTCTGATAAACTCGAGATCTTGCTATTCAAAGATTTCTATCTTCATATTAAATTTCTGCAACAGTAATTTATGCGATAGTGATCAGTAGGAAATGAAGCAATATTTTTCTTGGGTATCTGAATCACAGTATTCAACATTCTTCATATTCCATTTCGAGTCTTCTTATTTGTAAAACAATTCTATTCATCCATTATACATTTTACTATGAATAGAACAATCAAATTAGAGACTCTACCGTTTCACGATAAATGTAAAATAGCTTCTATTCACAGTGTATTTTATAATAAGTATAAGGTAGCGCTGCTATTCATAACAGATTTTACAATATGTAGAACAATTTCATCGTCCCTCAAGTAGAACAAGTGTTTCATCGCTTCCGAGCAAAGAATAATTAGCACTACCCGCTTCTCCTTACCGAGCAACTTGTCAAACAGCTTATTGGAGTCCTTTTTCGCGAGGAAAACCTTTGGGCTCTCGTTGAGAAGGATAGTCGGCGTAGATTTATTATACCGAGAGAGCTTCTACCAGCTCGCGCGAATTCCTCTCGCTACCTTTTAAAGCGCTAACAATAGTTGCCTGCACTGCGTCCTCGCTTCTTTTTCAAACATTGCCCAATTTTCTGTTTTCGGGAAAAATTAACCGTACGCTCAGTGAATGCGGTACCGAGTCTGGAAAAAAGGGCTCCTCACAAAGAGAACGAACTCGATGAGATATCGTTGATGAATGACAGAATTAAATTAGTTTTTTTGATTGAATTTGATAGTGCGAAAGAAGTCGCGTAGAAACGCGAAACGCATTCGTGTCGCAACGATATATATATATATAGTAATGGTTTTGGCAGTAAATGCATCGTTTCGTCGGACATTATTTCGAATTGTAATGGATTTGAAAGAAGAGAAGGGATAGACTCTTCTCATAAGAGAATAGAGACGGAGAGGATCTCTCTCTCTCTTTCTCTTTCGGATTCGCGATAACCGGATTGGATGTTCTAGCAATGCGGCACAGCGATTGACGATGCATTAAAATCGTCGGAATGGTATATCTCTGTGCGGCAAGCTCGCGGGATACGTTACAATCGCGAACATTTCACCGTGATACAATTCTATTAGACGGCAGAGCGAACGTTAAAGATCGCTTCTCCAAAATATCTCTTCACTGCAAGAGAGCTTTCATCCGATCCGAACTACCGTGAGATACTGATACAGCCCGGTAACGTCGATCACGTTTTTGTAAAACAAGCAATTGCATCGTCGAAACGCATTTCACGTTGCGATAAATGGCATTATTGTTATTTCACGGGACGATTTCTATTACATTGGTAATATTCTACTGTGCACGGTGAAATCTTTCTTTGCAAAATTGCAATGTTGTAAAATTCCAAGATAAAATACGGATGAAAGCAGTAAATGTTCGCAACATTTTTAACATTATCAATTTTTGAACGTTTTTCAGATCTCTGTTGCGAATCGCGATGCTCTAAATTTCACTACGAATGTAATTGAGGATGAACATAGATTTAATTTTATTCTATATAATTTTATTTTGTTTAATTTTTGAAATTAAATTAATTCTTACATTTTTATTAATTATTTATTGAGGTATTAGCGACAGGAGCTATTTATAATTTATTTATATATATTAATAATTTCTTTTCCTTTATTAGTTTTATTATTTTGAATTTATTTTTATAGATTGACTTTTAAATTTAGATGCAATCAAAATAGAAATTAAATAGAAATAATCCAATTGTATTAAAGCATTTTCTAAATAGCATTTTTATTCAATTATTCTCACGAATATTAAAACGGAGTAGATCCCCAGATATCATTTGTCATTCTAAAATTCTATTCACTTGAACGAAAAAATTCCAAACGTTTCGAAGAGAGAGAGAGAGAGAGAGAAAGAGAGAGAATCACGTGTAATGGGAAACAGAGATTCCCTGCGCGCCTTGTAGATGGAAGTTCGCCATTTTCGAATAAGTAGACGGAATTTGCCTGGGACGGGACTGCATGAGAAAAAAAAACGAGGAAAAAGAAATGCCGGAATTTAGGAAGAATCGATCCGGGAAAATTTCGGTCTAAATGAGAGAGTAAACGTAGCCGAAATCGACGAGTGAAAATCTTGGTGTTCTTTCTCCTTTTCTCTTTTGCATTTTCTTCTCTCTCTCTCTTTCGGTATTATAAATCTCTCGTCGAATGTGCGTGGTCGAGAACGCGATGAATAGCCAGATGCTCTTTTCGGACGATTTCTCGATTTTTCTATCTTTAGCTTCCTCGCTCCCTCATTTTCGAATTTCCCCCGTTTCTCTTTCTCTCGAGCTTCTTTTTCGTGCACACCTTTGCATTTTGCAGCTCGTCGTTGATTTAGCCGCGGTTTCTCGCTGGCAAGTCTAGCGACAAATCCCCACCAGTTGAAGCAAACCACTTTTTCAGTCTGTTCTCTAATTAAGACCGTTAAGAAGATGCCAAAGTTCGTGGAATGCTTTACGGGTTTACCTTCGTTTCGTATCTCCGAACTGTTGCCTTAGAAAATGGATGATAATAGACCTCGTTCTGTAATTAGCTACGAATAAGTAGCTTTTTGTTCTCTGAAGAGAGATGCGATTGAAAATATTTTTATTGCTTTGTTTTTTCGAGTCAAATCGTAATCTCTCAAGAAGAGCGTATACTCGAGTTGCGCTATCAAAAGTCACTCGCGGAGAATACAATTCTCGACTGTACGCCTTAAACATTAAACAAGCTATTTTGCGTCTTGATTTGTTATTGTTTTTTCTTTGCGATTTTGCATGCAACTACGAAATGTTTCAAAAATTAGTAGGGTTTTGGAGAATACAATATCACAGTCGACTAACCAGTCAAATACATTCCATTTTACATTCCAGCTCTGCTGTTGTAAAATATAAAAGAAAAATATAAAAATATAATAATTAGTTAGTTCACGTTAGTTAATTTAATTCATTATTAAATTCTACACAATAAGTTAATCCTTAGATAAAAAAATTTAAGTTAATAATTAGATATTAAAAACTTTTAATTTTTTTTAGCAGTTATGAATATTCGCGCATGATTTATAAAATATAACAAATGTAACGAATAACACGTTTAAAAAGAATAATTATAACATCGCACGAATCTCTCTTCTGTTTTTTTTACCTTTTGTCTAGTTACTGTCTAGTTACTCTCATCCGAAAGCTGCTTCGTGAACGGTCATGTGCGCATCAAGACGCGCAGTCGCTGCAAATACAAAACGTCATGCAAAACGCAAATTACGAAATAATAATTCAACAATACGTGAACAATGGCGAAAGGGCAGAGAGACACGCACGCGGCGCGTACCGCCATAGAAAAACGCGGCTCTCTCTCGCTCTCTCTCTCTTTCTGCAATGCTGAAGCGTTATAAATTGCTCCATATGCACTGCATTAGAGTATAACGCGGCGGCTCAACCGCGCACCGGACGTACCGCGTATTTATTGCGATAGGTTTTCGGGGGCAAAACGCTGCCCGCCGAATTTATCGTCGCGCGCACAAAAACCACTTCCGCCTGCCTCTTTTTCTCCCCTCCGTCGTCACCCGTGCGCCCGTTTTTCCAACCCTCCCTGTTTTTTCACATATACGACACACGTACGTGCGCACACGTGGATTTTTCCTCTTTTTCTTTAAATTACACGTCAGGATCTCTCAGGTACGGCCAGAGCCCTAATCTCTATCCAGTCCTATTACTTAAACTATTTTTTTAAATTCAAACGAGCAGCTTTATTCCTTTCAGAAAAACTGCATGCATATGTATGATACAGAAACACGTGAAGATCTTTCCTTCCGTATAATTAAACAGGGGACTCATGAATTTTTTTGTAGCGCTTATCGTGGACAAAATTTATTTAAAAAAGTGCTTTACACCTTGTTTAGTACATATTTTAAATTTAGAAAATGTAACTTTTGGTTAACCAAACTTTTCGAAACATTTTTCTACATTATCTACGGTCTGACGTTTTGTTTCTCAATTATCGTAGATTGTTTCATCTTTTTTGAGATTATTTTCAAAATTTATGCAAGAATGGCTCTTTGCTTGAACATCATTATCATTGTTGTTGTTGTTAATTCTGTTGTTCTCACGATGGGTTCGTTAACAAATATTCCACCGAATGTTCCATTTCGCTTTTCATCAACAATTATATTCAACTGTTCGTGCTGTGAATTTTGAGAGATGCGCGCACTATCGAGAATGCACCACTCACGCGACATTAACTATGGCTCTTTCATAATATTTGACTCGACTGAAATAATTGGATTGTTTTATTATTAAATATTAAATATCACTAAACGCTCGAAAATAAATATACACTATAAGGCTATTAAATGTAAAATATGTGAAAATGCTAGAAATTTATTAAATAAATCAAATAAAGTAAAATATCATATAATATACCTCGATATTAAAATAAAAAAAATAAATAAATGTCTGCATATTTCAATACTTTCAAAATAGTGCGGAAGAAAGTATTTTGATATCTTCTATTTAAAAAAATGCATGTTATTGGTTATTGGTGTCAATTATTTTTGTCAAAAAAATTGTACAGCACACGTGAATTCTCTTTTGTATTTTTCAAGCAGTTAGCAACGATAGAGTCAGAGTACGGGCGCACTAAATAGATGTCTGAAGTGGGTGGCAGTAAAACTGCCTACAGCCCAGGCAATTACTTTGAATGGAAATGTGAAATTTATGGAATCGAAACGCGGGCGCGCCGCGCTAATCAAGTGGTCAGCAACGGTTTCGTATCCCTCTTACGCAGAGCATCATTCTTCTACTTGACGCGCGAATAAAACCCTTGCAATTGTACAGTTTTATATTGAACATTATATAACTGTGTATCTTAACGTAGACAATAATTTTATTAAAGCTATCATTAATCAGTATGATATTGTTTATGATATAACACAATATTTCTACATTAATTGTTGCACCTTGAATTTATTTTAAGCGTAGTGTTGCGTCAAAGAAATATATTGCAAGAAACAATTTTCAAGCATATAATTAGAAAATTCCTCATAGCACTTGCCGTGTGAAATGTAGCGTGATCTCTTTTGCACAGCGGTGGGTGATAATTGCGCAGTAATACGGCAATTAGAAATATGTGTTTTCTCAAATTTCAATCTCGTTATCTCGCTGTGTTTTTTTTCGTGATGATTATGTCTGACGAGTACGACTGGACACGCCTTACGAGGGCGCATTCTTTTTCCATGGAAGATGGAACGAGTTTTCTCGTCGGTGCTTTTAACGGGTAAAATGCTTTCAGGATGCTCGATTTTATATATCTTTCTCCGCCGCTTTTCCCCGGATGCAACCCGAGTCTGTTGAAGCAGAGATTCGCGAGACTACTTCCATTCTTCGGAGAAACGCCTTGTTTCGATACGAACGAAACCGACGTTATTACGGAATTATTTCTACAAAATAATATTCTATCATATTTTCCTTTGCTGACATGACTTTTTTTACATTGTATTAATAATTTATTGTGAACTTTATGCGCGTACGGCAGAACGCTTATTATTGGGAAGAATAAATCCGTATCTTTTATTGATAACCATGAAGGGATTGCTTTAAAATCGTATACACAATATACTTATAAAGGCTTATGTTTGCTATACGAATGCTGATTCTTGAAATTTAAGTGCTAAACACAGGAAGACCAACAACTTCATCATATTTTCTTGCGCGAGCTAATTTTAAAAACCTCGTAATCAAAACACGTTGACATATAGATGTTCGTCCGAATTTTTTCTTCAGTTTGGAGCGGTTAATTAACTCGCTCTGCGTTAGGCCGAGCCATTTGCACGTGTCGCGAGATAAGGCTCTAATGTGCCTGTCGCTGGGCAGCTGGGATCTTTTTTTGTTGGCCTGATTTCGCGGAGAATCGATATCGCAATGATATTCGAGAGGCCGTACTCGAAATTCGAATTCCGGATAGTCGATGGTGCGGCCGATTATCGGCGGCGACGAACTGCCGGCCATGCCGCGTTCTGGTGGTCCTTCCCGTTATATGTGTGTATGTCGAGTGATTAATGCGCGTGCCGATAGGCGCGAGCGAGCGGAGCGGTGGACGCGCGGGGGTTGACCGATAATTTATTAAGATCCGAAAGGGACGAAACAGCTAGGAGGACCACCTGCCCGGTCATGTCGTCTCGATTCACTGCGGTCTGTGTCCGATCATACGTCGGGTTTATCCCTCGAAACGGATAAGAGCAGTTTTTGAGGGGAGGTCAGAAACCAATTTGAAAATGATCCGTGTAGTACTTTATTTAAATCATTCTCTGCATAGACTATTGTAAAGATAAATTAAGAAATCTTTTTTCTTAGAAGCTTATGATGTGCAAAAATGTTGTTCATGTTCAAATGTTGTTCTCGACATATACCATTATGTACTTAGAACTCGCACACTTGCACATTACTTTATTTTTTTATTTACACTTAGCGTTGCATTCTTCTCGATTACAAAACTTCGTTCTAGCAAATAACACTTCTAGAGAGGCCCTTCGAACTTTGTTCTTTCGAGACTCTCCTGTGCTCGAAATGCTTCGATAGTAGGCATCTTAATTCAGCGACTGCGAGCTTAATGTTACAATACATTAAAGACGCGGTAAAAATCGTCGGGGCGAAGACCCCGATTCGTCATTCGCGTCGCGTTCAAGTAGCGTTCGAGACACTTCCCGACTTAATCGCTGGGTTGCCCGTTAGAGCACACTCGAAGGCAGGGGCGGCCTCGATGCTCCACGACTGGAAACAATGGATTTCGTTTCAAGCACCGTTCTTTTCGCAGCCTTGGAGGAGGCAAGCGGAAAGAGGGTTGCGCAAGCATTTTCATCCTGCATCTGCCTATCGAGCAGGACATTTCTACTATGCGAAACGTAATCGAGTTACGTTGTGGAATATCTAAAAGGAACTGATATATCCGTGTATAAGGATTTCTTTAGTACATCAGGATATTTCGAATTTGTTTGTATTTGGAAAGTGTAAAAAGATTTTGTACATCCATAAATGAATAGCATTCAGTGATCAAAGTTATGCTAACTAATTATTAAGCGTTCTAAGATGTTGTTGAACATAACAACACATACTGAAATATATAGTTGAAATATTGTATATCTTTTATATACAATGTTATTCACATAAGTGGGAATAATGAAGAAAAAAAATACAACGTGAGTTAAATGCATCTGTAAAATATATTTTTTTTGTAGTTACAATCGTGGTTCGCGTGTTGTCTTGATGCGGTTTAATACTGTAGAAAATTTTCTCGCCGCGGTTGACGCTGATAATTCGGCAAGATATTTTGTGCCGTTTGAAGCTGAAAACTCTTAGATCGAATACTCTTAACGGAATACTCCTCGGAACCCGAGGCGGCTCGAGTATTTTCTCTCTACATTTGCTACGTTTACGAGCGAGACATTCCCATTACGCATAAAGAAACGATTGTCTTCGAAACTTCGAGAGTCTGTTTCTTCCAGCCGGAAGCGAACAAGTATGAGGTACGACAAAACGCGAGTAAATTCTGTTTTTTTAAATTTTTTATTTTTTAAAGAAAAACCTACCTCTCTACCTTGATCGACAATGAAGCGTTCCTTCAAATTCGAACGTCAATCCAGTAGAAAATGATATATTTGAAATAATATTTTAATAAGCATAAAAAATCATGGTATTAAACATTTCAGCTCATAATTAAGTACGCTTTATTACACTTTATGTGAAATATTTTCCATTCAATTTTATATACTATATAAAGGATCTTTTTTTTCACTCGAAATTTTTCATTGTATAAGTTGAGATATGTAATATGTTTGATTTGGTTGAATTTTATCAATGCTGATATTAAATGTTTCAATAATCGTTAAAGCGCTTGCGTTTAAAATTGTACACGCGGCGACGTATATTAAACTGCAAACCGTGCACTTATATACATTTATTCGTGCGTAGCTAAATAATTCATTTGACAGGTCGCTCGCGCGCATAACTGCTCATTTGATAAACAAAGGATATATATCCCTGCACTGATACAGAAATCTTGCTGATTACGAAACACTGGCTAACGAACGTACATTTTATTTCATCGTTATGTTGTTGTTCACGTGATGCAACACATGCCGATTATTAATGCGATTCGAAACAATAAACGTGCTGATCACAGATATATCACCGTTATCGACGTGTCGTGCGTATTTCGAAAGTGAATTTTATCCGAACTATCGATGACATTCGTTCAAGTCTCATTATTTTTAGGTAAAATACCTGTCACGTCAAAAAACAAAATTACAATTTGCTTCCTCAAGTAAATCGCAATCGATTCATCGATATTATTAATACAACATGGATCGCCTTTTTTTAAATTAAATGTACTTGAAAGTGTTTGTTAAAGAGATAAATATTCGTAGTTGTGCGATTTTTACTTAAGAATAATTTTACGAAGCCTTCCTAAAAGCACGATTAGATGCGATAATGTCCTCGTCGAAGGTACGACAGAGTCCTTCGGAAGGATGTTTCTCTAAGGTTATACGATCCATTCAGCAGCTGGCCAAGCTTCTGCTAGCTTTATTCGGGCGGGCTGATCCCATCAGAAGTTTCCAGTATGTTTATAATCCACTAATCACCCGCCTTTCCGGGCACAATTTAAAACTTTTCCCCGACGCCGTTATCCAGCGGTGCCCGTTTTCCAGCTCCTTCAACTGTTCCCTCTCGACGTCCCTTCGCGCGGTTTCTCCTCGTAGCCTGACTTCATTTTGCGGTTCATGGATCGCCGAATTTCACGGAGTTGACTCTCTCTCGGATTTAAAAGATTCACCCACGGCTCATCATTACGCGATTTGCATTCTTATTTATAATTGATGAAATTATTTCGGTGTCGACACGTTCGTGGAACGAAGTTGAACGGCTATTTTTGCAGCGTACAAACGCTGAATGAGAATATTTAGCAGAGTTATGACGGAAGATTTAAGAATGTTGCAGCATTAAATCGTGAATTGCACCTATTTGTTTAAAAAAATTATATTTGTTCAATCTTTATGGAAAATCTTTATCTTATTTTAATTAAATTTATAATATGAAGTTTCTCTGCACTTTCGTTTTAACTCCGTTATTACGAAACTCGACACATTAAATTCTTAAACCAAATAATTTTTTTGGTTTTTTCCCCTGCGAATATTGTTTAAAACTTAATTTTGATTTAGGTTAATAGAAGGTAATAATTTCTAGCTTTAATTTCTAGGTTTAATAATTTCTAGCATCTACAAATAAAACAGCTATTTGAAACTGGAAACAGTTTCTGCAAAATCGTAATTAAAGTAATTACTGCAAAACATGATTGTATTTATCAAGTTACGTTAGAAATTCGAGAAGAGTCATTTTTAGTGATTGTCATTTCATCCTGTCGAGAGCTGAAGCCAGGTTAGTACCGAGATGATGATATTAGATCAGCTATCGAGTCGAATTTAAACGATGAAAGCGATACGATTGAAGGATGTTTGAGAGGGTGTTTATTCACCTGAAATTGTAATTTATGTGCCTACAATAACGACCCCCGGCAAGGAGAACTAAATGATACGGAGGACTTTGAAGCGGACGCGAAATCGTTCAATGTCGAATTAATAGCGTTCCTCAAAAATGTAATATTCTTATCTCCACAATTTGAACATCGTCGACTTTATCTGCGGCTTTGATATGTTATTCGCACGCGAGTTAGCATAATCGGAGAGGCGTCCAGCGCAGGCCGTCATAAAGTATTCTCGGCTTTTGGGCAAATTTAAATGGCAATCTTGAACTTTAGCCATTCTCCGGGTAAGTTTAAATCTCACTCTGCAAACGTCACTTTATGATTATAAACGATCAATGTGCACCTATTTTAGACGTCGCAGAATACCCACGGGAAATATAAATGTTAGATAAAATCTCGCAATAAGGTCCGGGCATATCCGTTTTACAAAGATTAACGTTCTCGGAGAAAACATGTGCAAATTTACTTTTTTCAGAAAAAAATCATAACGAAAAAGAGAGAGACAATTTTCTGATTAAAAAAAATGTAAATAGATTTATTGTGGTTTAAAAAAACGTGAATTAAAACGGTGCCATGAACGTTGATCATTTTTCATGCTGTGCTTAAGGTGCTAAATGACGTGCAGCCAAAATCAACGACATTATGGACGTGAAAATGAAAGCACGCCAAGGGGAGGACGCGGCGTGCGCTCTAACCCCCTTCCCCCCTCAGTCAGTGGGTTAAGGAAGGTGGGGTGATTGTGTTTCCTTGCCTTTCGCGATATACTAATTCGATAAAAGGCGCGCTCGAGGCTCCGGCGAAAATCAGTTTAGTCGCGTAGGCGCGAGTTGAAAATTGTGTTGCTCGTGAGGGTGCAAATGAGAGGCTCAAAGGAGACAGTGAGAAAAAAACGAGACTCAGCACAGAAAACAAAATACGAAAGCGAAATAAGATTTTATGTGTACAACTGTCTTCTGGTGTTGGATTTTTTTCCATTACTTTATCATATTCTTGTATTCTGAGCTCTATTAACAATGTGAAAAGAATATATAAAATAAATTGCACTAATGCGACAGGAATATAATATAAAAAGGTTATACGATTTAAATTGGTAATACGGTTTAAATATTCGGTGTTATGCTGTTGAGTAATATGATGCAACGCGTGCAAATATCAATACAATTCGAAATAACTGCACTGATCACGGTAATATCATTGTTATCGACACGCGTGTATTGAAACTGAGCCATTTTCAAATAATCGATAACACTCGTCAAAAAAATATCATAAGCTTATTTACTGTGAAGGAATAAATTTATGTATTTAATAGATGTTTTAAATAAATTTATGTTTTTAATAGACAAAAGCTGTTAAAAGCTGTTTAAATTAAATAAAATAAAACGTCGAATGTTTAAAATAATCTTATCTACCGCGCGGAAAATTTATATAATATATATTTATATTTCATTATTACATATTTTGATTGACTGTTGGAAGGAATACGAAGTCTACGGAACTGAAGTTGCGACATATTAAAGTAAATACCATGCGCGTAATTGCATGAAAGTTCTTTACGACAGGAAAGAGCGCGAAAGGGCGAGGGTGAATCCTGAGAGAACCCCTTCGAGCATTCTTTGGATAGGGTATGTGCGGTGGTCGTTTCAAACGGAGCTCTGCAAAATGAATCATTTTATTTCACGGCGGGGCGAACACGTCGGTCACAGCGACGAGGATTCTTCCGGGCACGGTATATACGAATAGCGTATCCGGCGTTCCGTTCGAGAGGCAGGCGCCGAACAACCCGCCTGTTCTCCCGTGCCAGACGTGAAATTGTTCCGCGATTCTCGACCGCCGGAAAAATCGTCGATGCGTAGAACATAGCCGTGAAGCGAATCCCATATGCACTGCTTTTCCGTCGTCGAGATAACTCGCTGTTCGGATTTGCGCCCTTCCTGAGCGTTATCCGTGAATGAATAACGATCCGAGGATCTCGTGGCACACTTTGAGTAACGCGTAACAGATATATTTAGGATCGATAAGAATCAAGCGCCAATTGTGTGTTGTCCATCGACTTAATTTATTTAAAGATTATTTGCGCATGTGACAGCGAGTATCATTCGTGATAACACAAATACCACACTATTTTCAACAAGATAAAAAGCAATGCTTTTTATCTTGTTGAAAATAGTGTGGTGTTATCACGAATGATACTCGCTGTCACATGCGCAAATAATCTTTAAATAAATTAAGTCGATGGACAACATCACAGTATCGTCGCATGCAATGTTAAACAAGACGAATGGTAATTCTAATCATTTATTTATAATAAATCTGTTTGACATACCATGTCGAAATTTATACGAAGCAATCGCATTCGAATACATGATTAGTATAGAATTAGAATACTTGTGAATAGTTAAATCATAATGAATATTAAACTATGGTACGAAATGGTCAAAGCATTGCCAGAAGAAATTATTTTTCAATGATTTTAATATTGTGCAAAGAAAAATGACACGAGATAAGTTACAAAAAGCTAAAATAAGAATCTCATGCAACAGTCTGTTGCACTGTATTTTTATCACTGCTTTTAGGGAATTAAGTCGACGCGTCAGGCATTAAGCTTTAATTTCGACGACGATAAAATGGTTATAGCAATTCTAACAACAAGGAAACGCGATCGAATCCCATCAATGCTATGTCTGCAGACGAATATAATTAAATTTCGAGCTAATTTGTTGGACGCAACCTTTTGCACGCGCCCGCGTTTATTATTACGTTTGTTTCGCGTATCACGCACGCAGGCGGTTTTGATTTAATCCGTCCCGAACTCCATCACTCCGACGCAATTCACTTCGCTCCCTCTTCTGTCGATCATTTCGTCCACGCTGCCTTCCATTGTTCAGCAGTTTTTCGCCAAAAGAGAATACTCGCCTATCAAACTGTTAGAATCAAAATGACGCAGTGGCGTCATCATCTTTAAATTGTATATTTGATTACGAAAAATCCATTAAAATAAATGAAATATGAACAGCTCTAGAATATAAAAAAATATATAAGTACTGAAATTACAAATGAAAAATTTTAAAAATTGCTGCGATAATTCTGTGATACAGGCATTTATTGATAAAGATATTTGTTTCAATTCATCTTCGAGAGAGAAGAATTGTTCGCATAAATATCGCATGAAGACTTGCAAACTGTCTCTCTAACTGTAAAGTTTGCCGAAAATCTCTCGGCCGTCCTTTATCCCCAATCTTCTCGGCCAATCATCGCGTTTTAAAGCGTCAGTTTGGCGGATTAATTTTAGCCGGAAGTAACAAACTCTGGAGGAGAGTAGAAAGAGAGAGAGGGGTGGGAGAAGGGGGAGGGGAAGGAAGGTGGATTGGCGTTGTATCCGCCGCTCCGTTCTCGCGAAACGGCATTCGATGCTTTATTGGTTAACTTTATTCATTGAAACGTTACTCTTGGGCCCGCGGCCGAAACGCAACCCTGTAGTGCAATCAATGCGCCCTCCCATCGTGGTTACATAGTTTGCGAATCTCGATTTCCGTACCCCTCTTCCCCTTTTCTCTACCTTATTTTGCTGCTATTCCGCTATACCCTATTTGTTTTGAAAAATTAGAACGACACGGCGTGTCTTACGAGCTTTTCCGAAAGTGAGCCCTTTGTGCTGCGGCCTGGATGTGGAAATTGAATTTTTGTTACAGCATGCAGATGTGATACGTCGCTCCGCGTGGAAGAGGTTCAGAAAATGGTTAACAGCAATACTTATGGTAAAACAACGAATCTTGAATATATCTGAATTCAAAGACAGCTTTTATTAAATAAATGTTGTTCTGAAAAAAAAGTGTTATCAAGTGGCGATTCACAGCGATTAAAATTTTTACCTTTATGGTGCTTTTGTTTCTAATAACTTTAATACTGATTTACAAAGATGTATATGTTTTATTTTGGTTTGCGAAAGAGTAATTATTCCACGTGTATTTCATCAAAATTGTAAATTTGTCGCAAAGAAATAAGGACAAGCTTTAAGAATGCCAGGTGAATTCGAGTCGAGCAGAGAGTCAAGTGGCTTTTATCGCTGTGTTCGCTGAGTTATTGCGCTTCGCAAACCCGAAGGAATACTTTCTTGATAACCATAACGCGATCCTGCCATGCCATTTCTCGTATATCACGAACACCCCATCGTGCTCGCTGCACACCCCGCGCGATCGAGCGAACGTTCACTCTATCCTCGAGGCGATGATCAGGAAGCGAGCTACGTGCTCGACATCTTCAACGTTTCCCAGAGATTCCGCGAGGATTTCACGCGCTACGAATGGGAGTTTCAACCCTTTGCCCTCGCGCCCCGACCCGGCTCTTCTCACCTCGTACAGAGTCAATTCCCGTGGCGCGTGAAATTTATTTTAGTAAGCTTCTTCTCGCGCGTGTGCTTGCGCCAACGTGAGACGATCAAAGGTGAATGATACGTTTCAATGATACGTTCCAATGGTGTGATTGTAGGTTTCACAAGGTTAAGCAAATCGAAACAAGAGATAAATCTGTCTTTAAAAAGAGACAAAAGAACGACGTAGGTCATACACTTTTTAAATTTTGCAGAAAAATTTATTAAAGTTTGTTTGAAAACTTGCAGCTATTTGATCGTATAACTTGTTCGGTTTACGTTACTTCGGATAATTTTAGATCATTCTACATGTGGCGATTCGCACTTTGCGATACATTTCGATGGCCGGCAGATTACTAGAAATTAATCTACAATTTGTGGGATTGGCTGTCCCATTTATCTACGAGTGGAATTTTCATTCTGTGCATCCGGCGATGTGTCCGCCGGGTATAACGAGCAGCATGCTCCATTCTCCCCCGTAAATTATAATACGCCACCGTCACTGATTGACTTCGGCTTTTATGATTAATGCTCGCGTATCTGCAATTAATTCAACGTGCTCGCCATTACCCAGTGAAAATTCGAACGGCAATAAAGCCTGATTTACACATGCTGGGGTGAAGTTTGGATGAATAACTATGTAGGCCACATAAGTATTCATACGATTACGTGTTCTAGCTATTTTCGATATAATAAATAATCGATCGACACGTTTGGCTTTTATTTCTTTAAATCGGAATAGCTCGATATTCATCGATTTGACATTTACATTTATCCCACCAATAAATTCTTTATGGTTCTTTAATTGTTGAGTTTATTTTCTCTAGTTTAGTGCACATATCTTTTTATACAAATCACACATTTACAATTGCATTAGTACTTTTGGTTGTGTCTGCATGTCAACTTTTCGTATTACTTGTGACTTATTTTTTGAAATAAAAATTGGGGCACTTTGAAATTTTAGAAATTTAAACACAAATAAAAAAATTGCAAAATGGATCGAACTTTTTGGTAGCGCAATATCTCCAAAATATTACGGCCGATGCTAGCCAATACACTTCATTGTAAGTTATGGCTACGATAACCGATCGATGTTGAGGCGATGAAAATTCTTTGGTCATTTTCGTCCGTCTAAATCACCAAATAATCTTTATCATACAATTCCTGAGGTCGATAGTATAGCAATAGTTTACATTTTTACATTTTGTGCTAAATTCTATTGCTATATTAAACAAGTTTATGATATTCAAAACTAACATGTTATTTCAATAAATTTGATATATATTTATAAAATATAATTGGAAATAGGAAACGTGCACGTCATAAATTAATTCCTTCTCCGCTTCGTTGAAACGTGTTAATTAGGAAACTTTTTTTAGAGATGACAGTGGAAGAAGTATGAGAAAAATGCTGATCGCATTGTTCGAGAAAGATGAAGCGAATCGATTGGATTTATCTCATTATTCAAGTTTCGCGTCAAGCATTACCTACGAGAATCGAGCCGCAGAGATAAAATAATGAGGCTATTGATCCAATCGTGTCAGAATTTCACTACCATGAATGTGATAGAATCACTGTTTTCCGACTTCCTGATTTTATCTGCAAATATTGTTTTATTACAGGGACGTGGGCATTCCGCGCTTTGTTATATCTCGATATTACATTTCTATTTTGATTTGTATTCGCACGAGAGAAACAGACTTCAATATTCATGTTACAAATTTCCGTTCTTTAATAATGCTGAGAGGAGGACAAGATCACATCAGACATATTTAAAATTTAAAAAATCTATATATATAATAATATAAAATTTTTTATAGAAATAAAGGATCATAGGTGGGTCGATATTCGTAGTCCGTTCTAATTATTTAAAACCGTCTAAGTACAATCTTAAAATGTTATAAATCAATCACAGAGCTATTATCAATAAACCATATTATCTTAAGACATTACCTGAGACGATCTTGAGATAAGAACGGACTATGAATACCAAGCATAGGATTTTAAGCGATTTTCTGTAAATCAAACTTTATAAGTACGACTACAAATATTCTTTTAACTTCTATCTGAGAACTTATAAACGCGAAAATGAAACTTCTCATGCTTACAAGTTGTTAGATAATTTCGTATTACGTAGAGTCGCCATAGATAATGCATTAATTATCCTTGCATATCGAGTAATGTCTACATCATAGATTTCGTATCATCCGGGCAATCCTATTGCGTCATTCGCATCCTTATGCATGTAGCATATACTTATAACAGTATCGATGCCTACTAACTCCAGCTTGTCATCTCTGTGCCGCCGGGCGGAAAGGTAGGGAAACGCGATGATCGGCAGATGTATCCAACAGATTCGCTCGAGCTGATCGTAGCCGAATCGGAAATGGAAAGCGGGAGAGAAGCCGTCGTGTAACGTTACGGTGAATTTCGGATGCGCGCGAGAGGTAGGAAGTTGCGAACTAGGCAGGGAGAGAAAGAGAGAGAGAAAGAGAGAGGGAGAGAAAGAGAAGGAGCGAATACGCCGACAGCCTCCCCAGGGGGTGGCAACGGGACCTGAGCGGGGTAACAGGTCGGATGTCCGGCAGTCCGTCACCAGCTATCCCCCGGTATCTCCGACGTGGCCCGCCACGACCGGCCCGCGGCCATATCGGCGGGCTACATAACAAGTCCTGAATATGCATATATTCGATGCCATAGGGCACCAGGCCAGATACCGTTCCTTGGATCTGGGAGATTACACTCTCACAATTGCTTCCATTTACTTTATAATTTATTAATTTTGATAATCATCTTGGGATAATCATTTTGGGAAATATTTCATTGGCGAGCGAGAGAACTTGACACGAAGGAGTGTATCAATTTAGACTTATTAGCTAATCTTTCACTAAATGAAAAGAATATCGATACATTTTTACTGTTCTTTAATTATGCGTAACATATTTGAAAATGTAATTATGATATATACTGGTAGTATAAGAGTAATAAATATCATGTTTCTTTTTAGATATTAATCTCGACTTTCTAGAACTTTTTGTTGTATGAGATATGTAAAAACGAAACCATTTGTAATCCCTTGGGTGATACACATCCTGAGAAAGCTGCTTCCTTGCTTATTCTCTGAAACCGCCCTTGAATACCTCACTCTCGACACGATCGTATACATGTAAACGCATATAGACGTGCGCAGCATACGAATGGAAATCGAGCTCTAATTCTCTGTTTTGAAGCTGAAACAAATCTAAAAATATTGAGAGGAATCACTAACAGAAAAAATATTAAAAAAAAAAAATAGATTTAAGACATAGAGATAATTAAAGAATTATCAAATCTTTAAGTATCTCACATTTTTCGAATTATTAAAAAGAAATTTGTGCGTGAAATAAACATCACATAAAATAAACTTTTAAGCTAGAATTTTAGTTATATATATTACACTTTAATCATTATAATTATAATTATAATTTTTATAAATCACATTTTTGTGCTTGACGATCAAGATGGATTGAAATTCCAATCATCAAAGAGAGACGTCCCGTGCAGGGTATAGATTTATATGCATGTCCCTCTACACATACACACTGTTAGATATCAACCACGTATGTACAAGCACGTGGTCACGCGCGTGCAAATTCATCCCTTCTCACCCCCTCCCCCCCACCCCCTACCGTCTCTCTCTCCACTTGGTCACCGTCGAAGCACCATTGACGCCAGTTCACTGCCTGCCAGCGCACGGATTTATGGCGATATATACGCCGGTCGCTCGTATATTCGTGGATTTTGACGTATCGCGTACATTAAGGAAATTCTAATTACCTGACCGAGACTCACCCTTCCTCCCCGCCCTGCACACATACACACACGCACACACACTCGCGCGCGTGTGCTATCTCTGAGAGCGCGCGCAGGGCTTCCTCCGGTAAAGGAAATACGGTACCCCGGTACTAACCAATGAGGCTGTCCTTCGCGCTCTATTGACGTTCCTCTCTCTTGCCTTCCGACCTATCTATCTTCCGTCGACTCTGGTACCTTTCGGTATCTCCTTTCGCAATGCGCAACATCTAATGCTCCAGCGCAATCGGCCAACGCTAGGATACCGTTTCTATGTCGGTCCTTTGATGAAACGGACGGAGATCTGCAGCCTCTCATTCTCTGTGTTCTCCCGCGCGTGTGTTCTTTGCCTTGCTTTCCCAGACAGTATCCCGTACTGTCTTACCTTGTTTTCAATGTACCGTAAAATCGGGGTTAGATCGTGATAGTGGATGGTAACCTCTGCTTTGCGACGACGGGGAAATTCTGCAAATTCTGGGTTGAAGTAATTAATCAGAATTTTGCGAATTGTATGTAATATGTAAAACGTGTTAAATTCTCACAGACAGATGAAATGTATCTCTTGATCTGGTTAGAGTGTAGATAATGTATGTTAATTTTACGCGATTCACAGAATTACAGATTATTATATTATAATCATTGATTATATGATGAGCATACGATTAAATTGTATGACGGTGGAGTGACTTTATTATCTGGAAAATATTACGCCGCATTTAGTTCGTTGTATAATTATGGCAGTTTCTATTCGCGCTGAGGATCGCCGATGGATATCAATTCGAAAACCATCACACTAGCAACCATGAACGCATTATTTCGCAGAACATCATAATATCGCCGACGTTTTGAATTTCGTTAATCCAGTGACTATCAAAATAACGGTGATTGATCCATGTAATGCGGTTAATTTTACCGAATCTGGCAGTTCGACTTTCGGGATGAAAATTCAAGCGCCACTGCGCGAATAGGATCTAATGGGACCGATCTCGCCAGTGGATGGTATCAAAATGCGGGCGGAGGTGAATAGCTACGATCTAATGTATCCCGCGCAATTGTTTATACTGATCGAATGCCGACGGTGTAATCGGTTCTCATCGGAATGCCGGTAATACATATAGACATCGTCTGCCTATTCTAGCCATGCGCTAATCAGATTTCCTTTCTCCGAGGTAAACTCGAAACTCGATGAAATCGAGAAGTTTAAAATATCTTTAAAAAAATTCTGCGAACAGAGGCAGCAAATAGTGATGTCTACTCCGATTTATTCAACGCAACTGAGATCTCTCTGGAATAATTATAATACAATAATTTTATGATAATAATTTTATTATAAAAATGCGTGAGACAAATTGGACAAGATAATTATTTAAAAGTGATAGAATTACTGCCATATAGAATTACTGCGATCAGTTTGTTCTTTCGTCCATTACCATGATTGTATTCCAATTAGGTATTTTTCGCTCGTCGCACATTATCCCGAGTGCAACGTAGTAAGCTTGCCTTTGAGCGAATTGCATGCATTCGTGAAGCTACTGAAATCTAGAAGAGAGAATAGTGCAGATAGCGTGAGCCCCTTCGAATCTCCGTTGCACCGCTGAACGAACGAGGGGGACGGTCGATCGTTTCACCGCGGGTATATTTTATCGCGCAAAATCGTCGCTGCGGTCTCCCTAAAAGTGCTATTAGCAGGCCGCGAAGTGCTATCCTAACGGGTCCCAGTAAGTTTGTCGAACGACCATAAATTATGGCGCATTTGTCCGTCTTAAAACCGTGACGTGCCAGAATTACATGAAGTAAGAAATGGAGGTGCTTGATATTCGAATTAATGCTAGGAATAATAGCGATGAATAATACAAACAAACAAAAATATTATTTAGATAATGTTTCGTTTAAATAGAGAATATATAGTTCGTACGAATTTTATAATATCTTAAAATATCTTTTACTTAAAAGTTATTAATATTATTTTCTTGCAATATGACATAATGAAGCTTGAATTTGTATAATAGGGACAAGCACGAGTCTCTTCGCCTTAATGCGATAATGCTATATTGATCTTTTCGGTCGCATCCTTGGCGTTTGCCATTCGTCGTTTCATGCCATGCAAATGATATTACGGCTCTGTTAGAGATTTTGAATACAAGCCTGCTGTACGCGATGATGATTACGTGTAATACAACGAGTATCAAATTGGAGGACGTCATGCTGTGCTTCGAAATGTGAAGGCAATTGTTCGCAATTGCATCGCCTTAATTTTGCGTTAAATGCATTGATTACCTTAAAGGCTCGAACGGAATGTTGATTAATGCTATAAGCAATGATTATCTATCGTACAATAAATATTGTACAATATTCTACGTAATAATTTCTCTCAAAAACGAGCATTTACAAATACAATATAATACAATAATAATTCTTTTATTAAATTTTAATTACGAAATATTGTTAGCATATTTTTAATATTTATTTAAGACATTCATACATACACTTCTTACATGCTATCTGTTTTGTTAATTAGTTAAATGTAAGAAATTTAATCCTCTCAGTTTCTATCCAAGATTTCCAAGTTTCTATTCACGATTGTTGTTACCTTTATTACACTAACGAAAAGATCCTTGCCATATCTTAGTCTTTCGGTAAATTCCGCGTACGAGGTGCTCTCGCCACGGGGTATCCCGTGTGTGCATTTTATCGTGCGGAATCGCATCGGCCGCAGTTTCCGCAGGAGTGCCATTAGTGGGCCGCGGAGAATCGTCGGCGTTCGTCTGCAGGGCTTTGCCATAGCGATCCTGAAAACTTGAACGATAGTAATAACAATTTGCTGAAGCTACTGAATTCGCCGAATGTGTCCGCCGTGAGTGCGGGAAAATCATCCAGCAAGATTGGTGGAATAAATCGCCATTTATTTTCAATGGTTTATACTTAAACTGTAAGTAATTGATTCGCTAGAAATTTTAAATAATGTAAAAATTTTGAAATAACTTGTTGAATGACTAAAATGGGAATACGAAGAAAGTACTTTTTTATCTTAAAAAACAAAATTAATGTGCCCATTATAATATAACTTGCTATAATACTGATACAAGTGAAAATTAATATGAAATTAATATGAAAAATAATTAGAAGAGATGAAATATGTATGAAATATTTGCCATGCGAAAATGATCAAAACTGGAGCTTTTGCCATATGCGTGTAATATATGAAATGATTAATAATAATTTGCTATAACGTTAAGCAGCTTTCAGCTACCATATTGCTGCACAGTCTATAATCCGGAGGAGCGCTCCGGTGCACCTCGTCGATCAAAATGGTAAATCAACGAATCACAGAGATTCTCTACCTCATAGTGATAATGTGTTTAGACGTATTTGTTTCTACACATCAATATCTGCATATTGCATGAATGTGTAATACTGTACTAAACTGAATAAGAAAGTGTAATAATAACTGCGAATAATTAGAAAACTATTTGTTAAGTAAAAAGAAAACGACACGAGTATCTTAGGATACAGTTAAATGAATTAAATATGTATTAATGAATTAAATATGTATTAATGATTGCGCTCATTTTTTCATTTTTTAATTGCTCTTATTTTTCTCTTATATATATATATATATATATATATATATATATACATCATATCTTATATATATATTTTATATACATATATATCTCTACATATCTTATATATATATATATATATATATATATATATATATATACATACATATATATACATATCTTATATACATACTCATTTGTATACATTAGAAGTCTTCTTCTACACAAAATTACATTTCAACATTGACCGCCGACTTATTCGGCTATAAGTTAATATTGAATTTCCAAGAAAAATCCGACGCGCAACATTGAAAATGAGTCGTCGCTTTCGTGAGTGAAACTCCAACGAGGAGATTATAAACTCGGTTCTTCGCGAAATGGTCACGTACCGACGCGGAAAAACGTTAAGTAGACGCGCCGGGGATATGTTATCTGCTTCAATAAAAGATCAATTAATCAATCACGGATGACGATTAAAATTTGGCATATATATATATATATATATATATATATATATATATATATATATATACACACACATATAACTGTTCGACGATCACTTATTCAATAATACATTTGTAAATAATACTTCAAATATTTCACAAAATATTTCTCTAAAAAAATATTTGAACACGCTGCATTAATAATATTGCAGCATAAATAAAATGTAATGCCCTTAATATAACGAATAAAGCATTAGATTGTATGCTGGTGTACCTCTGGAGCGTCTTGGTGAACGTTTCGTGTTTCTCTTCTAAACAAGATCTGTCCGCCTCCTCTGTTACAGTCTCTCTTTTCTCATTTACTCTGGGAACGCATTTTGCTCAACAGGGCGTGAGCGCGTTAATCAGTGGTACGTTATTCGTCCCCGGCCGGGCATCGTCGTTACAACGGGAGCGGAGTCGAAAACTGCACATAGCCGACAACGAGCTATCGATCGCGGTATTGGCAAGACGATCACGTAGCTAGCGAATTTATTCGTCCGCAGTGGAGCAACTGCGAACTCACTGGTCATAACATTATCATACAGTTATTTTATGATAATATCGCTGAAATACATCTGCATGAAACATATTGATGTTTTGTTAAGAGAATGTTGATTTGAAACTTATGAAAGGAGATCATTGTAAACGTAAAGAATTGTTAGAAATCCAGAAATATGACATTCTTCTTCCGCAGTTTTATCGTCTCGCGATTGTCTAGCATAATAGTGCTCTCTTATGTGCTTATTTGCTCCTAAGCATTTCGCAAATCGTAAAACGTATCGCAATTTTACAAGTTTTAAGTAGTCCTGCATATTATTACCGCGCATATTCTCCTACCGACAGCATCGCGCCGTACAGGAACATCGTAAAGAGAGTTAATATTATCTATTATATTACCCTCTTCTCTCGTGTTCCTCCACCAAGTTATCCTATTATGCGCTTATTTTCCTCATCGCCATTTTCGAATTTTCACAAAGAGTTAACCGTTTCAATAAAGATTCTTATCCGAGTATCATTATTTAATGGTCTTGATGAGAACGAACGGAAGAATTGCTTGATCATGTATGTGTATATATAGGTCATAGGTCATAGGTCGCAATGATGTTTCCGACAGTATCGCCGTTTATTATTTTCCCCATTTTCGTAGAACCGTCCGCCGGGCAATACCGACGTTGAACAATTCGCGAAGTGCGTTCACGATATCATTTCGAGTTTTGTGACTGCGCTCTTGATGGTTAAGCATCGCTTTCAACTGCCGGGAATAAAAGATTATACGATCCATGTACGGTATCCGACTCGACATCGCTATTTTTTTCCAGAACGATCTTCGCAGTGCCGTGATTGACGTGCGATAACGATTTCATTCGTGTAATACTAAACTGTGCTCGTTTTGTGCAATTGTTAATATTGAATAATATTGGTAAACGAATGATATTGAAGACTAAGTCGCAAGTGATAGAAAAAAATTACAACGATTAATTAATACTTTATTAAAATATATCTTTTACGGAATAAATATTGAAATTTTCAATAAACGGACAGGATTTTATGTCTAACAACAATTTTTCAAATTTTTATATATTTTTTTATGTTTTTGAATCATGCTCCGATTACTGTACTGTCTTGAAATAATAAAACTGAAAAAAAAAATTAAAATATATAATTTAATCCATTTAATCTTGATGTTATTTTATGCTTAAAAGAAATTTATTAATATATTATTATACAATCAGTTAAAATTTCAAATCATGTATTTTGTTTACAAGGATAGATTTTATAACATAATCTTTTAATAAACTTCTTACAATTGACTTGCTTTTATTACTCTTTTTGTGATATGATTGGTAGCTTAAAAAGGATAAAGTACATTATACGTGCATTAACCCTCTGACCGATTTAAAAAATCGATTCGGAATTCGATTTCGATATTTCCGTATTGATGTTTTTAATCGAACAGACTTAAGACGACGGCAGAATTGTAATTTATTAAAGTTCGTGGATTAACGTTGCGACCAAGCTGCAAGCGAGAATATCGAGAATAACTTTGTCTGTAATCGGATTAATTAAATGCGCGACAGTGGTTCATCGAAATGCGAAATAATCAACGAACCTAAATGAAAGCCGATCTGGCTTTCTTTTGTTGCTTTGCTGTGAAACTCGACTATGCGAGGCACCGTGTATCGCGCATAAAAGCTTTTCCAACGATCAATTATATGGAACGCTTGAATTAAGCTCTGTGCATTTTTGGAATAAGACGCGCAAGAAATAGTTATATTAATTAATATTAATCGCATGTTTGTGGGCGAAAAAGGAAATTATCTCGTTAATATTCTGCGTTAACTTTCACGTTGCTTAGTCTTTTTCGATTTTATCATATATTCTCTTCTTCTTCTATATATATTGATATTAATTAATATTAATTAATATTAAGAAGCTGAGAAAAACCACTAAATGCGTTAAATTTAACCATCCACTAAGTTCTTAATTGATGCGACATGATGGAAGACGTTAATTAAATTATTAAGCAACTCTGTATGAAAGAAGTTTTATCTTCTTCATTTTTATGCTTATCTATAAAATTATAAATCTTAAAAAAGATAAAATTCCAATATGAACATATGCTCAAAATTGGTCATCGCGTAAATTATTTAAGGTGATACGGTTTCAATATTAGGATGTATTCAGGAATTATTATTATTGCTTTCACAAAAAAATTATTATTATATTAATTGTTAATGATTCTAAATAATAGCTTTAAATAATTTTCTAATTGAAAGATGATATGATGTCATCTGGTTTTTGAAACTTTAATTCTGAAATTGCAAATATATGTTGGTCTCTCTCTTTAATATGTAATAGAATAGATCTTCATTATATTTTCATTTTTAATACTCTCTCAAGTTACAGCTTCTTATAATAGAAACAATACATTTAATACTGGAGTACTAGAAATTATACAAAAGCTATGTCATTTTGGAATTATATATATATAAATCTTAAAAGATACAAGAAGAAAACATAAATTAAAAAAATATATATATTTTAAATATTTAGACGATAATTATAAAAAGACAATAAAATTTTTATTTTATAGAAAATATATTTTAAGTTTTTATGTTATTTTAATGTTTAAAAGCAATGTTTAATGCAATGTTAAAAGCAATGTTTAAAAGCAACTATAATTCTAACCATTAATTGTGTTATATTTTCAAATTACTAGAAAAAGTTCTTTTTCCAATTGTCGTCTTCTCTCTTTTATTTTAATATTAAATCGTTTTATAATCATTTTTCTGGGTCTAGCGAATTTAATCCTGAATACTAAATAAATAAATGTGGTGTAAATATGAATTTTTAACAGTATCAATATGTACCGCGCGAAAGCGGAGATTAATTTGAAGCTTTTAAAGTTATCATCGAAATAATGACAATAGCGAGATTAAACTCATCACAGGAACAAAAATATCAATTATATATTTAGATTAAATGTATACTCGATTCAATCAATATGTAATATGAAATTTTCATTGAAAAACGATTTCGTCGTTAACCAAGGCTAAATATTTAACTGATAATTGACCGTTTTATTTCTTTCACATCGTAACTCACACTTTCGATTTTTATGTTTATACACTTTCTCATCTTGGTTACGTGGATTTCAAGATCTAGGATTCAACAATTCGAAATGAGATGAACGTTTTAGAGACTGGGATAAGAGGGAAAGAGAGAAAAGGAAAAAGGAAAAGGTCGGTAGCGTACCTAAGCTTTCTCATCACCGGAAGGAGTTAGCTTTTCTCAGATCCCTTCAGTGATACTTGCTTGAAGGACCAGTTGCTCAGTAGATTGGTTCCTTGCTTTAAGAGGTGTATCAGGACAATGGGGAAAGGGAGAAATAGAGGAAAAGGGAACCGATATGTCGTTCCTTTTATCTCTGTAAGCCAAATGTAAATGAGCTATCTAAAGAATGACTTTCCACCGGTGAACGTTACATTTTAACAAGCTACTCGATGTTATTTTTCCCTTTTGTTTCTTTCTCTCTTTTCTTGAAACTTGTTGCTATAACTATATCATATAATTTTTTAATCGACTAGTTTGAAAATAACTTTTAATTAAGATATTCTTACTATAACTATAATTTTATGACTTCGACAAAATTCGACTCTTTTTGCAAAGGAATTGTTGAATTTATCGGCAGAATAAATTTTTTTCTACTTTGATTATTATCTTTTCTCAGATTGTGACGTGTCGCGAAAATAGAAAAGGGAAGAGGATAATAAAATCGTACGTGGAAAAATGAGGTTCTCACGGCGTGACATAAGTATAAATAGGAGATACCGGTGGATGAAAGCGTCACACGGTAGTTTTAGAATAAGAGCATGAAATAGTTTGCAATGAAGTTTTCGATTGTACTATAAAGTGGAATTTTGACAACTTTGACAATTTTGGTATTTTATTCCATTATTTCGAAATTTGTTAATGAGCTACTTCTTTCACTCGCTTCTTGAATTTTCTGTTACTTCTGATCCGTTTCTTTCCGCTCGCGATGTTTGTTTCAAAGATGCGGAAGAAAAAAGAGATCGGCGTGAGCAATGTTTAATGCGAAAATTTTTCTCTCTGAAATTTAGTTGGATTATGGGAATTATACATCCTCGAGGTAAAGCACGACTTAATCCATATGAAACACGATGGCAGACCGGGATTAAACGTCCCAAGTATTCCAGCGCCGCTGTCACACGCGCGCCGGCATGAAATTCTGAGATTTTTTTCAGGAACACGCCTGCTTCTTCCGAATTACTTTTCCCGTGGTTCTCGCAACTGCACGCAATTTTCCGAGTGTGTGTCACTTAAGTTAATTTAACTTTACGTCCTGACTTAAGTCATCTTATGTTCGCACGCGTTTGCACAAACATATATACAGAGATATATTATTAAAGCAATTCTCTTAATTTTTAAGTTATAAAAAAAACTTGGATTGAAAAAGATCGATTTGAATACGGCTAAAGGAAATTACACTAACCATTTACTCTCTATTATGAATCACAAATTCTGGGAAAGTATCATACGCGGGTATTTGTCGTTAAATGCAGAAGTAAATTTGCAGCTGTTTCGGAAAATAATTGCGGACGAGCGTGATTAATGTTCAAACACTCATGAATACCATGTTCGATAAATTTGCACAATATCTGGCGAATATACCCGCCATAAAAATGGTCCGCCAAGCGCGCGCCTGTTTTTCACAGGTGTTCCGACTTGCAGTTTATAGTGGTCACGAAGCTCAAAGTATTCGAGCAATGTTTGCAGCAGGGCGTTCTATGTTCTCTCGAATGTATTTTCAGGGGGTGATAAAAGTGGCACGCGAGCAAATAGAGTGGCGCTTTTTATTTACCACCTTGAGAAAGTAATATGCGTTAGTGTATCTGTTACGTTAGCGGTAGTTATTTTATGAAAAACTGCAACCGAATCCGTCGGTGACGAATTCCCTTGCACGGAGCTCCGCAGCGCAATATTTAGAACAGAATATCGTGCTTCAGATGTTTTTCTCGGGGAAGTGAATCTCATGTACATTGAAGACGAAGCGCAATTGTCTCTTCCGTAGTAACAGGCGCAATGCAGAGACGTTACTTGAATGAATATGTATATATATATGTATATATATATATATTTAGTGTAATTTCGGTGCACTTATACGAGAGCATGCTAAAATAGGATAGAATTAATGTAGGATAATTAACGCGTTTCGCAGATGACAATCACTACAGTTGTCATGGTAAAGGTGACACAATGTCAATACCTTTTCAGTTTACACCAATTTTGATAAGATTAATACCTGTGAACGATCTAGTAGAAATTACGAGAATTCTAAAAGAAGAAAGATAAATGTTTATAGATAAACACTTTGGGAAACGTGTACACCCATGTTTAAAATATAAGGGAAGAGGTACAGTGATCGGCAGGATATATTTCTATTTTAAGTTGTCTCTCTCTCTCTGTTGGTGCAAAACTGACATTTGTAGAACTCGCGAGGATTTGTAGAACTAGCAAAATACAGTTATACTAAAAAAAATAAAATATATCCCACTCAAAATAAAATGAATTAAAATATAAAAAAGTCAAAATAATTAGCATTTATCAGAAATATCTCTGATTGCAACTTATGCAATAACTAATAAGTTAATCAACTGCAACTTTAAGGATTACTCTGAAATGGACTACTTTCTTTTTTATCATCCCCTTTATTATCAAGTTGCACATTCGATAATAGTTAGTCCGTTTTGCATTTAAATATAATCCTAATTACTGTATCCTTGCCAATCACTGTACCTCTCTCCTTATTTTCTTCTATTTTAAAACAAGAAAGTAATACATAATTCAACAGTGATCTCTTTTAATTTACTAACTTAATTTAATAACTTAAATGCCCGTCATGCGGATAAGTATCTCGTAGCGTATCGGAGAGTACGGTTTTCTTTACGGTTGAAAGAGAATTTGCCGCAAGTCTGTGAAGAGATTGCCGAAGATTTTATCGGCGCGCTCGTTCATTCGAGGAAGAAAACGTTCATCTTTCTTTTCCTTAGAATTCCTGCGATTTCTGCTCGATCGTTCGCAGGCACTAACTTATCAAAAGTGGCCAATCTAGCGGATAACTAGTCTTCGAATCAAGTATCGCTATGGACGCGGTCTCGCTAGAGACGGCAAATCCCCTAGCCCCCGAAGAAACGAGATCCATTACACGTAATGTCGATAGACTCGAAGTAATATACAATAACTTAATTTACAATAATTCTCATAGAATCTTCTCTAATTGACTTTCTTACATCCTAATCTCTTTTTTCATAGAAATCTCTCATGAGATTTCAACATGATGCTCTTAAATTTGTATACGTATAACAATAGTAAATAACTGTACAAATATTCGAAAAAAAGTAACTGTATAATAATAATGAATATTATTTGTAAAATTACAATAGAAATATGCTAATCATCAGAGCTTTAAGTTTCTAAAACCATTCGAAAAATCAATTAATTCTGTATAAATCGGAATTTTACTTTACTAGATCCTTTTTTAAATATTATTAAAATAAATTGTGTATTATTGACTGAGTTTAAGTAATTTTCATTAGTTATATTGGCGGAACACTTCTACGCTAGCCTGTAACGGATTCGTAGATACTGTAGAAGGAAACGGGTCGGCGATTGCCAAGAAGGGTCAGCTTCTACGCTGAGCTTTTCCACGATGGTACTCGGCTGAAAGACCAGTTACTCGGAGGATTGGCCGCTCGTGCTAAGTAAGTGCACTACGATGACAGAAAACGAAAGAGAAAGATAAAGCTTTCTTTTCAAAAATAGGAAGGAGAGAAGCGTTCATCTCTGAGAAGCGCTGAGAGAGCGCTTCTGTTGTCTACTTGGAAAACGGACAAAGATACGTTCGTCAGCTCGATCATTCAGAATACCTACTGTGTCGAGAAAATCGGCGGTGAAACAAATATTTTATAAACGCCTCTGTTTTTATTAAAACTTCCTGTTACAAATTTTGTTTTTAAGCTGCGGAAGTAAAAATTATGAGGGACACAGCGAGTAGTGTGATAAAAGGGAATACACAAGCAATTTTTTTCAAGCACCGTCTTCCTGATTCTGTTCGGCGTGAAACGAGAAAGAGCGCTGAAATAATTCGCCGGACGCGCCGAATTTTTTCAACCTTCCTTCCGGCTCAATTCGTCTAGCGACATTTGTGACGCGGCAAGAGTCCTCCGGCGAAGAGTTTTTACGCCACTCTCCAGTGCCCACTCCAGATTTTAATTGAGTTCGTTATATTCATTTCCGGAGGAGCGCTTGATGCATCCTCCCCGCCCCGCTTACCTATCCCCACGTGTGTTCACGACTGCTCTTTCGCCAGTACTACTGCGTTTGAGTGTAACACCCTTGGTTACTCGGAGATTTATGGTGGGGCCAAGCGAGATAAAATCCGCGGTAATACCGCACACGATGGACTCGAGGCTCGGAAAAGTCCCGCGAGAATAATCGACTCGACTCGGTCCGGACTTAATGAAGTTTTATATCCTGCATTACCTGGAACAGCAAGTAATACTTATACCTGAACCAATTAAATGCAAATAACAAGATATATAAGCTTGTATAAAAATCAAAATAAACAAAAGTGTAAGGCCAAAACGAACGAATAGTATGAAACAATGCAAAATAATAAATAAACAATTTAATGACAAAATGTTTAAACGTTTTGGTTCATAGAGTCTTCATCAGTAAAAAAAATCTACATTAAAAAATTATTATATTATAATTATAATTGCACAGCGTGAATTCAACATGATGCTCTTAAATTGAGATGTACAATAAGATACCGCGCGCGCGCGCGCGCGCGAGGAATTGTCTATGACGTGTGAAAGAAGGATGTAAAACTGAATCCTTCGTTGTTTATCGAGGATGCGATAGTCGAATTTTTTGGTTAAAAATTGTTGTCAACTACCTCCGGATTTGAATGTCTGTGATGTCAATTAAAATCGTTAAAAATTCATAAGCTGATGTGTTAATATTATTTGATTAGGGTAGAAAAAAATATATAATGGGTTTTCTTATTTTTAAAAAACTTACAGATCTTGGAAAGTTACAATGGAAATGAAATCAATTAAATGCATCTTACATAGTCATTAAAAACGTGTATAAATTTAATTAATTCAATTATGTATGTATCTAACGGTAATCAATTTAATTTAAATTTATTTTACGGGATTTTGCAAGGTAGATTTTTATTCGAAATTTTATATATAGTATTTTAATGTTGGAATGTATTTTTTAAATAGTTGAAGAAATATAATAATCTTATTATATCGTATTTATAGACATCAAGTTATAGTTAGATGTTTTTCTGAATTCTGCTATTTCGAAAGATTCTAGATAGTAAGCTGGTGTTATTTTTCGTCATTTTGACATTAAAATGATAAGTCGACATCAAAATGTCATCTGGAACGTATATTTATAATTCTATCTAAACATCTATCTCTATAATTATAGATTAGCACTGATATCTTTGTACCTAATTTTCTTTATTTATTTATCAATCATTTTTTTATTACCTAATGTTCTTAATAAAAAATCTCTTAGTCCAATTATTATTAAACATTTTTAATATACGTAACGTTTGCAAGTATTTACTTATCGTAATACTTATTCGAGTCGCGAAATGAGCTTTTCCTCAAGAAGCTAAGCACCAACACTTCGAAAGTTTGGATAGGTTTTCAGGCTGCGGGTATCTAATACGTCTTCGGGGGGTCTCGTCTTCATGCATGATATACGAATGAACGACGCCTCGCACTCTGCCGACTGATGTAACTATTAGGAGTTTGAAAAGCGAGTGCGTGGATGTCGCCTCCCGGACTAGTTTGCAGGTTGCCGATAGAACATTGCGCATTGTTAGTAGTAAATGCTCGTCGTCTCTATGAGGACCAATCATTCCGGCATTATTGCCGCGCGATGGGAAACGGATTGGAAGAGAAGGAGAGAAAGAGACAGGAGGAGGGATAACTGCGGGAGGCGTATGAATCCATTTAATAGAGAATCTATATATATTACGGATTTACCAAACAATAATTCGGTAAGCTCCGCTCCACTGGTCCAGAGTCATCCCGCGTCATCTCGCGATCTGCCAAAGTCTCACCCTTGCGTCGCTGCCTGTTGCCAATTTCGGGGCCAGCATTCGACACGAATGCAAGTGATTCAGAATTTTCATCCCTTTCATTGTCGATCGGATTTGCGACTTCGTCAGCTAGTGCATTAAAAGGATATCTGCCACTCCGTCGGCCATAAAATTTCGGTTTAGCGTTTAGTCACTATTCAATTCTTTGTGCAAAAATCGGGTCACGGTTTTATTGACGTGAGAAAGAACTAAATATAATACATTTCAAATAATATCACGACAATACTGTGCTCTCAGTTTTAACACAGAGGTTTGATTGAACGGAATGTAATTAATTTTAATTTTAATCTCTTTTTATATCTTTGGTACGTTTACATATACGTTACGTGTGCTCACGCGTATTTTTATATTACATATCTCAATTTAAAACGAAGTTTTAATAAAACACGGCTTGATTTGAAGCTTAGCGTTTTAAAGCTTTTTACATAGTAAATAAAAAAGTTAATTTATATACACGAAAAATATTAATTCTGAAGAGTTTCTATCTACATTTACTCGACAAATATTCCATACTAAATAAACCGTAAAAAATAAATAAGAATAACGTGTTTGCCTCACAAACAGATTGAATATAAAATATAGTGTTAACAACAGAAAAAAGTGCTTCTATTTTATCATGAGAAAGATTAATAATATTTTTAAAAAATATTATACTAATATTAATCTCGTGAAGAAAATTAATATTAATTCTAGGTTGTAATAAAATCTTATTATAAAATTTCAATACAATAGAATGTATTTAATTTTGTGAATGTATTTTTCGTAATAAATTTTAATTGTTTGAAATGACCCCTTATATTTAAATAATAAGATTTTTGTCGGAAGAATCATTGGCGCTTTGGTCGGTAAATTGTTTTCAAATTCATAACTATTAATGAAAATATTTAATTCAGAAATTGTTCGTAATAAATCGCGATGGATGTATTATTGAGAGATTTAAGCGCATGTGACGTCGTCTCGAGAACATTTGTGAAATATAACAGATTATTTAATATTTGTCTGAGGCTTCCGTCATTCCTTCCATTTGCAAATATTTATAGAATTTCATGTATCTTCATACACTAATCATCAGGTATCAGTTTGCATATTTGTTTGGAGCAAGCACGTTTGTTTCTAAATGCGCTTATAAATTTTTTTAATGATATTGTAGAGCTGTCTTGAATATCCCACTATAATGTTTAACGACACCATTAAATAATGTTTAACGACACCATTAAATATAATTGTTAAAAATATTTAGAACAACTCCACAATATCATAAAAAAATTTATGGAGTTTTGAATTTTCAATTTTGATATATGTATATTGTTATTTACCTACCCTTTAGTTAAAACTTTCTAACAAAATATGTCTGTTATCCTTAATAAGCGAATAATAGCAACTACCTTGCGCTACTTTTAGAATAAACTTTAATGTAGCTTTAATAATTGAACTTTGTTTTATTCGCAGTATAAAATATGAAAATAATTTGATTGACGTACGAGATTCGAGACAATAAACAAATGAACTCGCGAAAATGTATACATATATGAGCGCTATTCTCGAATACGACAGTTTCAAACCTCTCTTCGTTTTACAGATTGTTCGCGCTTTCGGTTTTTCGCTCTCGTTCTCAAACTGGTAATTCGATTGATAACTTGAGCCACTGTACGGATGCAGCGTTTACAGTTTATTCATCGTAAAAGTGCGACATAGATGTGCACCGTTCTCATGCCAGTCATATAAAATGCCAATTCTGCCGTAAAATCGTTCTCGTACTATCGTTTATCGTTTTATCGGTGCACGGAGACGTGACAATTTTGAATTTACCGACTAACAAGTCGTGAGTTCACTTGCTTGTTGAAAATCTTTCATGGGCTCAAAAGTCGTCGAGATTTAGATGTTATTTTAATCAACAATATGTCACTTTAATTTTACGCTATTAAGAATTATTCTTTTTAGTAGGAAAAAATCATTTTATTATTTATTATATTTATTATTTTTTTTATATTATATTTATTATTTTTTTCTGTTAATTACAAAAATGTCAAGAATATTTAATTGTTAATTATTTCCTTAATTTAAATTTTTTTATCACATTATCTTTAGTTATTACGTTGTTTTTATTGTACATTGAGCATTTTCACAAGTCGAGAACACACGATATGCCGTATTGTTACATTGAGCACTTCAGTTAGGAACGAGACTACCTATCCGTGTCTCCAAATCTACTAGTATTCTCAACGATATTAGGCGCAGATGGGAATGTCCGTCGGGCAACAGCACGTGACGCGCGGCTTGTCCATGGTACCGATTTCAAAGTTGTAACTCGAGAATGCGAACTGGTAGCGACCCTCGAAGTACAAATAACACGATTGAGAGAGGGAAAGGGCGGATCATTATCTCCGGCGCGTAGAGAGCGACGGACACATACGAGCTGAGACGCCTCTCACGGAAGTTTATAACGCGATATTCCGGCATAACGCGGCCATAACGGACCGCCGGTGGCTTCCGGGTGATTTCGCCGTTTTCCTCGCAGACACGGCACCGTCCTGATCCGGTAGGTGCTTGCAAGGGATGTTTATGGCGTTCGTATATGCATACCGGTATGCACATTGCGGCAAACTCTCGTGCGATCTCCGGTTTCTCTCTCTTTCCCTCTCTCCCTCTTTCTCCTATTTTCTACCCCGGTTTAGCATTATCCCCGGAGACGACGGAGAGACACAATTTCCACGAACATGCACGTAAAATCCTGGCCGTCGTTGTCGTGTGCCATCGTGCCCGACGACCCGTTATTTCGTATTTCGTAGATTTGATTTGCCATCGAGTCTGTGTACGCGTCCGGCCGTACACTGGACGTAATATCCAAGACGGGATATTTACGTTCTTAAATTACAAGAATGGAATTCATCCGATAATACGTCCTCATTTCAAGCGGTAATATTTTAATATACTTATTATTTTATGATTTTCGAGATTTTCCAAGACGGAGTTAATAATTATATTAATTTGTTAATTTAACATTTATTATAATTTAAAATCAAGCGTCAGCCTTAAATTAAATTAAGCTAATCTAATAACCTGAAATGCTTTGTGCTTTGTTAAAAGGAAAGCGTTTTATTATCATTTAAATTATTTTATAAAAATTTGTAGAATAATATTTATTAACTATAACAGTTATAAGAAATGTTTTTATTTTTTAAATAAGAACATTTAATTGTGCCTAAATTGCCAATATTTGTATTACAAATAAATTAGCAATTATAGTGAGTAACGGAAGCATTTGCACTAGCAATTTTTGAATAATTGAAGAGAATGTAAATGGAGAGATAACTATGCTAGGCAAGGTTTACGAACAAAATATGCTCTCATGACTAAAATACTTGAAATATTTGATGTTCAGGATATATATTCGGAGAGTTTGGAGGATATTGGATAATGAAATTACATAATTCGTAGTATGATACAAAAATAGCAGAAATATTTGTGTTCTTAAAATAATGATGAAAATCACATCTAATACAATTAACTATTAATGCTAATTAGAATAGACTGGTATTCTATGATATATATATATATTCTAATGATATATGCGTCGTTTTGATAAATGAAATATTAAAATAGACTGAATGCATAACACAGCTAATTATATCAAATCTAACACTGGTCGACAAAATTCGGTCATAAAAAACTTCTGGAGATGAAAGTAGCTAATCTTTGTCAATTTTGGGTCGCTGAATCCGAATCCGATAATGAAAATTTTTGATTGGCTCTGGTTTCCAAGAAATATGGCGTCAAAGTTGCAAAAAGCCTCGTTTTTGGCAATATTTCAGGAGGCATATCTTTTGACAGAGACTAGATAAAGGGTTCAATAATGGCTTAAAATAATGCTTATACCTTGCACTTTAAGATAAAAAATAGAAAATAATTAAATAAAAAAAAATCGCTTTAAATGGTCATTTGTTTGAACGCGTCTAAAACCTGGCTGACCCTGACAGGTCGGTAACTACTGCGCGCTATGCGCTCTAGAGCGCAACATTGGGTGAGCGGGATAACCGATTTAAATCGAGTGTTACAAACACAAAGATGTATTTTTATTTAATATAACGTCTCTGCATATTATAATTTGCAAGCTCTAAAACATATTATAGAGACGTTATATTAAATAAAAATACATCTTTGTGTTTGTAACACTCGATTTAAATCGGTTATCCCGCTCACCCAATGTTGCGCTCTAGAGCGCATAGCGCGCAGTAGTTACCGACCTGTCAGGGTCAGCCAGGTTTTAGACGCGTTCAAACAAATGACCATTTAAAGCGATTTTTTTTTTATTTAATTATTTTCTATTTTTTATCTTAAAGTGCAAGGTATAAGCATTATTTTAAGCCATTATTGAACCCTTTATCTAGTCTCTGTCAAAAGATATGCCTCCTGAAATATTGCCAAAAACGAGGCTTTTTGCAACTTTGACGCCATATTTCTTGGAAACCAGAGCCAATCAAAAATTTTCATTATCGGATTCGGATTCAGCGACCCAAAATTGACAAAGATTAGCTACTTTCATCTCCGAAGTTTTTTATGACCGAATTTTGTCGACCAGTGTAATTTACGCTCCAATTAATGAAATAATCATGTTTTTAGAATATTTGGACTAAATCAATATAGATGAGAAATTTACAGTTTAATTTAGTAAAAACATAATTTTCTAATTTCAAATTTTATCGTGATTAATGTTCAAACTGATATCGGGAATATTGATACATTTGCGTAATACACTTCAAAAAGCAAGCAGTATGAAGTATGTGAGTATCTTTTCGACACAGTTCGTACGTGATAATTTCGTGTTCCCTCGAGACGTGTCTTGGTGTTTATGGTTTGACCACGAAGTCCTCTACGTTTCGGATAGGAGCTCGGCTTTGTACCGTAGCCTATCCTATCGTGAGAATCCCGACCGCAGGACTGGTGGTGCAAATATATAAAGCCCAAGACTTCTCGAAATGGAGAAACAGGTCAGTGTGGTCGGCACAGTTTCATAAATTCCATCTTGATCGCTGGCCACGAGAAAGCACCCGGATACACTCGCTGCGACACTACCAGTTTATCTCATGTGTCGTAAAATTATCAGACCACGTAAAGTCTGTTGTGTTGAGAAGAAAGCTTGATGAGGAAAATTGAGAAATTAAAAAATATAGCAATCATACTACAAGATAAATGTTAAATTTGTTAACGCAATATTTTGAAATGGAAATAATTAAAATTTAAAAAATATTGAAATATCTCACAAAATAAAATTATATGTGTATAGAATTTCTTTTATTTCCACAAGAGCAAATCTAATTCAGATTTGCAGAAATTTATATTTGCGTCTAATAATATGTATCTGATATTAACCTGTAAATTAATAATACATTTTAATAATACTTATACATATGTATAAGCAGGGCCGGCTTTAGCATCACTAATGCATCTATTAAAAATTAGTTTTCATAAATTTTTAATAATTTATAGAGATATGTAGATCTTTTTATTAATTTAATTAATAGAATTAATTAAATATAATTAATGAAATTAAATTAATAAAAATTAATTTAAACGTAACAACACATGTGTAAAATTATAATAATAATTCTTCTTCTTCTATTCTCCTTTAGATTTCTTGTTCCTAAAGAGTCACAGTATCACTTTTAAACAATAGTCATACGAAAATATTACATTGAACTGTGAATGCTCGTAATGCAATAATCGAATAGCTTCGATTGCGTAGGAAAGGAAGTAAATTCAAAAAAGAAATAAATAATTCGAACTTTATTTATATTTTAATCGTAGGTTACGCAATGACGGTCGAGTGCGCTGCGAGCTTATCGCGTGTGCCTGTTTATCGCGCACATTGTAGTGCAGGGTAACGTTGCGCTTTTATCCCTCATAATACACACGCGTTATCGTGCGTTTCGCGGGTAACGCGATTCGAAATCTGGCGAATGTACACTCCGCACGCACAGCTGCGTAGTCGCTTAGCGGTCATATCGCGCGCCGAATTTGTATTACGAAATTACGTATCGCAGAAAATCCGCGCACAAATGTTTGCGGTATCGGCCATGTAGAAATGTTGATCATGCAAATCGAAGGTCGAAGGGAGCGTATAGGTCTGCACGAGTGTTTCGATTTTCGAGGACGTGCTTTCGCACGTGTAACATGCACGTGTATTAATCGATACGAGTTCACAAAATAATACATCAACTTATTACTTACCAAGCTTAAATGGAGAAAACATTTGTTTATATATAACTAGGTTATATATACTAAGTAATATTGCGGTTAATACAAGTCTTCATTATAGTACGCCATATTTTTTATATTTAAATATCAGTTTACTATTACAATGCTATGAAATATTTTTGTTTTACCGACTTTTTGTGAAATATTTATTGAATGTTTCTCTGTTGAAAAAATTAATATATTAAACAATAAACAATTAATACAATCATGACCGCGTATTACTAAATAGTAAGAATTGAACTTTAATTCGCCTTTTTTACGGTCATACCAAGATCTTTATTTGGCCAATCAATGATCTGCGAAATCGCAGTACACAATTAATATATTAAATAAATTATTCAATCTATACTATTAAAAATAATTCAATATTAGATTATTTATTTATATACTTGTAATATAACTGCTCGACTTGTAATATAACTGCTCTAAATGAAGAGATGTTAAATATTATCATGTGTTAACAATTTAATTATTATCTTATTTTAGTGTTAGAATAACGATATAAGAGGAAAAGAAAAAGATTTAATAAAAAATATAATAGAAGATAATAATAAAAAAAATTTAATAATATTCAATTTCTGAAATATTTGAAAATATTTTGGAAAGAGATATGGAAACTTTTCCAATATTTCCGCATGTGCGTTATTCAAAAAAACAGCAACATATCGTACTCTCACGTTTCAATCGCAGGTGAGTATCACCTCTGGAAAATCGTGCCGAAGCATATCAGTCGGAGCGATTCGTTTCGCGACAGACGAAATATTGTATCATGCGAAGCGTTCATATTTTCTCGTTCCATTTTTGCATGGAGTCGCTCACGTAGTTTTCCCCCCCGAAAAGTAGAAAGATGCCGCGTTGCTTTTTATACAGATTTTGCTGCCGTGCTCTCTTCCGCTCACTTCGGAGCGGGAGCGTAAAACGCCGCGCGAGTCCGTGAATTCGTACGGAACGTTGCGAAAAACGTGAGCAGCCGTGTTTTATCTCGCGGCTGCAAACTTCATCTTTGCCTCGGGGACGACGCAGAGGTCCGGGGGATGCGAGAGCAAACGGGGCGAGACTATCGGGGATTCCTGGAGGTGCTCAGGACTGCAACAGCAGCGGTGGCGGCTTTCCTCGGATATACACCGGATATTCTCCCGGACAATGGTCGTTCAGGAAGCCATTGATCGGGCCCGTTGCTCGCATAGTTCGCGAATAACCGGCACGCCCAACGCCGATAATTATTTCGGCACGCCGTCGCTACCACCACCAACCCCGCCGCCGCCGCCGCCATCGAAATTGACGAAAAGTTCGGCAAAGTTTCTAGGGAGGCTAATAAAAAAGTGAGAAATCAATGCGGTAGACACAGCGCACTGAATCGATGAGCATTCGAACTTGCTCCTCCAAGAAGTTGCTCTCGGGATTGTACAATTAAGAGGATTTGCGAGAAGGAACGGTCTGGTTGGAACGGTGAAGGTATTATTAATTTAAAGATCTCAGTTTCATGGATCTTTGTGAAATTTGTTATGCACGATGCGAAATATCCTTAAGCTATTAAAGTGGTCTTGTTTATTACTCATACAAGCGTAAACGTGAAAATTATTTCTTTATGCGTTATACGTTCCATGATAACAATAATCTAAATATCAAACTGGTTTATTCTAATTTTCCCAGAAGTATTCTAATTCTCATATCATCACATAGAAATATCAAGTGAATTTAGAGATTTTTCCCTAGAACAAAATGTAAACTACAATCGAAATTTTAAATTGTTGCTTTTACAAACTCTCTCGGCTCGTGCTATCACACACGGCTCAAAACCTCGCCGAATATTCGCTCATTCTGTCTCGCGAGTGCCGATCATTGTGCTCGATATTAGCCGAGCTGGTTAACATTACTCTACAGCCCCGCGTGATAGAATCGTGTGTCGGCGGTTTAATGCGATGACAGTTGTCCGCGTTCGTGTATCCAGCGGCACGAGAATTTCGGTGCGAGCCAATGCAAACGTACGAGTGCAAACGTGCGAACGCAAACGCGTTGTGCAGTCACGAAATGAATAAAGATCAGTTTTCGAAGCGGTCGCAGCACACGTAATTAAACGACAAACGGCGACAAACATCCGGAGAGAGGAAAAAAACGTTATTCGATTCCTAAGGATCGGTTTGCCAGCGAATGGAACCGGAAATTGCGAAATTGCGCCGATAATTTCCAGCCCAAGTTAGATCCAGATTCTTATGCACATAACACTAATTATACTTCAATATTTTTCATTTAATTCAAAAAAAGACGTATCGCCGAAGAAAAAGAGTTGTCTGGAAACTTGCAAGGTGTCTTCGAAGAAAAATTCGCGTTTTGTACTCGGAAACAAACCGTTTCGCATCGATTAATTAATAATTAAATTAAAATGTCAAATCACTTTCGACCAGACGTGTCCGTGTAATGATTATTTGAGCCGTGATGTGCATGTATCTTCACGTGCTGAGGTAAAATCGGGCGCGTTACATCCTGCGTAATTGCATAAATTGCCGCCTGCGCGGCGCACAAATATGGTTATTACGAGCATAAGGTTACGGCCATCTGATTACGGCGAAATTCATTTGGACATCTTTTTTTGGATATACGCGTGCATACAGTTTCCGGCATTCCACGGAATGCCTCCACAGGGCGATAAATGGCCCATTCCCCGTGTTAACTGTCCCACTTGCGGCTCGCCCGTTTTGTTTGCCGGTGGATAAATAGCGCGGTATATATCATTTCGCCGTAGCAAGATCCGCGGCGGTCAGGAAGTAATGGAGTTTAAAATATGACGTATTTTTCTGTTACACACGCTTGCTTGAGAGTAGTGGCTTTTCAACGTGGTAGACTTCGCTTTTATAAGTGTTTTAGAGTACATTTACATACATTTTGTAAACGTAATAATCTATTATACTTACGCAAAAACGTAGGACACGTTATACTGACTAAGCGCAGCACCTTTTTTAATTGTCTTATAAGTTTATATAATTTTCAACTATTTATTCTATTTAATATTGCGAGATTTTTACTCGGCACGAAATATTTCAGCAACGTTGCAGCAATATCGGAATGTTCCAGCTATGTTTTGCATGAGTAACATTGTAATATTGCAAATAATATTGTTTAGTGAAAAAATAATTCTCTATTACATATATTTAAAGTGAAGAAACATAGCAGGACAATTCATATCTCGCCGGCACACACTTGGCCACATACACTTGGAGCTGCCACGTGAAAATGATCCTGACGTATCCTACGACTTAGCTACGCCTCTTTAGCACCCGATCGCGACTATAAAGATACCTCTTGCAGATAGCGACGGAGGACCTTCATCGAGCTCCTCGGCCGTCCGATATTCTCGTACGTTACGGACACATACGCGGGAATTTACAGAACCATAAAAATATACGACCTAGCAGCGTGCCTTAACGCCAATAGGAAATTATGGCGGACTTTGTGTAGCGGACAAATCACAGTCCCTTGAAATAATAGTTTCGACTTTCTACGTGATCGGATCAATCATTAATGTGAGAAACCTATTTAATAAGCCATTAAATTAGGCGTTAACGCGTAATCCTAATTACCAGCTTTGTAGCTTTGCTCGTTGTCAAATACTGACTCAATACTGACTAATAATTAGTAATTATTGATTGGCGCTGGTGGCGAAACCGAGGAAAATCGTTACAACTATCAAGCTGAGAATCGAGCAATTTATATAGATACCGCTTGATATTTAATCAACGCATGTCACACGTTGTGTAAACTGCATTTGTTTCCGGCCAGTCGAATTTAACTGCATACCCCTGAAGAGTTTATCCCGCCGGGAATGTTTCCTAAATATGGTCACGAATAAACTGGTGTCGTTCAATATTTACACGGAGTTATAGAAAAATATTTTGTATGCGTTTCTCGAAATCTCATATCGAGCTGTTTACATCGATACGTGGTAATTTAATCTTGTATATAACATAGCATAATTTTACCTTCCTTTTCACTTATGCCATGTTAAATGTAATTCTTACTGCTGCAGGAACTATATTTATTGTATTTCTTATATTCTCCGAGGAGACACAGATTACTACCGTATACGTATGATTTATTTTTAGTCTTGTCGTTTTACATGTTTTATTAAATTCTGTACATTTTCCTACTGAGAAGATTTCCACAAGATTTAACATAAATCTAAACATAAGAGCTGAGCACTTCTAAATTCGCTTTGAGGATTAAATTTATTTTTCTTGAAGTAGACAACCGAGAATATATTGCGAGGTATATTGCTCGAGCACAACGCGATCAGCAGCAATGAAATGATTCGTCGCTGTTTACCATGCAATTGCACACGCATCGCGTTTTAGCTGCGGATGTTTGCGATCGAAGTGTATAAACAGTTGGTAGAAATGTACAACTTGAGAGAGAGAAGGAGAGAAGTGAAGGAGATTTGCGAGCGAAATACGCGAAGAAGAATAAAATCACGCAGAAGAGATATCAAAGGCGACGTTCTTTTAGAGGCGTACTTTCACGATCGTAATTCCCGGCAAAGGGCAAGGAACGATCTGCGTTTCGCACTTCCGGGCATCGTAAAATTCCTGCTGTCTGAGCTATCTGACGCACCTGTCTCCGTTGCGAACTTCGTATATGAGCGCAGCGCTTGAAATCTATTGTACCGGGAGGAGGTATTCGTAGATCGGTGCCGATTGGATGCAAATGTCGACGTCGATCGTCGTTCCGAAACGCAATATGAAGATGTTAATTTTCCATTGCGCGGTATGAATCAATATGCAGTGCGCCGTTCGTCGCAGTGTTGAGAAACCGAACGATGCTAGAAAAGAGAGAGAAAGATTAATTAATATTGTGATATATTATTACCAATTAACGTATAATAGGGAAGAGTCTGCATTGCGTATCGAGATCTAAACTCTATTTCCAAGCCACGCCTTCGACTTTATATTTTCAGCCAACTGCTCGTAGACATTATTTTGCTAATATCCAACCTCTCGCTGCCTCGCAATACGATTTCGGCGGAGATTACCGTGCCGGAATGAAGGAAAGCTCTATCTTTCGAGATACACGGCATACCGTCGGTACCGCTTGGCCGGGAGGAGTCGCTCTATCTCTGATCGAGAGCTATACCTACAGATCCCAGAGCGCTTCGCGACGGAATCTGTTCCTCGTAAACCTGCTCCTTTCCCGTATATCGTGTTTCCGAGAGTCGAATCGAGTCGCAGTTTTCTCTCGTTTCTCGAGCATCGGGCCACGCTATCCGTCCTCGTAACGTCAACGTTCGTTTTCCTGTTTTCTCGCGAAAGGGGGTTGGGGCTGGTCTATAGGGTGGCAAGGAGAATGATTCGACAGAAGCAATCGAAATATCCTCGAGCTTTCTTCAAAGAAACGGATCGTCTTCCTCTGCCGGAATCTTGACTATTTTGTCCTGATGCGAAGACTTTAACGGATGTTTGTCCGCAGTCAGTGTGAAACAATGGCGATGACCGTTACCTATTGTTTTTCTTCAAATTTATTTCTTCAAATTGAATCGCGGATATTCATTTCGGAGTGTCTTGTCTTTTTCTCGAATTATTTCCTACCGAGTTTCCTGAAAGTTAAAAGTCAAATTGTGAATAGAATAATTTGCGATTTGGAAATGATTTCTCTCGAGCTGTGATTTTCAGGAAGAAATATTTTACCAGCTGAAGGATTACGCTGACATGTAAAACAAGGATTGCAGGGGTTTAGAGATATTCAACTGAAACGACACGGTACATCCGCGTGCACCGCTTTTATTCGTTCTCGCAGTTGTTGTTGCGGCAAGCATGTTGCGCGTTATCTTTTCCGCCGAGTTTACACATAAATTGGAGCCGGCGTCTCGATAAACTTCTTCCAACCGGGATTCTCTCATATCGATTCAACCTACATGTTGCTCATATATAGATTCGCGAGACAGATTCTTTATAATCGATCGACTTTAAATAAAGGAAAATAAAAAGTGGTGATTACAGTGAATTGGAATTAAGTTTGCTTGCAAATGAGCGGCGATATAAAATTTGAAAAGAGTTGGAAAAGATATAGAAAATATTTATTTACAGAAATATTATTAGTCTACCAGATTCAGCACAGGCTGAGAAAAATGACAATTTTTCTCTTTCTCTTTTCTTAAAATTATAAAAATATTTTAGATACAATTTTCTCGAGGTATCGCATCTTTTTTCAGCTATAAACATTTCCGGATCAAAGCAAAAAGGACGATGTGAATTGTTTAAATGTGAAAAATTGTGGAAATCAACGGTACGACAAATTGACGGAGAAAACCCGAAAGAATCAACCACCGTGACGTTTTTCGTGGCGGTAACTGCGACTTTTTAAGCGATGGTCGCTTAATGGCAACACGGAGACACGTCTCGAACTTGACGTTTCGCGTTGCGGTGATCCAGTTTAAGTCACTTTGTCGCGTTCCTACCGGGTTGCTCGTCAATCGCCCTCGTAAATCCGGCACTAACACGCGTCGGAGTCGCTCAGCGAAACATCTTCCTTTATACGCAATAACGACGATCGATATTGCACCGCCAGCAACAGCAACAACAACCGAAGGAATCTTCCTGAAAGGTGCGTCATCGCTTTAGGCTTCGTGGGTATAGTTAATACAGATAACGTCGATCCTCTCCTGCCGGTTCACCGACTTTGCTATGAGGCAGGTAAGCCTGATTTGCGACGTGCCGTAATCTCACGTCGAGATTGCCGCTGCAATTATAAATTCCGTCTCTGACAATACATCGAGCGCGGTTAGCGAAGACCTGCGTCTATGTAATTATTGTTGATCCCGTCTCTCTTTCTCTTTCTCTCTCTCTCAAGCTAATTCATCGAATTAGGCAAAGTGTTAAGTTGAGATTTATTTTAGAAACGTTTTATAAGCGACGTGAATCTGTGCCGAAGGATACGAAAAGGCTGGGTAAAAAGTAGATAAGAGAACCTAGATTCACGAAATATTAAATTGTGTCTCGCAAAAATGTCATATTTCAAGATCATTCGAACGAAAAGACGAATTATTGCGAAATTCACGCGTTTTTCTTTTTTTCTCGAAAAAGAGTGATTTTCTTTTACACATTTCTAGACGAAGACAATCTTCTAATGGACGTCAATTACAGTGTTTTCGACAATTTGACTCGCGCGTGCATGTCTTCTATTTTCACCCGTATGTTTCAAAGTTGATAAATGTTATAAATGGCATAAACCTATAATTGATAACTGCTGAACCGTCGGTGTGCGATAATCGCGCGTGTGTACGATATACGAGGGGGACTTGTGCGCCAGAATTCAGTTATTTATCATCGCGAAGGCTGGAAAGTGTAAGAGGAAGGAGTTTCGCGCCGAACGAAGCTCGTAAAGCCGTGTTTGCTGACGATATCCCGATGAAAGTTTCCGCGGGCGCGCGACAGAAACTCGACTCGAACTCCTCGGCGAACTCGTTCGGCGGTGGCCCCGGCGAGCGAATCGGAGAATAGCGGTGTAGGCTGGGGTGGGCCGATGTCTTTAAACCAAACTTCACCAGAACGACGCACAACACGTTCCTTCGCGCCGCGAAACTAAACCGTCGTTGTCCTACGTGGGGTGGCAAAGATGCTAAACTCAAAGTTCTCGCCATGCATATGAACGAGTAAATATTAATTCCTCCTAATAATGGCGAATGAATAATTAATACTGCGCATGCTTGGTAATTGTTGTCCTTGCAGCGGCTTTTTATGTGTCAGCTTCAATGTATATGTTTATACGCGTATACTTCATACTGAGAATTTAATTTTGACAAGTAAAGCTAACTATGTTAGTTTACTAGCTGCTACAATTTAGGCTCTTCTCTAATAGGTACGTTATACATGGGATCATAAAATCACGACGATGTAGGTTAATGACGAGGCGGTTTGTGCAAGAACGAGGAATTTTTATTATTATCTCGTTCATTAGAAATTTACTGTTAATTTACTGGCAATCTTACTCTACGGAGTGCTCTTACGTACTGGAGATAAAGTGCAGCTTGAAAAGTTACAACGGGTATTAACCTTACGAGCGTTTAATTTACCGAAGTTTAATTTAACAACCGTCTGCCATCCTGAAAATACTGAATTTTTTACTCATGTTTATGGCCATAATTAAATCGAAGTAATTACGCTAATTTTAAAGAAAATTTAATCCATAAGTAAGACAATTGCTCCTTTAAATTTTACGATAGCTGTTTAATGAAAGAAACCAGAAGAAGTTGAAAAGAAAAGTATAAGAAGAATCATAAGAGATTCGACCGATGTCGAATTTTAGTCGGTGCAAAAATCAAGATAGAAACAATTTTTCATCAGTGAATCAAATACTTTCAATCCTCGTGATTTTTCATTTTACAATTTATAGCTCTCGTGACAAAAGACTTTCCACAAGAATCGTTTTGCTGTCAATCGTCATCTCAACGCGAATCGTCGCGCGTAATGTTCCTCTTCATCAAAGCTCAGTCATTGTCGCTGGTGGGACTACTTAGCAAGCGAATAGTTAAATAATTGTTCGTCTCGAAAAGGCTGAGTCAGTCGTCGTCAGAGGAGGCGATGGAACTTGCAGGATTGCGAATCAGTAAAGCACAACGCGTCGTGCACACGTCGGTCTTCATCCTGACAAATCGTAGTAAATAGACAAAGATACGTTCGCTCGCTCGCGATCCTTTCGCCGGCTTTTGCAGGTTCTCGTCGTAATTTAAAGGAGGATCAAAAGTGCTCTCACACCGACAAACACTTCGCTGACTCCTAATTGGTTCTTGTGCTCTTAGCGGGTAGTGAGTGCATAATCAAGACCGAGTAGCGAGGCGACGTTTCGCGTTGTTATAAGACTTAATACAGTTCATAGAGAGACGTATGAAGCACGAGGGGGAAATAAAGATAGAATTCAATGCTTGGCTTTGTGCACGAAAGAGGCTGACGTTCATCGAACTTCCGCAACGAGATCTGGGAGACTTGTCGCATTCTTCGGCCGCAACTTCCTTGTTAAGCGATTTCTGTTCATGCGGATCTTGTAGGATCGGGCAGGCTTAGAAACCTGCATTCGTCATCTTATGTTTGTTTGTCGTGCTTGTACGAACGGAGTGTACAATTAGTGGAAACATTCACGAGACTCTCCATGGGACAATTGTGAGTTATGCGTCATGCAAAAACGAGGTACGATTATATAATATATAAAAAATCGATTCTTCTAATTTTAAAAATATTTTTAGCTTTATTATATTATATTTTGAAATCGAGAGTATGCGATAATCTAAGAATTAATTAGTCAAACAGATCAAGTCAACAGTTTGTTATATGTAATAATAAATAGAGATAAGTTCGAGGGCGAAAGAACGAGCTATTTAGGATGCTATCCTTAAATAAAAATTAATTAGACATTGAGGAAACAAGTGAAGAATTATACATTTAAAATGCAATTTTGCAATAAATAAATATATTTTTAGAGTTTGTAAAAATTGATACAACACATTCAGTGTTCGGTTAACGATATAACGATATTATAACATTCTTAGATTTAATTCAAGCATTGCGAGGAACACGCAGACGTGGAAATTTGCGCGGCGTGGACAGGACGATAGAATGCGTGATAGTCGGGTTACATTACGAAGGAGAAGACTGTCGAGAAGATATCGAGCCTGTACTCAACTAAAGATGGGAAACGGAGAGAGACGAAGAGAGAGAAAGAGAGGGGGAGGGAGAGAGAAATAGAGGACAGCTGGGAAAATGCTGATCCACATTCCCGAAACGCCCGGTATTCCGGCGGTATTGCGCGAAATTGCTGCACTCTGTCCGCGTCATTTCTCGACTGCAGAGCAACACGGTTATTCTCTTTCGTCTCCTCCTGCTCGAGCTCCAGCTAGCTGACCGTCCGACCGACCGCTCTTCTGACACGCGCGTGCCAGGACACGTGTGCACGCGATATATATCGCGGGTACGGGATGAACGAAGCGTTTCGCGGATGATCACGCTTACGTTCATACACACACGTTTTCCTTCTCCACGTCTGTCTGCCCCTTGACCGTAAGTGCCCCATATGCCGTTGTCGACTTTTCGAGGTGGAAAGGTCGACTAGCCGTGGCTTGAGATATATCGGTTACCTTGTACGGCGTCCAGGGCGCGTTTCTGTGAAGGAATGCCGCGATGATTTCTCTGGAAAATGGAAATGTGGGAGATTTAATAAAATCAAGAAAGAATTATAGCGAATCTTGATAAAAGTGCTTGTCAAACATGCGAATTGGTGTATTAATTTAAACTGTAAAACATTTTAACTTGAAATCTAATAACGTTAATCATCAGATCGATGTTAACGGATATTTTCGTATAATGAAAACAATGCGACTTTATTTAGGACAGTAAAATGATTTGTTTCAAAATTTTACATTCCAATTTTATGTTGACAGATTTACTAATTTAAACGAGATAAATTGTGACGTAATTATGGCACATAAAATAAGAGAAATAATGAAAAAATTTATGAAAAATAAGAAGATTTAAATAGACGAAATAATGAGAAAAAAATTAAAAGACGAAATATCGATGTAGTTGGATATAACAAGCGCGAAACGGGGATGAACGAAGAAAATGAGTTGAAAAGTGTTTTAATACAATTACGCCAGTTTTATATGAATCCGCCTGGAGCTTCTAAAATGTTACGAGTTTTTGTTATAATCGATCGTTTAAACTTTTATCTGTGATAAGAACAAAGACATAAATAGGAAAACCCGGGATTAATTTTAATAGCATACTTTTTGAGAAATTTAAGTTCAATCCTTTCTTTTTGCAGTACTTGAAGAAAAATTCAAGAGGAATTATCATTTTGTTGTAACATTTTGTTACCCTCACATAATTTTACATATAACATTTTAAAATAAAACTTTCCTTCTTCTTTAATTGTTTGTTTGTTAATGTATTTTCTCGAATCAAACCGCTTCTATAAAATATAAATTTAAAATCTGAAAAAATTATACTTGCCGTTGTAGAAATCTCTGCTATTAGTGAGACTTAAATTTTAAGAGGTCTTTTAAGAGGACGCGGGATGGCTTCCTCTCATAAAATATCGACGGATTAACGCATACACCGTTTCTATTCAAGAGTCTTGCATGCGGCGCGCGGTTGTTACAGGCTTAAAACGCTGGTTGCGATAAAAGCTCAGACAGTTGGGTCGGATATGGAAAGATGTTCTCAAATGCACCGCAGTAATGCGAGCGCGAACGCGAAGTGGAAAGGAGAAATGCGAAGATTAAATATGAGGCAACCGCTGGCCGAGTCCCCCGCGTATATAGCGGAATGCCACTTTGCTTTCCGCGCTTTTGCATCCTTTTATTCCGCAAAAGGCTTTACGTCTCCTCCGCGCGAAACGCAAATTCCTCCAACGAGAAACCGCGCTGCCACGTTAATCTCGTGCTGACCCTAAATAGCAAAGAAATATTATTAATTTTTAAGAAAAACATTAAATCTTATTCGGATGAAATTTTATTAGAAGAAGAAACGTGTTTAATTGAGACAGTCATTTAATTTTGAAGAAATATTGGAATTCTGGAAATAAATCTTTTCTTCGCCAGTGATTACTTATTCAATAAGAAGGGTATTATTTGACGACAAACTGGCTATATGATATCTTTATTTGTGTTCACGATGTTTCAACCATTGATTCTGGTCTTTTTCAAGTGAGATGATACCTCTTTTTCTCGACAGTATTACATTAAAGGTTGTGTATCAAATAGAGTCCATAAATGAAACGAATATTGAAATATTTCAGAATCTTTTTTGACAGATTAATAACATAAATCTATTGCCTTCTCTTTTTCGCTGTTTAAAAATAATGAGTAAGTGAATCACTTTACATATCTTTAACGTAAAATTCGCTTTGCGGACACGTTAAAATGAGATATCGTTATATACAATCTGCAGAGGATCAAAACATGATACAGTAGCACCGGCAAAACAACGCCAAGTTAACTCCTTACTTTATCTTTTAATTGCATGGAGAGACAGGCGAGTCACTGTAACGATCGGGTTAATCGCATTAAAAGCGAAAGTAATGTACAGAAGTTTAAACTCGTTTTTCAGTGCAATCTGCAATTCATAACGGTCTCGGGCTCCCCTTTGTTATGGAAATAGGATCGTTTTACAAGCTAAAGCCAATGCACCGACAACGAAACTTCCTCGACGGTCACAAAGGGGATGGGTGTCCGAAAAGAGTGACATTCTACCGCAAGTATGCTGAATGATTTTTCCAGCCGTAAGCAATTTTTTAGAGGATAGGCACAGAAGCTGCTTTACACGTTGCTGCTTAGATGTGTAACATTAACACATTAGTGTCTCTCTCCTGTCTTCAAATTGTATTTACTCTTATTTATTTTATCTTAAATAAGAGTAAAAATTTATTAAAACGATATTAAAAAAGATGTATAATTAAATATATAACTATTTAAATCAAAGTGACAATGTACAGTATGTATTTTCAAGATGTTAAATTGAAGTCAAATTTAATTATTGTTCAATTAATCAAGTAAAAGGCATTCAACTTCATTCGATTTTAGTTGAGTGCTTTATACTTGATTAAATAATAATTAAATTTGACGTATATTCGACTTTTAAATTTCCGATGAATGATATTACTTTGTGAAGAATTTTCCTTGAAAATAACACAAACACATAAAAACTTGTTTACTGTTTAAAATGTCCTATTTTTAATATTATCGAAAAATAACAGTTAGCGATGATGAGCATAGAAAGCGCAGAAAACACGACAAATTAAAGTCCATTTTTGCGAGGATGTCCTCAATTATGCATCATAATCGGAGGATTTTATATAGTAATATCTTATTTTAACATCTGCCTCTTAGCGACAGGAAAATATTGACGAAACCTGGCGTCGTCGAATAGAATGCAAATATTATCTTTAGTCACCTTCAACCTCGCGGCATGATTGGATTGAAGCCTCTTGCAGTCAAGTCGTGCCAACATGTATCGGACAGAAAGTACTTCGAGATTTGATTCATAGCGTGATATTGAATTAAAAGTGTCACACAAACATGGACCTTTGATTTCCATTCGTCCCGGTGGTACGGAAATTCGAAACGGATACCCTTAGCATGCATTGAGTTTGTCGCATCATATATGTATACATACATATGGTATGGTGACATGAGAAGCGTCGTGTACATAAAGTCGACGCGAATATCATAGAAAAATATGACCTCGACTAGTTTTGATGCAAGATGTATCAACAGTCAAACGCATAAATTTTTATATTACCAAAGAGAAAATTTATTTACAATTCTTAACAAAGAAGATATAAAAGAGAAAGGATTGAAACGCTGAAAAGAAAATTTATGATATTTGCTTACAAAGAATATAAGCCGAGATAAGATGTACCTCTGTGTAACGTGAAACAATTAATAAAAACAGGACATGATGAAAAAAAAGTTGATACTACCGTATCATCGAACACATATCAAAGGTATATGAAATTCGATATACTATTTCACACGGATCGGATTGTGCATGCACAGTGCACTGCAACTGTCTCTCTAGCAATCCCTTCACAGAATCAAATTACACAAAATGCCAATATAATAATTGAGTAATTTCTCGATCAAAACGTGCATGCACATATGTACATTCTTTCCTTATACAAAGTACAAATATAATAACACGAAGCTAACTTTTTCAAAGAGCCGTATCTTTGGACGGATTACAGCCAGATCCGTGTTGACCTACTTGGTCTACGGTGGCACTTTTGACTCGGGATCATTTCGTGGGAATAAGATTTCCAAGTTATAGCATAAAATCGCTGGACACCCTATATAACTGGAGCATCTTTCTCGTTCTTTCGCTTTCTCTTTCTCTCTCTCTCTTTTTCGATAGGATCATCCCAAACTCCGAATCGAAGTAACGGAAATTTGATTCCTCCGACCGGTAATATCGCAGGTGTCTGTTTATCCGACATTCGCACACACGTATGTATATGCGGATGTGTGTGTGTAGACGGATGCACGCACGTAAATGCACACCCTGAAGCTCATGGAATTCAACGACCGTATTAAAAGTTCGCTACGAGCGGCGTTACTCACCGATACGCGCAATTACCGATCTTCTCTCTTCTCTTTCCACGGATTTTGAAGTGCTCGTTCCAGAGAAGCCATCGCGTTCGCTCGTTTCATACGTCGATCGTTCTTGTTTAATAATAAGCCGATAGCTCTCGTTTAGAGATTACCATCGAGCGAATCGCCCATCACGATGGAATATCGAATCGCGTCGTAGTTACTTGTCTGCAGTTAACTCACGGCGAATTGATTAAAATCGGAAAATTTCACAACTGTTAGGAAGTAATTTTATTTGCGAATTAATATATTTCTCCGCTTAAAAGTTGATGTTCGAGCTTGATTAAACACTGGAACTTGTTTGTGAAATTTCTCACAGAATGAGATTTTAAAATGCTGGCGAGTCTATCTAGCTGTCTTACTCATATGATTGTTTGATTAACAGTATAATAATACCGCGAAATTTACATAGACACTGCAATAAAAATCAGATTCGCGAAATTGTAAGCGTTGAGAATCGTAAGCGTTTATTTTATATTGTCTAGTCAGAAATGATTAATCGAAAGAATTTAATATCAATATGTCGAATGGTTGCTCGAATACTGGTTGATATTTTTATCACCTTTAGTCTAATCATAATTGTTTTATGTTAATAAAGCAATTATGAATATTTCTATTAGATTTCTCTTGGCCCTTCTCTCACTTCAATTCTATCGAAAAAAATACACAGTACATACGTATACGTACTGTACTTTTCGATTTTACAATTCGATTATAGGTCTGGCCGAAAGAATAGAAATCTTATAGAAGTACTCAAAATTGCGCAATTAAAAATAATTATGATCAGGTCGAAGATGAAAAGTGTCAACTAGTTCGATATCAATGACTCATCGACGCATCGACTAATCATTTCTGACTGGATGATTTAGAAAATCCTTGATAATAAAAACGATTCTTTTTGAGAATTCGTTGAATGCGAGTAATTTCTCTTAGAGAAATTAATTACGAGGCATTTTCTGCTCGCCGGAAGCTTAATCGCGAGTCCTACGTCATCCAGTAACCGACACCAACCAATCATATGCCGCCTCATTCTGTCCGTCGAAATAACCGACAGAAGGATTTCTATTTGTGCCGGCGCCGGCCGGTCAAGTGGCAGGTCGAACTTGCGGATATCGGTTCCTATCTTCCCCGTGACAGTGGTATTACAGATGCCAGTTTATTCGGCTAAATAAACGCGTACTAACCCACGTATTCATGTGTATACGCGCGCATATTACCACTTCCCGTTGCATACACCGATTATTATTGGAATACGTCCAGCGCATTGGAAGGTGTTCGTTATCACGATTCTGCCACTATCACGTGACGGATGCTGCCGACTATCAGTTTGAAACCTGTCACTTATGGCTCAGATCTCTGAATTTGATGATCGAATTAAAGTTCAGTCACAGCGACCCGTAATTTTCTCTCTCAACTTATCGGTCTATACTCTATGTATAACGATTATTTGAGTTTTCACGCTCTACGAATGTTTCATATTAAAAAAAAATCTTAGGGAATAAGTTAGACTTTTTTTTGTTTGAGCTCGAGACGAATTTCTTATGACGCAATTAGACACCGAAGTCGCCTCGTGGAGTGCTGAGAGGGCAAAGTTCCCAGCAATAATGCAAAATCACGAAAGTTGCTGACGAGTAACTGGGAGCACGTTTGAGTGTTTCCACGGAAAGCCGATGAACCGTTTCCGTCGGTTTATGTGTTTTTGTTATTCGCCCATCGGATTAAAGAGTGGTGCTTGTCCTGGAAAAGTTTTCAACCGACAATGTTTCCGGCGATGATTCGAGTTTGTCTTAACTTTCCTGCGACTGGAATCTTCGATCTCTTTTCGTTGAAAATCTTGAAAAGCTTCAACCGAGATTCCTCCTTGAAAGTTCGTCTCATACATCTACTTTTGGGTCGCAAAACCAAGGTTTCCAATGCCCACCGAGCCAGTGGCTCTATTTACAAAACGATTCGATAATCGCTAATGGAATCAAATTTGCTGCTAATAGTTGGCAAATGAAATCGTTCTTGAGGAAAATATTGCATTGAAATTAAATGTTTGCTTTCGTCGGAATGTAATATCTATTGTGAAGACATACCGATGGAATGTGCATTTTTGCTGAATATGACGTGAAATTTGAACGATCAATAATTTTCTGTATCCAGCGAATCTAGTAGAAAGATGGTCGTGAAAAAGAGAAATCGTATTCATTCCTTTTGTTCGTGCTGCAACGAGATCGGGGTCGAATAACTGCGGCGTCGCTTACAGATTTGAGATGCTCGCAAGGAGCCAAGTGCCGTGAATTCGCGGATCTTTTTATCGCGACACGTCGTGGAGAATCACGCCGGTAAAATCGCGTCGTTGTTCCACTTCCGTCGGAGTTATGTCGTGCTTCGATTAAGATCGTTACGTGCTCCTTCAGCGACGTCGGCTTCGGCGTCGGTGACGGCACCCTTGCGACTCTAGAGGGAGAAGAGATTTTTATAGGACTTGGAGGCAAGTGTCGGATAATATACGGGAATATGAATGTCGCGCCATGAGCATTTTTCTGGCGTAACGTTATATGCACTCCGACAGTATCCGCCGTTCGCTGTGTTCGCTCACGTAGGGATTGTATTTCTTCCACGAAGTGCTGCGCGCACCCTCCACACCCCTCGGTTTTGAAGTCGAGAAACTACAGATACCACTTTTCAGAAAGCGGATTCTTCTGACCGCTCGCCGCGAAATCGACGGAGAATTATAATACGTGGATTATATTATAATATAGACGCAAGAAATGACCATAAATATTATATATGTATATATATAAAATAGTTATGTCATATATATATATATATATAAAATAGGGAGAAACTATAAATAATACGTTCTCGTAATTTCAAGTGCGTCATATTTTTCGGTCGCGCAACAACTGCATTCGGGGATGTACGAGGACTACACGATCAGAATTAATTCGATGAGAATTGATGGAAATTTTTGTTTTTAGTTATTCTGGTCTAGAAAGAAGGAAAAACATAATTGACCTTTTCCAAAAATTTACTTTTGTACTAAAAAATTTAATCTTACATTTTTTATTTATTTTTGTATGAGAAATTATCCTCTCTTTCTTGGTTTAATATTATATTTTCTTAGTATATAACGTTATAGATACATAATGGATATATAATATTGTTTTCAAATAATTAGTATATAATAATGTTACAGTTTATTGGGACTTTTTTTGCAAAGAAATAATGTTACCTATTTACGACTGTACAAAATCGCCATTGGAAATTAAGGCATAATTTATTGGGCTTATACTATCAGATTATTGGAAAAAATATTTCACATTATCGAAATTCCGTATATATTATCAAAATGGTACGGAGCGAACACATGAGCAATTTTTACACATGAGCAAGGACTTTCTAGAAAGATAGAAAGGAAGTATCTTTGAATATGGTTTGCGACGCATGTTCGCTTTGCATGCTTGGGGACACTCGCTGCGGGATGTCGTGGCGGACCTATTGCAGGAAATCGAATTTATTGCGCTTTGTTTGTTTCTTTTACGTAAGCCTTACGGTATTGCTTTTAAGACGTCGTATTGCCGCGCTTTTCCAGAAATACTCGGGCGCCATCGCGAATCAGATTTGCTCGGCGGTGCACGGTCGAGGGAGAAAATTTCTCGTTTTTACTGCAGGGACACTGGAAATTCCGTTAGGCTCCGCTTCGAGGGATCGTAACCGGAGACTGTGTCGTAAAACGATTCTACGGTGCGATAATTTATATGAATGTCGAAAAGAAAGGAAAGTAACAAAGTGAAATAAAACAGAACAGAGCAGAATTGGAATTAGATGGAATAAAAGAGAATAGAATTCACTGTAGTTCTTCGACACGTGTATTTGTCGATCGTTATTCGTTTCCTTCTTTTTCCCCTCCTCTGCTTCTGGAAACGTAAGTTGCACTGCCATGAGTGCGTCGGGACTTATGTTGTTAAATTTAATTACGAAGCTCAAATATCTTGTACGCGCTTTTCGAGATGTTTACGACATTTACAAAAACATTTAGAGTATAGTGGAAAGATTGTATGTGTAAACGTTCGGTCTCCATGGAGCACTTTCTTTGTATTATTAAAAACTAAAGTAAAAACAATGATAACGAAAAAGAGAGATTGTTTCAACGTCGGGATGTTATTACATTAATGTTATTACATCTTTGTTATTTATTATTGTTGTAGTTAGTCAAAATTATAAATTGTAATTGATATAATTCTAACACTTATCAAAAAATTAAATTTTAGTCGTAAGTAATATTTAAGGATACTCTATTTGTTAATTAATTACTTAAATTGTAAATAAATTAATAAAGTAATGGGAAGGATGTTCTGGAAAGGGGACTTTGTTGCGTTTAAATTGATTACGGATTCGGTAATTTAAAGGAAGTGATTTCTGAGCTACCCTGTAGACTTCAATGATAAATTGAGCGCGTTGTCACGCATTATTAATTACTGTATTATCGTTACAATAACGCACTGGGTGTCCCATAAAATCGAAGCGATCTCTAGCGAGGCTACAAAATGGCCGTTTTAGCACAATACATTCTGCATTCATCTCGAACGGGACGCAATTATTCAGCGCATTAGCATTCTGTTTATTCTTCAGGAAATGGATATTGGCATAAATGAGTGCTATAGATACGAGTGATTAAACGATCGTTTTTTGTACTCAGTTCAAAGTTAGTTATTAATCATTTTGTCGTTTCCATATAATACTTATTCTAAATTAGAAAACTGTATTTTAAATTAAGAAAATAATTGAAAGTATTTACGACTTTTGTGTTTTGTCTTTTTGCGGAGAGAAGAGGATAGCTTTCGTATATTATTGTATAAAGACATGTGAAATCGTGTCAGCGAATATTAATGATCAAGGAAATATTAGTGTGTCGCAAGTTGGGCGTGACGTTACGAATATCCGACGTGTAATTTGCGCATTAACGATTGGTATGCAGTAAGTAATGTTACACAATTGTGCGGATAATTAATTGTCACCGAACGCTTTGCAGTTTCGGTGGCGACTAATTTAACTAATATAAAATTTCAAACATTACTGAATCTAATTCCACTGTAACCTCAGCGACATTTACAAAGGGCATGTACCAGATTCAATTAACAACTTTCGCCGTGCGACTCAAGTAGTTTACCAATCGCGAACAAAAATTTCGATTTAAACATCACAAGTTTGTTGTCGGAAAATAATTGTGCAAATGTGTAAACGTTGAAAAATAATTGTGTAACATAATGATTTTAATCTGAATCTATAGTAAAATAATATTTTAGAGCATAAATATCATCACACTTTTATTTGGAAAATAATTATAAATGTATAATACATTTTTCACAAAAAACATATGTATTTCCTTTAGAGTTACACATTTATAGGTATATATACGCATACACACGCTTTATACTCTTATTTAATTAAATAATTACTATCTCGACCGTCGGCGAATATGTGACCATGAGTAAAAAACACAACCAATTAAAGCAATCCAAAATTGTAATAAGCAAAGTAATCTGCATCTGTGCATATTGAAATAAGCGCACAGATTTTATCCACTTTGCTAAATTCTGCTGCTAAAACTAAGAGGGTTGGGACGACGATACTATAAAGCATCGTTACGATGCTGCGTATACTCGTAAAAAATTTCACGAGCCCTCGTGGAAATTTCCTCATTAAAGCCCTATCTTAAGAACGACGTCGTAAAGATTCTCTAATTTGCCTGCAAGTGCGAATGCGACGGATACATTCGCGGCGGCGTTATCATCATGCAGCTCGAAACAGCATACTTTTTACGCCCGGATCGCGGTGGGTGGCCGAGGAAATGAAACCGCCTTTCGTCCACCGTGGAAATGATGAAAAACGGAGCCAAAATTGGCTTCCCGAAGTTCTTCGGCGTCTTGTTCTTTTTCGTCTTCGACCGTGACCAGTCGTATCTCTCGGGCCGTTTGTGTGCGTTTTTCAGTAACTTCGAAAGTGTGTATGTGTGTGTGTGTGTGTGTGTGTGTGTGTGTGTGTGTGTGTGTGTGTGTGTGGACTTTTTTGTTCCTCCAGGGGATTATCTGATATCAAAGGGGACGTGCACCTAGGGGACGTAGCCCACATACGGCGCTACGGTCGTCGAACAAATAATAATAAACTCCGGAAGAGGCTTTGCCGGAGGATACACGAACGTCGTCCTATCGTCGACAGTGTCGGTTCTTCCGCTTTTCTCACGCTGTTTTCCTTCCTCTTCCCTCTCCATCCATTCGCTCATGTTCTGTCCACGACTTATTCTGTCTTGTGATGGGATGGACCTGCGTATGACACCACGAGATCGCTATCGTTGCGCAGATTATTCGAAGACAGCCGTGATAATGGCGTAGTTTGCGCGATTGGATCTTCATTCTCCATTTTTTCTTTTCACCATTTTAATAATACAATTTTTAAAACGTATTTTACATGCAATTTATAGAAAAAAGAAATAATTTATATTTTATGTCGAAGACATAAAATGAGGATTTTTAAAGTCTTGTTTTGATTTCCCATTTTGAAATTTTACTAAAAAGACGTTAGAAAAATTTCATTATTTTATAGAAAATCTATATGTTTCGCGTGTTCGTGATATTTTAAACACAGGAACAGTAGCAATGTAGTAAAATTCACATCAAGTGACAGAAATACGGTCATGTTGATCAGACATCGTGCATTTCTGCGAGTAAAAATTTTTTTTTCAGAAATTCGGTGTGCGAATCATGAATATAAATTCGGCCGCGTCGGTCGTAAACCGCTTCGATTTCGAAATCCGATAGCGTACGATCGATCACCACGGGTCGATTTGCTTCGCGTGTAAAACCCGGGTCCGCTTATCGGATCAACGAGCGTGTCAATTGTCGAGCTTTCCGATCTCGCGCTTCGGACGCTCGTCTTCCGGAATCCACGGCGCGTCCACGGTGGTGGCGGAGTAAACTACGCCATTTCGCGGACCTCGGCAACCGCAGCTAGCTGAGGGAATTGGCCCAAAAGTCTGTATCTCGTCGAAAGTTCGACAGCTAGTTGGAGGAAGTCAATCCGCCGCTCTAACGAGACCATCAAAGTCATCGAACCGCTCACGGCTTTCTCACCGGCCTGCAGTTCAGATTAGAGGAAGAGCTGTGGTAAGAGGGTCGAGCTGCCCGTGGATGCTATTCCATACACGTTCACAAATGCGTGTATGAGCATATAATCCAACAATCCTCAGAGAGAGAAAGAGAGAGGGAGAGAAGAGGAGTTTCAGTATCTTATTTTTAAATTTTGCAAAGTATAATAATAGATTCCCTAGTGTTGCATATTCTCTACAAATTCCTCTGCGGCACTCTCTCTTTCATTTCAAATCCTTCCTGCAGATACGCAGTCAGAATTATTAAAACTTCTCAGTCGTCGAGTTTTACTTTATTATGAGCGATATCTCGGTTTTCCTGCCTCCGTTCTGGTGCAAGTTTCCTTTCGAATTTTTTATATGAGAATGTTTTGCAACGTGCACGTGCGTCTTTGTAAAAATAATAATACGGGATCTTCTTGCGGAGTGTCTATGCAGCTGCGAACAGTGGCGTGTGTAGAACATAACGGTAATGGCTTTGGAGTGTCGCGGTTCTGAGACACGTTGCAACGTACGCGTATGCTGTAACGCAGACACCGGTGAGACATCGTTATGGCACTCGCATACATACAGACGTATGCAATCCTCGAGAGTGAGAACACATTCAGCAGCGTGCATGCAAGATCGAAGCGAAATCCTCTAAAACGACCGAAGTACTCGTACGGGTTCAAATGATGTAATTACATTCTGAACGAGCTAAAATTTGTCCGTTTCAGACACAAAGAGCTGCGGAAAGCTTCCATTTTGGGGATATATATTATGTACGCAAATATTTCTATTATATATACTATATTATTACTATTACATATATATATATATATATATATATATATACGAAAAACGAATGTTTTTGTGCAATATTTTCATATAATATAATTTAATATTAATTAAAAAGAAATATACGCGAACATCGAATAGTCTTTGTGCTCAGTATCAATATTATATAAATATGAAAAATATCAAGATCAGCTGTATGAATTTTATGGAATAATAGAATAATACATATTTTAATCGCAATAATATCTTAATTAATAATATTTTAAAGCTCTTTTAAAGTTGAAATTTTAATGACTTATATAAATTATATATAATAATGCGTAATATTGACATCTCTACCAAACTATTTAGCTAAACAAAGTTTGAATACGCATCTGTTATGAAAAATCAAACAATCCAAATATTTTTCATTTCTACAGCGTAGATTTTCATGTATTGTAGTATTGTATTTCAACAGCATTCCCTAGCTCTCGTGTCTGGAAAGGAAGGAGCCGAGCGCATCGCGGCACAGTCCGATGGAACGGATTTTGATAGCGTATTTTTTCGTAATGCTGCCCAGTAGCAAACGCATCTGTCATCAGCAACATACAGAATGGTATCATTTGGTTTCCGTGCGTTTCTCTCCAATAGATGCATTTATTTCCTCTTTCTATCGGAAACTAAATATAACAGATGCGGATTCTGTTCTTCCTACGAAACTCGTTGGTATAATTCCGCGGTAAAATCAGGCTACTGATAAATAAAATGTCCAGATTAAAAAATGCAGTAAAAGCGGAATAAAAAAAATTTATTTTCAGGGAAAAAAGATAAATAGGAGAAAGATGTGTGGAAAAGCAACTTTCAAATTTATTAGAAGTATGATTATAAATATAATATAAAAGTATGATTGTATGAATATAAATTTCTATCCCATCATTCAGCTTTATTTCATCAGTTGCAATTCTCTTTAATTAATAAAAGTCTTATCAATATTTTCATATAAATTCTCTTTATTTGATATTTCTCTCGTGAGATGATTGATTACTAGAAACACTGATAATTCGAGATTGTCTAATTATCTCTATCTTTTCTTCTCGTCAATCTATGTTTCTCATTAATTTTCGATATGAAAAAGCGGTCCCATTGTGTGCCTGACAATGAAGCGTTTTGCAAGCATCCTCGTTAGACTATCGGCGTTTCCGGCACGCGCGATGAGATAACGGGCAATTTCGCTCAAGGAACAATCAATGCAACGACGAGATATCGGCCGAGATCATCTACCATTATTATACCTCGCCACGCCAGTTCGCCGAGACGAGTAAAGTTCGTCAAGTCATAACCCATCCCGGGAAGTACAACGAAATCCTTTAAGACGAAGGGAGTACGACTTCCTATCGCTTCTGCTTCTCATTCTACGAGCGTATTTTTCGTGCAAGAACTCTCTTAGCCGGAAATCATCGTTGCATACTTTCGCGACAGGATGTTCATTAGTAGGATTTCTTTCTTTGATCATCTGGCTACTTGATTTCGGAGTATTCTTCTTGGCTTTTTTCTCCTCATAAAATACGATTCATACGGTCTTGTTTGCGAGAAAAATTGGGGCTGAGTAAAAAAAATTATTTTTATCACTCAAAGCTTCGCAGAATTTAGAAATTTAAATAAAATAAGTTCGACATAAAAATTGCTCCGAAAAATGTATATACATTACATTATAGAAAAAAATTATAAAAATAATCCAAAAATGTAATCGTTTTTAAGCTATAAAAAGTTTTACAAAATGTGTCATTTAATGTTTAATAATTGTTAATAAATGAATTAGACTATTAAAAGCAAAAACTTGAATTACACTATTGTGCGAAAACTTAAATTCACCGACAAACAAAGTTTTACCATATTTCTTCAAAACACTGGATATAGTGTCGCAATGGTCTCACATGATTCTCTTATCACCACTAAATGTCTCGGATATTGTCTTGTTATCGGACTTGATTAATGGTACCTCACGCCTAGCGTACTTCCCTGTGGCGATTATGAGACAACCTTAAGGACTTTGCTCGAAGAGTTCGAATACGGACGAAGATTTAATCTGTCGAACTGAACTTGTCAAAGGACAAGCTCTGGCGGGACCAGAAGATAGGATTGGATCGATAAATTCGAAGGGGGAATGATAACATGGACTGCCGTCTCTCATTAAGCGATCCTTGCCGGTGATAATGAAGTAGACACGATGAACGACGAGAGAAAAGTTCATAAAGAATGACCTATCCATCAGCGATGTCCTTTAATAATGATAGTTTAATTAATCACTTTAATTTTCCTAATTATTAGTAACAACGGTGAATGTGACGTAACTGTTGTCTGAATTTTCTGAGCTATTCTATCTTTCGTTATAGTCTTACTAGATTCGTCAATGCGAATCAAACACAAAAAAGTTCACAATAATTATAATGAAATGTATCGAAACAATCGTCGTCGCATTTATCACATCGAACTCCCGCAAGTATTTTATATTTAGTTTGGAATTTTTACACGAAATTTGATTTCCGAGATAACTGCAAATTGAATTATAACGTACGTTTTATATCGTAACGAGTACTTGATTTCGATCGAACTTCGAATAATTATTCTATTCGACACGTTCTACGGAATCAGGAATTCCTCCGCATAGGAGTCCTCTCTCACAGCGAACGCATTAATGCAGATTAGATGCGTGAGCTCTTCCGAAATTCCGCTGCGCTCGACGCGGCTCGAATGAAAAATCATGAATGAAAAATCCATCCGAGAGACAGTCGCAATCTTCCCCGTCATCAGGATCTTCCTTCAGCGCGCGTTGAATTGAGATCCGGTTTCAAATTCGCTCAGACGTCGTCTCTCAAGCTGCGACCGGTCGAAGGATTTATCTGAGAGGATCGGCGCTTCCTGCCGCCTCATCAGCAACCCTGCCGGAATCGCGCGATCCCTCTTGCTACGAGATCTTCCCATTTCCGGCTGCATACGCAGTGACTGTGCAAAGTCATTCTTATTTGCCAGCGCGACGGGCAGTCGCAAAGTTCGAATGCGAATACTGTTGGCGAGTTTCGGCGTGTTGCATCCTGGAAGTTAGATAAACAAAAGGCAACTGATGCTGAGATCATCCGGGATTTAATCGAGATGTACTTTGTTATCAGACGGCAAACTCCCTTCACCCGAGATAGCTGATTAATTTAAATGCGACGAGAAGTAAGGGCGACAAATCGCAAAATCGGCGATGTGCGATTAAAAATATTCTATAGTAGGAGTAATTAGGAGATACAAAAATGTCAAATTTTATGCGTGATTGTTAAACATTATACTCTTAGTTTGGCTAAAAGGAAATTGTATCACAAATGAAAATTTTTCACAAATTGCATAAATAAAATATAAAAATTCTTTTGTCCTGAAAATTCCAGCCTGGAAATTGTGCCCGGAAAGTTCCATTGTGGAGAAACAATAGGGGTTAGCTAGATTTACGTGAAAAGTATCAATATTTAATATCGATAGTAAAATATCAAACAAAATCTGAAGCGTTTAATATCCTTCCGTTTCCATTAAGTGTGCAGAATCCTATTAGTATAACGGCATTTCTTTGTAATCACCAGAACGAGAGCTTTACTTTAACGAAGTTTGATCGAAAATCAATACTCGGCGTAACGAAATTCCTATAATAAAATCAAGTTAGAGATATCTGATGAGATTTGTCATAATAAAATCTTAATGCAAGTTGGAATTGGCACAAATAAAGTTTAGACAATTCAGTGAGACATTTTTATTTTATTCTTTATAACTATAAAAAGGAAAAGTTGTATTTAAATTGAGAGAACATGTGTAATTTAGATTTTTATATGTTTAAAAATTATAAAAAGAAATATGTCTCTCTCTCTCTCTCTCTCTCTCTCTCTTTCTCTGCGACTTGTATTCAAATTTAACAATGAAGTTAACATAACAAGTTAGTTAACAAATATAAATATACAAATATACTGCGTAAAAATTATAATTAACCATAAAATGTAATTGGAGAATTTTTATCTAAAAAATATATTTTTATTTTATGCAAAGAATATATACAAAGGTGTTTTTGTAACAGCATTCTAGAGCTGAAGGGTTTTAATCGAAAGCTTATCCGCTAATGAAAGACATCCATGATTAGTGGAATCACATGCCGGAAGGACGGTGCTTTCGGAGCGTTTCGTATAGCCTACGATATACTATTTACATATGTATACATGACCGTTACATGAGTTGTCGAGAAAGACGAATCGAGACACGCTGTCTCGAAGATACGGACCCGAAAAGAACCCTGGGCGATGCCTAATGAGCTTCCTGCAGTCTCGGGACGTCGATTCTATGAACGGTATTCAGACACGAGTCTTGACGAGGAACGAAGAGCCCGGGGACCGACAATTGGTGACCGTGGCCATTGTCTAACTACGCGTTTCCGTCGCGCGATCTTTTTTGAGACTCTTCAATAATAGTCGCTCGTTTTTTCCCCCTCGAGATTCCACGAACGACGACTTTCCGCGGAATAGTCTGGGAATGATTATTAATTTAAAATCGAGACGTTTTGACAAGCTGCTAAATTGATGGATATTTATATTAATATGTCCCACGAAGAGACATAATTGCGGCAAGTGACCAGACTAATATAATCAATATCGTGATCATATTATTTCACTTTTTGTATCACATTTACTTGTATTACTATTTTTACCGTGTCAGTTACCTCAAAAATAGTCTTCATTAAGCGAATAACTCAATTAGGCGTAACAGCAACGTGTGTTTTTTTGTTTTCTCATCGTCAGGCAACGCTTTATTTAAACGTCGCGGCTTTAACCGTGCAACGTTGTACATTATGCGAAATTAGCACCGGTAATAAATGGGAATGTAAAAACCACCTCTCTAAAGTCATTAAGAACGGCCATTATTCGCGCAAATAATGGGGAATGTTTCGATTTGCATTATTATGAAGTTGTATTCTTGAGGATACGAGTTATCGGCTGAATACCTTTATTGCGATTGCAGCGTGGGCTCCGGGAGATCGCCGCGCTGCGGGAGAATCAATAACGGGGCACAATGAGTCCTGAGAAATAATAAAAACGTATAACGCATTCTGGATGGATACTCGAGGCGCTCGCGGCCATTGCAAAATTAATTCTCATGCACCCCGCGTTTTCTGCTATCGCCCGCGCTCACACTTATACACATACGCACACAACTATCCTCCGTGTTCCACTCTTTTATTGTTAAATACTCTAGGCATTATACTTCTTTGACATAAAAATATAATAATACTGAATAACGAGCCAGTGAACGACATCATGATAACGACATATGATAAGGAGATTTTTAGATTCGTGTGAAATTCTCGAAACACAATAGTGCGCGATAATATTACATTAAGATACGGCGCGCGAAATATGCACAGTCGAATCTCGAATGGTTCGAGTTTGTTTAACGATCGAATAGCGTATATTCTCGCGGACTTATTGTCCCATAAAATTAATGTCCGGTGCCCCATCGCGTAGCGCAAGAAACGCACGCATGCGAGTAATAGCTTTAAAGAGTCCACGAGCTCTCTCTACGGACCCCTTTTTCTCCTGGAAACATGCCGCTTTATCGCGGCGATCTAAAATTACCAGAAATTATGCAGAGCGCGAGCCATCTGTACAACGACGCCGCCGCATTGTTTGCGCGTAAAGACCGCGCGAGTGGAAATATTATTTTTAATTGTCGCACACATCGCCATGTAACACGCGCCAAATAATACCCGGGGAGGAAGAGGTCCCTCGCAGCGGTGCAATGCTCGCAGCAGCCAATATTTTATCCGAATAAAACGTAAATACACGAATTATGGTGCGATTGATTGATTTAATGGTGCTCTTTAAATAGTGATTAATCGGTATGCTCTTAAAATAGTAATTAATCGGTAATTTACCGCTTTCCAGTCGATTTGTGCAAATTATTCCACGCAATCGTATATTGTAAATACTACGCAGCATGCAAACTGTGAGCCGAAAGAAATATTTAATATCGCTCAACGTTTGCGGTTTGCGAGAATAGTAATGGCAGCGATCAACACTGACGCAGCAAAATATAATTTTTTTGTTTGCTGAAATGTTTGTTGAAATGTTTCGAATGCTGCGCGACACAGAAGAAGATGCGCGAAATGTAATTTGCGCTTAAAGGTGACCGAATGCGATATTCGTTGTAACCAAAATATTTGAATGATTTATTAAAATTGTATTGACTTGGAGAGACTTTGATAAATCATGTGCTTTTGTTATTAATATTTGTTACAAACAGCGCTGTTCTACTTTGAAAATTGTTATCTCAAAATTTGCGTATTTTGTTGATTATTTCTATCTTCGTGTCTTTGACATTAGTGTGTATATATCTGCATGAGGTAAGCAAGGTAATACATCTCGTTGTGTGATATTTGCAATTATAGAAAATGCCCTGTTATTCCAAGAGTACATACACACAGGCGAGATGCATACAACAATGTGACGCGAAGTTGATATCATTTTATATCGCATAATTGTGGTGCGGCGTGAACGCCGTATCATCGGCATTCGGCGCGGACACGTGAATACGCGCTTGATTACCCATTTGCATTTTTGATTGTACGACTGTAAATCAATTTAAAGCCCTGCTTGCGTCCTCACGCACTGACAGCACTCACGTCGTAATTTAGCGCGCGCCATTGCATGCATTTCGTCTGCGATTGTCCGAGAACGTTATCCTCCGTTAAACATCGATATGTAAGGTGAACGGCCTGTTGCACGTTAGTCCGTGCGCTAATGACGATATTCTGAAATAAATTTCATCCAATGCTAAAGTGACCAGTTAGTTAGTATCAATTATGTATCAATTGAGATATAATACATATTAATAGAATTGATTTAATACATATGATACGACTCAAATATGAGTATTTTGATGAGTAAATACGTTCTTCATTAAGAATATTAACCATAATATATTTCTATGAACATAAATATATTATATATTATAATAAATATTGCATTGTATATTTTTTATTAATTTTTTTATTAATATTTTTTATTAAATATCCGAATAATAAATGTTTAGATACATTTTTTACATAAAACTTACAAATTATAATATATAGGGTTTTTATAAACAGTATTAGATATATTGTCTATTCATCATTGTGTCTATTAAATTGTGATTTTTGCATTAAAATGTGGCTCAATCTTTTGAGGCACAATGTACAATCTGTAAAGTATCAAATGTACAATCTGTAGTATTGCAAATTGCTTGGTTGAATGTGGCATAATAATGCTGCGAGAAGAAAAGCAATATCGTTGCAGTCGTATCAGCTGCTTTTATTTGCAGCGGAATGCGCTTTCGTATATCGTAAAATATATCTTGAACGTTTGGCCTTTCGTCTGAGACATTTCGGAATATTACATTAGCGGCGGTTAGAAGAGAATCTCATTGAAATGCCGAAGCGAACGTAAACGTAGCAAAATGCCGCGATGTGCTTTCTCACTGTTAAAGCTGCAATAATATTTAAGCAGTTCTTGTTCATGATACTTAATTACTGGGAATAATTAAACATAAAGTGTCACAAATAATTTTCCGGTTAAAATAAATTAAATAAATAAAGAAAATGTGCAAAATTTACGGATTATTGTTTATTTTTAATTTAACATTTTTATTGGAAGTGCTCTGCTCAAAATTTTCTGTATCATACGTGAAATTCAATATCACAAAGAAATAAGATAAGAATTGATCAGACGATATCAATTTTTTCTATCCGTTTTCTATTCCTAGCAGATTTTATTGCTAAACAGATGGAAAAGCGGACAAAGCGACGAATAGATCCGCGTGTAGCAATGCAATTGTAAAAGTGTGGACTATCGGACTATGAAATCGAATGAAGAAACGAATTGACAAGAGAAAATGAGAGCGAGAGAAAGAGAGAGAGAGAGAGAGAGAGAAGCGCAAATATCACGAAACGAAAAAGCGCCCGATCGAGAAATGAAAAATTGAAGATGCGTCGACGGGAAAGAAGATGACAGCGAAAATTCGTAGAGAAAAATTCGAGAATAACGTATCAAAGTATCAAAAGCGAGAACGACGTCGAAGAATTTGAAACGCGGGACGTGAAGGGAAAATGTTGAAGATTACAAAACAGAAACAAAGTGTGAGGGAATAAAGAGGTATACATAAACACAAAGGGTATAAACAAGTGCGGTACATTAACCGGTTTACACGCATTTGCTTGACCTTTAATTCCCAAACGCGATTTGTGTATTAAACGAATAAAAGTCGACCGGTTACATTTCACGCTAAACACGGAATGCGAATGCGGAGTAAAGGATAAGTAACGCGACGAGCACAGATATAATAAAAAAAAGGAGCGGAGTGAAATTCGAGGATAAAAGCGGGGTAGACTGAAATGCGATGAAAGAATGAAAATCCACGCTTGAATCTTTAACAAAAAAGGGGGTAAAAACGCGGAGTAATAAAGCGAACGGTCAGTAACGGACAAAGTCCTCTATCTCGAAAACTCGTACGAAAATTAATCGTATAAAATTAAATTGCAGAAATTATTAGAAATCTTTTTGAAACAGAAAAAGCGCGAGAGGAAAGTGCATTGCACAAAATAAGTGGGAAAATTAGTCGTAAAAGTAACAAGAAGTAACGGAGAAAAGAACGACGAGCAAAGGGAGAATACGAAGTAATGGAAAGAAGAGGACGTAAAATGATTATTTTTATCTCATAAGAGTACTCAGGACTTGCTTGTACATCTTAATAAGATCACCAAGCATAAAGCCATAGTAAAAACCGTATGTGGAAAATTGGTTAGACATAATTGAATGGTTTTACGAGACCGTGCGATTATTTTGAGATGGGGATCGTTATGGTTACCGTAACATGCACCGTAATAACGGCAGATATTTACTTGTAGCGCGACACTTAATTATAACGAGTAATGTGAACGGGATTCACAACGGGAAAGAGAACATTGACATTAATGATAATATATTTTGATATATGTTCTCTTGAACATGGGATTATTTTACGTCTGAGAAACGCGGAACGACGATTATCTTAAAATATTAAAACGTATCATGCTGCAAAATTATTACTTTAAATTATAATTAACTTTTTTATTTTAACACGTTAACTTTGCTTTTCCTTTAATATCTTCGTATCTAAATTACATTCTAATAAACAACAATTTCAGAGGATATCTTGGTACGCGCAAGAAATCTTTCTGACAGCCACGATAGTGGGTTTTGAATATGAATATAGTCTTGGCGCAACTAAATAAGCAATTGCATTATCATCCAGTATAGTAAGCATGGTTAATTACGCATTCTCTTTTCATCTGCAGCTTGGCAGTAAAGCGGAAAGGGAATAAGAAACAACGGTGTCAATCCCCGACTAACTTAAGTAATCCTAAATTAATCCTAAATTAATTATAACCCTTCTGGAAATCTCTCGGTTTTGAATAAGCGATGTATCAGCCTACTCATCGACGGATTTAGGTCACGTCGACCTAGATAATTACCTAAATACTCTTATAATTAATATTCTCCCCCTATTTACACAAACAACAAAATAAAACTATAATTAAATATTTTATAATTAAAACAGATTTCGTTCACTTTTATTTTTTACTGTCAATGTTTTATGCTGACACCGAAAGACGGTATTACCGCATATACAAAATACGTGGCGCGCATTATAGTCGCTAACGCAACCGACTCAAGCCGTTTAGAACCAACTATATACTATTAAAAACTTTTCAGCTTTGTATAACTTCTCCCGCGAGAGCTATCGATAGCAACATAACTAGCGAGGAGGGGTTTAATTAACACGGAGATCAGGTCGGGCAGTCGAATTGGAAATTACTGGCGCGGAGTCGCGGGTAAGGTTAATCCCCGGAAAGCCCTCGGCTCACCCCGCGAGCGAGAGTTGGGGTGAAATAGAGAGAAGGGGAAGAGATAAAATGAGGCGGGTTCTCTACAGTTCGAGACGCTCCGAATTTATACGCTGTAGCTTTCGAATGTGTTAAGGCGACTGCCACGTAATTCGTATCTAAGCGGCAAAAGCGGCTTTAAATATGCAGCGGAGTCCGTCACCGCATGCTCCTTCGGAAATGCATCGCATACGTGCTGATACTTTGGACGAACTCGTCGAGGTGCACGAATGTTCACCGCGAGTTGAAGATTTATGACCACGATGATCTATGTGCGGTAACATCAAGCTGATCGATAAGAGGATAGGAATCGGCATTTTATTTTATTTCTACTCATCGGGCAGACATGGGGTTTAAAACTGAGAGACGTGCTTCGCAGAAGATTTTCTTGAGCAAACGTCTAAGAACATATGGAAAAAACATTTTTATAAATTATTTTAAAATAGAAAATTTAAATAAAATTTAATATATTTACAAAGTTAAAGTACACGGTAAATATTTTAAATATTATATACATATACGAAATACTATTTATATATTATAGTTTTTATATAGAGTTTTATAAAGATTTATTGGGCCTTTGATGCTTGCTAAAAATGAAGAACGGTATTTACTAATGCTTCATACGACATACAATATTCGCTTTTTGAAGCGATTAAATTTTATGATTGACAGTTGGTTCAGCGAAAGTAAAAATTTTAACCGGGTAGACCACAAAGCTTTACCATAGTTTGAAATGCAAGGCTTTCAGCGGTGAGAGATTCGCGTGCACGCGTCGTCGTACGCGCGTCACGCACGTTCGAAAATATTGGGCGTGCGGTAAAAGTGCAGCCCGACCTAAATACCAGGTAGAACCGAAATTTCCGGATTAAATTTTTCGCCGGCGAATTGAGGTTTCGCGTTCGCAATTATTGAAGAACGGCATACTTAGTTTATGCCACTACGTGCATTACCAACGAGAGAGATTTTTAGGTCGCGTAAAAGAATAACGCACGTTCCAGGTTCTACGGAAATGCGGGTCTTTCTAATTATTATCCGTTTAATTTAAAATGTTATAAAATATTATAGGACATCATAGCGCAAGAGTAATATTTAACAGTTTCCGCGTACAAACTTGTCAGATACATAATGTAAAATTCCGTACATAAAAATTGTATAATGTATAAAAGAAATAATTTGAGATATATAAAATATCTTGGATTACTCCAAATGATTATTACTGATTTATGATTGACAATTGGCTTAGCCAAAGTAAAAATTTTAGCCGGGAAATTATACTAATATCTTAGAGCAACGCGCAAATAATCCTTATTTCTGCGTACATGTATCTGCGTATAATAATTATGTTAATACTCTACGTGGGATTGTTCTTTGTTCTCGCAGGTCAGCATGAGCAGGAAAGAGTTCTTAGCGACAAACGGAACGAACAGCTAAGAACGCATGCCTAAATTAGCCTGGAAAGAGGATAACTTGCTGGTAAGCGGCTAACGGGTCACTTCTAGGGGATAATAGGTAAGTTCAGAACATAAGCGCCTCGAGTATCTGCACTGCGGAGAGAGGAGATCTCGGGAGTAGGATTTAAATATCATTTGAAACGTTAGGAGAGCATGACCATCATTCTAATGAGAAACCTTCCGCGCCAGTTGCGACAGCGTAAAAATCTCGCGCGCGCGCTCGACTAATTAGTTATCGACCGGTAAAATCGCGCTTCCACCCTCGTCGATGAGGGGTTGCTTCGTTGCCTCGAAAAACGAGACGTCGTTATCAAGCTCGCGCGCTGCGGAATGTAATTTCAAGAGTTTAATAAAGCAGGAGCAAAAAAGAAAGAGAGAGAGAGAGAGAGAGAGAGAGAGAGAGAGAGAGAGAGAGGAGAGCGCACTCAGGACACACGCTCGCAATTTGCGAACTCGAACTCGCATAATCGATGTATCGCCGCTGGTCATATTGGAGGGATCTTGCAGAGTGTGCGTTATCGCGAAGTCGTTTGCTCGTTCGCTCGTTACAAGTGTATTAATGGTTATTATATATATTCGTGCGTTACGGAGCACTCTAATATAGTCTACAACTAGCACAGTATCTCGTGATACGATCTATTCTATTATAAATTGAGATGCATCGCAAAATTGCGAGTGGAGCGCGAATGGAAAAGGCGGAATTTATCCTTAGCTGTTAAACTGTTAAACTTTAACAATCTAAAATCCACAATTAAAATTAACATCGTCGTGTCGGCGGTGCGACTAAATAACAAAAGTACACTCACGCGCGTTGGCACAATAAATAAATTGTATAATCGCACCGGGGACGCTTTCGGGGATATCGACGATAATCGCGTTTACTCCAGCCACCCCGACATTTCGTGGGTTATTCGGTTTTAACGGGCACGCACGCGCACATAAACGTTGTGTACAAGCACCTCACCGCAGTTCGACATACATCGTCGGGGTGTTTCGCCTGGTGGTGTGGGCTGGTTCGTACACAATGAGAGAGAAACAGAGAAAGAGATACGCGCGCAGGCTAAATGCATCCCTCACCGATAAGGAGGGATGAAAGCGATGCTCGCGGAGTCGGCGATAAAGAGCGCCGAAGGGTTGGAAAAGGGAGTGCACGGGGTCCAACTTCGCAGACAGTTTAAACCCCACACCCCGCTGTGCCGGTCGGAAATCCGCCCACTCCACGGTCCGCGAATCCGAGTGGTATACTACTTGACCGTTCGAGTGAGGTCTGAATAGCGAATATCTTCGATATTCGCGAGGAAAGTTTCGACCGCGTGCTTCATGAGACCACGTGCGTTACACTGGCGGCTACGAAGTTAGTGAACGCTGTGATGTGAAGTTCCTTAATAAAGGGAAGATGTCTATCTTTATACGAATTCTGAGGCAAGAAGATGGTGTATCACGGTGTATTTTCGATGAATTAGTGTAAGAGGAAAATGATTTCTCATTTTCGGGGAAAATTTAGGAGAAAATCCAGAGTTTCTCTCTTATTTTTAATTACGTAAATATGAGCTTGCGATTATCATGAGAGATGTTTTTACATATGCTTCACATTTTTGTACGGGAATTTTTGTCACCAGAAGAACATTAATAATGTTTCTTATATTTTCTGTATTAAATTTTCTTCCTCGATTGTCACAAGAAATGTTAAAAATGCTTCCATATTCTTTTTATATTCGTTTCTTTGGATGTCATTTAATACTCATTCGGTACAAAGTTAAACAAATTGGTCGAATGTATCCGCGATTGTGATTAAGTGGTAATGTAAAGACTGAAATATGCTATCCACATTTAATATGCGAGCATAATTAATGGTTATCCCGGCCTAACGAAATTTCGCTCAAGTATCGACGAGTTCGAGACCAATAATATCATGCGCGATATATATACATATCAGTCAATTAGAGATTTAATGGCTTTTGATTTAGTTCATGCTCTTCGCCGCCGTTGAAAATATGATTCATCAATTTCCATTGGTGTATGGTACCGTCGTCGTCTCTATATATCTCATCGACTAAACTTCCTTAACAAAAATCTAATAATAGAAAGAAGACTTTCTATATAAGAAACTTTCTCTTCAGCCAAAATGTTTTCACGTAACATTCTGCGCTTAGTTAAAAATATACGTATCTTCAGTTTTGTTCATTCAATTGTATTTGCATTTTTGTTACCTCTGGGAAATGTTTGTGGAAAATGTTTCTCAATAATTCCGAGATGTCCCGTGGAAAAATTCATTATCGCGACAATTTTGCAATTCGAAAAAATTATGATATTCATGGATTATCGCGGACGACAGCGCGCTGATCGACGAATTGCCGGCAAATTGAGTTCGGTCGACGTTTTCGGGCCGCAATATTATTACGGCAGTCGAACCGACTGATTTTATTGTTCGCATTAACTGCAGCGGATTTCCGGCCGACGAAGAGAGTATCGAGAGAACGAAATAATTACCGGTATCACGCATATTTACAGCGTAAGGACCGATGGGTTTTAACCGAAATGCGATTTCGCGCCGCGTATTTTCATCAATTTCGCGCGCATTCGAGCTGCTCGGCGGTGTGTAATAGCGTGATTGAATATCTATCGATTTATCACATATAACAAAGCAGTCCCTCATGTGTTTCTGAAAAAGGCAGTCATGGAATTAAATAGCATGACGAATGCTCGAAGCTTATCACAAGTGTATGTTTACAAACGATTTTAATTTGAGAGTAATTTATATCCGGTAAAAATGTGAGGAATGAAGAGGTTTTGCGAAATATTTGGAATCCAAATAAATGTATATCGCTGTTGTTGAAAACAATTCACACGGAAACACGTTCGTCAAATAATGTAATCGCAAATAATGTAAAACGTAACAGATGTTAACGTCAATAATGAACGCATAATTACGATGAATATCGCTAAATTACGCTAAATTTCTTGTGGTAACGGCCGCTGTCAACGTTTTAATATTAGTCGTATATTTTCGGCCGTACATTGTGTGATTACGGGATTATTGTCAAAATTAAATTCCAATGGCAATACAATATCGGTAACATTCTCACTTTTCCATTGGCGACCGCGTATTATTGCCGGAATGAAATTTCGACGATAATGTAATATCGGTAATATTCTCGCACTTTTCCGTCATGCACGACCGCAGATTATTATTCGAAATTAAATTTCGCAGAGTTGCTGCACAGTCGTCATGATACGTGCAGCCGTCGATCGCAATCATACATCTCGATAATATTAGAGATCCGATTGATCGCGAAAACGGACGCATCGATATACGTTCGCTTCCAAAAAAAAAAATTCAAATTTTCTCTTTCAGTGCTTATCGATTCATCGGCTAAGTAAAAAGCGTCACACAATGCATACTGTAGAGAAGGTTGTCTACTTTCACATTATTTTCTCGTTACTGAAATCTTGCCATTCGCAACGCTTAATTTCCACTTGGAACATATCTCGTGTCTTTGATTTTTTTTAGATATTTAATAAAACATTCATTGTGATGCATCTTGCAAAATCGCAATTATGATATTTTAGAAGAGAAGAGGGAAATAGAAAAGTAGCAAAGAATAATAATTTTTAATATATGAGTTATAATCATGATGTGCACATTAATTTAATAATATTTGGTGAGTAAGAGCATTAAAAAGTTATCTTTTTAAAGAAAAAGTAAAAAGTTTTAATATATAAATTAGAATAATGTGCATGTACATTAATTTAATACTATAAACCCGAGTTTCTGCATCCGTAGAAAAAATTGTGTACAATTGAATTAAAATCAACTTTGCAGGATGTACGTAATAGTAAGTAATTTTGAATGTACGATAAAAATACTATTATAATTTCACGCTATGTATTGAACGAGTCGAACACGTTACGGTGAAGTCTCGTAAGTTCACGTGTGCATGGATGTCCTACAGGAAACTCCTCCGTCCTATATAATTGAAGTTCGTCGACATGTACGGTGGCTAACGAGCACGTGGTTGCACTTTCCGGTCGTTCCTATCGTGTGACCCTTTCCAAACGCGTCGGCGATAACGACAAATACAAAACCTAACGGGTGCTATCAATAGCGTCACCGGCATTGTTCTCGGACATCGCAACCTTTTGACTTCGATGGACCTATGCTCTCTAGCATGACTCAAGATAACCCTTTCATCTGAATAGGTTTGAATACGTTCTACGGACTTTTGTGCAAAGCCAGATGTCCAACAACGTCACACGAACAAAGAAACTTTTGCGTTTGTGTGATGCAAAAACACGAATTCTCCTAAAAACGTAGAATTTAATATTTTTTTGTAACTGAATTTATTTAGTGGCTTTGAAGAAATTTTTATTAATATGACGCTTGATAAATAATAAAATCAATTACAAAAAATGTTTTCTCGATATAATATTAAAATTTAACTTGGAGAGAAATAATAATTTGTCTGTCCGATCTATTGATTTAATATTTGTATTCTTTGAATTGCACAGTGAATCGACTGTAAAGTGGTTAGATCACGACTCGATTTCGGATTTTCATCTGATTAATATCATTGCGATAACTGCAGTAATGTAGTGATTATATCGCGACCGTAATTTCAATATTTGCACGGACCATTCGCGACTTCCAAAAGCGTGCGTACGCAGATGTGCGTGGCAAATATTATGCCAGTAATTACACATCGCAATGATACTTTATATTGAATTCACATCGGTAATAACTAAAAGTATACCTAAATTTAGCATGCACACATTTACATTTCATTTTAACAGAGAGGAAAGATCACCACTCAATTATTTGATTTATTCATAATTTTATCGTCGAGAGAGTGCCCTCTTAAATTATTAAATATTTAATATAACAATCTATGTTTATATTTGATATAATAATTGTTTAATAACAAAACATTACATTCGTTTTTGATTAAAAAATAATCCCAGTAGTAGATCGTTATTGCAATAATCTAAAACTAGCCGTCTCAGAAATCGTCTTGCGTAAACTCGTCATCGACGATTGTAATCACGCCAAATTCACGCTAAATTATAGAGACATTTGAGTTCACTCAGTTCTAAATCGATCTCCATTATCGAGCTCCAGGATCAAAGAGCGATACTTTGATGGACGTGCCTCAACAGGCGGGTAACGGGGAACGATTCGAGGTATTGTCGTATTTATGGGGACGTGCAGCGTGTGTAATAGCTCTGAGGGATATAGAGTAGAACGTAACTCAGCATCAAGAGAGCCGGGCCGGGTCCCGGCCACACCATCCCCCATAATCCGGGGCAACATGCTCACCCCCGTACGCTATCATCCCTCGGCCGCCGCCACCGCCACCACTGTCGCGCCCCATAGGTATATACCTACGCGAGACTACAACCGCGAGCGTTCCACTTGCCAGTTACTTTGAGGTCGGGACACCCACCCTCTGATGCGGTACCCACCCTTCACGCCCTGATGGATCCTTCCCGAGGCTTCCCCTGTCCATTCGGATGCGATAGCATCTTAATCGTGCTAATTCGCGCCCACCCATCACCGGCCGACACCGGGTATATTGTGTTACGAGATTTTGAGGCTTTAGCCTCGTGGCAGCATCCAAATTTAATATGGAAGCCTCGGAACGGTCAGTACATTCGTCGATCGATAAAAGAATTTTTACCGTTTATTTTCGGTAGGAGTATTATAAGAGTATATTTAATATTATATGTCATCGCGAAAAGAATCCATTACCACGTCTAAAAATTATTGTGACAATTTATTCTTCGTGTGATTCTTTTAATGTGTTCTATTTAAGTGACATATGTTCTTCATGTTATTTTGAAAATATTTCGTTATATTGAACATTTTACTTTATCTGGAAAAGAAGAATATTTTTTTAATCAACCTGATTTGAGTGAGATTTGAATTATTCGTTCTTGTTCCGTTATTTCAAAAGCTGCAAATACCTGCAAACACATTTCTGGAGTATTTTGGATATTAATTGATATTTGTTCATTGATTTATTTATTGTTTAAGAAATAAACTGAAATAACTCACTGAAATAATTCACTGAAATACTAAACTTTAATCGAGATTTGCCCTATATTTGACAACATAAAGCCCTGAAATAAACAGTCGATAAAACAACACTATTTCGGTATTATTCTGCAGAAGCACTAGAATCAAAATCGACGACAAAGTGACAAAGCAGGATAAACTGCGAAGCTTAACGTACAATGACCCCTTGCATTTTAATCGAAAACAGCATGACAAATTCGGAAATATTGATTCATAATAAATTCGACATGTGTACATGATAATGGAGCAATCTATATTTTGGTACAAGATTAAAATTGATATTTGACAGAAGTTTTGCAGGGAAAGTTTGTGTGAGGAGAAATTAATATTTTTGATATTAAATTTATTCGAGAAAAAAATAAAAAAGCCAAGTATTAATTATATATTCGCAAATCGTTGCGTAATTTATCTCATGAATAATATGATAGTATGATGCGCGCGCGCAAAGACGTCGTAAATATAATTAAGGGAAAATGAACTATAATTAAAAATATTAATTACTAAAAGAAATCATGCTTTATTGATTACAGTTAGTGTTCTTTCTTGCATGAAATACTCTTTTCCGGAGAGATTGAAGTAATCTTTAGTAATATATAGTTATTTTTATTAATTATATAAAAAATTTAATATTTGAAATAATTAAATATGCCTTAATTTTGTTTAGCAAGGAGTTGCATACAACGTGAGATTTAGTTTCTTTCTTTGTTTGAAAAATTGTAAGCTTATTTGTCACATCTGTTTTTCGCTATTACTACTACACGCAATGTAAACGGAAAAGTTCCCCATGATTCTATATTATCTTCTCACTGAATGAAAGTTAGAAATCGGCATAAGAATAGAAACTTTGCTCTCCAGAAAGTTGTTCAAAGTTTGCGTTGAATACGACTTTCGGACTCTTTGCTATTGTTTAAGAAATCGAAGATCACGTACTATATTTAAAGTAAATTATGACGGCATAGCATTTAAAGATTTCATTAACTCTTTTTCAACACATCTGATTACACTTTATGCAATCAGATTTAAAAAATAACGTTTGACTGAAATGTCTGAGAATTCTCATAATAAAACGCTAAATTTTAATTTTTTAAATGCATTGTTTAATAGATAACAGATTGACGATGTGGAAACTTGAAGAAAATTAAATAAATTGATAACACAGATATTATTATCTGTATGTAATGATGCTTATTTCTCATTTTTATAATAGATTTTCCTTTCTGGTGCGTGTGACTTCCTGTTCATTGATATTTCAAAAATTTTTCTAAAAAAATTTAATTCAATTCAATTTATATTGATTGATCGCGCGATTGATCACTTAATTTTCTCATGAAAGATCTTTGAAAGATATTTAATGCGAGATTCTTCAGTAGAGCTGATAGCACCATTCGCGAAAATAACTCGACCTGCTTCAGGGATGGGTCGTCGACGGGAATACGAACTTCGGTAATTATCGCCGACGTAATGTCTTTACCGAAGTGCCGAACCTAAAAGCATCGTGAAGCATCCGTCCGGAAAGTATGAAGTAAGGGAGGCTGTAACTAAATCGCCTTACGGCTCGCTACGAATGATGTTCAGGCGTAACGTAAGTACCGACGACAGCTCGGTAAATCCGATACGGCGAACATTATCCTCCGGGAGTCGTCTTACTTCGCGTTAACCTCGATCCACGAAAGGATCACACGAGTGCTTCGTGAAACACGTTAGTAACACAGAGCATGGGCCCTCTATCTCTCGGAGAAAACGTAAACGTTTACAACTTGACTCCGGGCGAGGGTGAAAAATTCTGTGATATGATACTTCTCTCGCTGTTCCAGAAAACGATGATTCTGACTTGGTTCTGTGTAAATCGAAATATATAGCTTCTATGACTTTTGTATTTTATATTGTGAGGTGTACTTAATTCCTTGAATAACGGCAATAGTTATATAATATTATGTTGGCATATATATAAAGGATTATTGTGTAACGGATATTTGTTAAAATAATATATTAAAGCACACTTATTTTCCACACCATATAAAATTAATGGCAAGTTCTTTGATGAATATGCAGTCTCCTCAGTGAAAATGGGAGCTCATCGTTTATCTCAACTTTCCAAATTTTAATTTTAAATATCTTGCGCAACTAAGTCTTAAATGAAATCTTTGTCATAGCAAAATTTACTTAAAATTATCTGAAAAACAAGATCGTATACCTAGATTCTTTATTCGTGAAAATCTAATTTTCAGTGTTAAATATTTTTATAATAAAATATTCTTTGTATTTATTTGTATTTCTTGTAATTATTGTGTATATAAAAAAAGTCAGACTTATGTTAACAAATATTTAAAAATATTATTAAAGCATCTAGTCTTATTATCTTTTATATCTTTATTTAAAATTATAATATGATATTATATTCTGATATAACACATATTAAAATGTTATACATATCTAACATTTATTACATATTATACGAATAGCATTACATTTCTTAAATTTCTTCATCCTATGTGTCATTTAATAAATCCATCGCTGCATATATAGAATATATGTAGAAATACTTATCAATACCTGCGCTATATAGCTTGAATATTTGCACATAGTACCTTAGAAATTCATTGCTAGAATATGGAGTTGTCGATGGAACATCGAATATGCAGACGCGATGAAATTATTATAAAAGTTAGTCGAGAAAGGCCGGCGAAGAGAATTTCTGCCACTTCAGCGCGACTGTCGTTGAAACTTCCCGTGAAATAGATGTTTGGATAACTTTAAGGAGGACCCGGCGCCACGAAATAACGTGTACGAAGTTTGTTCCCATTTGCTTGAAAAGACGTTTAGCTGTGTTTTTTTATCCCGCCATTTAATGTCGACGATATTTTCATATTCGCGTGCAACGCCATTATTTTTACGTCGCTTGTTTAAAATTTTATGTCAGAGAGCTACATAACTACGTTAACAAGATCATTTTGACATCCCAGCTTTAGTAAAAAATTTTAGATATTACTATCAACTTCCATTCGGTATTTTTAGAAGGTAAATTGAAAGATACTTTATATTTTTATATTAAAGTTATAAACGAGGAGAGAGAGAAGTGGAGCTGAAATAAACTTTCGTTACAACGAATTTCAACGAACTTACAAATTGAGCTTATCCTACCGTAGTTTCATTATGTCGAATAATTGTTCTCCAGATCCGATTTGGAATCAATCGAGTCTTCTTTTCCACCTACATTTGTTACAGGAAAGTTTTCTCGCATAAAGAAAAGCCCATCGATAATCTTCGCTCTTTAAAATTCCTCGAAAGAAGTGAGTGCTCGCATCAACGCCACGTTAAAGAAAATTTTCCACGGATAACATCGTAAGGAATTCTTTATCGGTCAAAGTTTGATGTAAGAATTTATGACTTTGCCGCAGGTAGAAAAAAAAAAGAAAGACATCGACCGATCGGTTGTCGGTTCTTGGAGCTTGAACTTCTGGCAACAACGTCGTCAACACTTCGTCGAGGCAAACGCGACGAATAGCGCTCATTGTTTTTGGAATATTTTTTAACTCTTTTTATATCACGTAATTATATACATTGCGCGTTGTCCGTAGTAGTAGCGCATCCATTTTAATTAACTAGCGGCTTCTCATTCAGCTAAATTGATAAACTTGTCTGCCACGGCGAAATTTAAAGTACTTCTAGAGTTCACGAGCGTGGACCAGGTTGACGTGATTATCAAGTGGTTCGCGGAGCTAACGAATCTACCCTCAGATGCGAAAAGTAGGGACAGATGGGAAGGGCAGGGAAACACGGGGACCACCTTCGTCCCGATAAATCATCCCCGGGAAAAACTTGCGGGTCACTCCAGCTCTAACGGGAAAACGTGGTCCACTTGCTATGCGAGAGACGCGCGGCGCGCGCGCGCGTACCGTGATATTCCTTGCATAATTATTACCGTGTCGCTCTCGCGGGAAGAGGAAGGGGGAGGGAGAGGAGGAGGATGGGAGAGTGGGTAGAAGAGGGATTTCTTATCTATTCCTGACTGGAATACAAGATGGCGAGTCACGTCCGAAGGATTTTTGCGTCACGTGCCGGTCGCTCCCGTGTGCCCGGCACTCGCGAGAAATGGATCTCCTATCCTCTCCGAAAAGAGGAGAAGAATCAATTCGCGGGGGCAGCCGAGCGGCATGATACGCCGAGACGAGACCGTGGCGTGCGTATGGCAGGGTGAAGGCTGCGGTATTTCTCCCCCTCTTCCAATAGGCACTCCATTTTCTCGAACGCGAGCGTATTCGCCCCGCGAACACGCCATGCGTGGAGTTGATAATGAAATTTTTAGAAGCCGATTCGCGAATCGAAATATGATTTCGAAGGTTTGAGAATGCATTGCAGGATGAATTCGGAACAGAAAAAAATTTGGAGATTTGTCCGAGATGGTATAAATTTTTTGCGTTTTAATGTTAATTACATAAAAAATACTATTAAACTTATTATTAAAAATATTAATAATATCATTAATTAGTTCCAAGTAATTAGCGATTAAAAACAAACTTTTATGTTTTAAACAAACGAATAGACGAAAAACGTGTGAAAATGTATGGTGAGAAATTAAGCTGAATGCGATGTGCACTGTAAAAAAATCATAATATAGAGTCCTACTCATAACGCAGTATTGAACAATGATCTAATTACATTTTAAACAAAAATTCCTACATTTATTTTATTTAACTCCGCGGTATTCCATTCTTTTAAAATATATTTTCTATTTTTCTCTTTTTTTTCTAATGACTTTTTTCTTAGGGACTTATTTTAAATGCATAAAAAGAACACGTTAAAAAAAAAACAGATATTTAATTTCTGTTCTCATATCTTCCCTTTCTCTCAAGTTGCCTATTATAATTGACCTGTATAAAAAAAAATTAATCAATAGTACTTCAATTGTATTTTATATTTTAAATATCTCGAAATAATCGGAGAATTGCGGAAGTATCTCGAGTCTGATTTCAGCTTATCGGCAAATTTCCATAATAAAAAAACTTCTAAAAATTGCGTAGTCGCCCACTTTCTTGGCCTCGCACGAATCTCCTACTTCTGAAATCTGAACCCGAAGAGAATGACTCTCTCAACGGGGAGGATCAACGGCTACGAAAGCCTCAGGATTACGATTCTCCAAATCCATTCGCGACACTCAAAACGTTCTCCTGCCAGAAACGCTTCTAGAGCGACCAACTTTCAAAATTGTATAAAACACGACACGAAATAATGACAAATTCGTGAGCTTCCGGAATTTCAGGGATTAACCCTTTTGAACTGGCTATCATCGCACACGTTGATTCTTGAATTGCTGAATTTTCTATTATATCCTTTGCACACTTGTTATCAACTTATATAAAAAGTTACCCTTGCATTATCCTTCTGGGAAACTTTTTATCCACTTCTTCTTAAACTCTTTAAAGAAAAAGATCTGATTGTGAAATTGTAAGTTGCATTTAAGATATCTTATTAATGATTCTACGAAAGTTGCGCGTCTCCGGAAGAAAAGATTCAAGGAAGCCATGAAACGATGCTATCTAAGAGTGACACGCAGTCGCTGTTGTTGCTGCCAGTCGCAGCAGCTTTATCCGAGACGGGAATATCGAGTTTACCGCCCGTGTCACGGCACGTGGCCTTCCGTCGTGACGAACATCGCGAAGTTTGTTCGTCATTTTATGCGGTACACAGGAGCCCGCGGAAAATAATTAACAGAGCTGCTTGGAGAATCGCGTGCGCCGCGTGCTTGGAGTAAGAATATCAGCCGCGCTTCCTGTGCGGAAATGGTTGGAACGGTTCAAGAACGTTAACGGAAAGGGATATTTGGAGTCTGACGGCGCCGTTGGTTTATTCGCGCGGAATTTTCCCAGTAGCTTCTGCAAATTTGTATTCAGCCCGACATAGCGTAGGCTCTTCTCGAGGAGAGTTCAAACATTAGCAAGCTAAATAAGTTATTCAAAAAGTAAAAATGGCGAATTAGGAACAACGAAAATATTTTATTTCTCTTTTGTCTCTTTGTCATTTTTTTCTCAATCCTGTCAAAGCAATTGTCGAATCGCGGATAAGATACTACGAATAAACGCGAATCTGAGACGTGATTCATGACAGTCCCGGTCTGTCCCCATGAAATTGCGTTTCGTGGCGTTGACAATGCGCGATACCGAGATATAGACGGTGATCGAGCTGCGAAAAATTCGGCGGGGAAAATTAACGCGTCGCCGTCTTTTTCACGACGCGACGTTTTGGGCATGTGGGTCATAAATTTTGGAGGATCGACGCGTTGCGTTTTCGCACCTTGTTTATTTATTTTTTTTCGACGCCGACGAAATTTACAACCGAGGCTGTGAAGCTTACGCGATAATGTGTGAGTGCGATGCGCTCGCATTTCACAGCGACTCATCCAACACTTGAAACGCTCATTTGAAAAATGAAGTTTACGGCACATTTTTTGTGTGGCTCGCGCGTCAAATGTATGCAACTCTCCCTCTGATTGGTATTTTTTGTTTTGTGAGAACTTATTGTGTAAATTTGTCTTCAATGTAAAGCAGTATGTTAAAAAATTGACGTCACGTGAAGTGACGAGGAACTGCTCGATGAATCTTTCCTTTGACATTGTCTCTATTTATTTTCAGGTATTTTTAAAGATGAACATTTTAATGTCGATCATTTTCGGAAAAAATGATCCGCGTCAACGACAAAGATATATAGAGAGACGTTCGATGAGCAAAATGATATTCAAGGGAGTACATCGCCGCGCATAAATGTCCCGATTAAAGCAGGTGTCGTTCGAAAAGGGTTGAATGGTATCCCAACGTAAATGGTGCATCCCTCCCTCGTTCGCTCCCAGCCTTCCTTCGCTCCCTATTTTAATTTCTGTTTACGTACACACATGGCGCAAATATTGGCATTTAAAGTGGCTTTAAAAGGGTCGTCGGACCGTACGTTGCGGTGCGTGAAATCTTCTTCAGCTGCTCGTAACGGCGGATTAACGACGCAATAATTTTTACAGCTTTCTAGACTTTGTCGCGCCGATTAAATTTGCAACGTGAACGAGGCGACTGACACTTCTCGGTAATATCGTGTACGTCGTCGTTCAATATTCACTTTTTTATAAAGATGAGTTTTCCTCAATTTCGACTTTCAAAGTGCGGCACGGATAGTTTATTAAGTAATATAGATGTTATAAGCTTTAATGAGTTTTATTCCTGTCTCTAATTTAAATATCGAACAGCTCGGTTCAGTTTTCATCTAAAAATAAACTCATTAAACAAGAGAAGAGTTTTCTCTCAATGACTCCAATTTCGTACCTTAATAATCAATAACTTCCGCGGTATCTTACGATGTCGTATCGTGATACGCGTATGCCATAACATATTACATTCAATATAAAACTCGTGTTGGAAGGCAATCACCGTAATCGTGAGTGGTTTCTCTTTGCGAGGGGAACTGTTAAGAATCTGCGATTTTCACATCGTTTCGCGAACGATAGCGATGTTTTATGTGTGAACGGTCGATTTTGATTTACAGAACGACGTGTTTGAGGGTGACCACAAGCTTTTTAGGGACGAAAATGCTCGGCGCGTGTAAGAAAAGTAGCGGAGCGACACGTTCTGTATGCACGACGTGATGCCGGAACACGTTTCCGCTATCAGAACGCCGTCGTCGTCGTCGCCGTCATCCTCGTCGTCCTGGCGAGCTGCTGGTCGTTCACCCGTCGAAATGGACCTTCGCCGACCGGGGAATATTTCATATAATGCGACGTACGGTCTTTTAAGGCCACTTTAATCGCCGATATTCGCGTCGGCGTGCAGCGAACGAGAATTAAAATGGGGCGGAAAGGATAGGGGTGAGGAGAGAAAAGCGAAGAAGAGAAGCGAGAGAGAGAGAATGTTGCTCCCGTTGTTCACATAAATTTACTTCGATCCATTCTGTGAGTTCCAGCACGCAGTAATTGCAGCGCGAAATTAACCCTCGGGTTACGTGTTGAAAGCTCGACGTTACGGAGTCTTAAATAATGCGTAACAAATTTTTTTCATTTGTTGATGGTGAAAAAAAAAGATTCTCGTCTGTAACTTTTGTAGAGCCTTCTCAAACTTAAGATATCACAAAAATCCATTTCTTCTTTTTTTTTAAGGAATTTACTTTATTGAGCGCTCTTATATAAAGGGTTTTCTGTATCTTTTGTAAGAATTTTATTTCATTACAAATGCATTCTCGATACATAATCGTATGATAAGATGTGTGTCAAATAGATTGCACATACAGTGCAAAATGTGGAAGAAGAGCACGATGAAAGTAGGATCGGCGTGTGAGGGTAAGAAGGAACTTTGGTGGTGGCAGGAGAAGACGGTTGATTAGATTTTCCGGGGAATTGAGGGGAAGAGAAGGGAGGAGAGGGCATGCGAGGTGGATGCAAGAGGTTGGCAAATGCAGCGCGTGTTCATGTCGAGGACATACGAGGAATCGTATTATCGACTCCCCCGACTCACCACTTCTCTTCTTCCCTCCTCGTTTCCTCCACGACTGGAGGCGCGAAGGGAATGAGGCAAACCAAGGAATTATGGAGGAATTGCATACGTGCGCTGCGTCCCCGATGTTGTATTATATAAACCGCGAGAGTCGGACCTACCTACCCTTTCAGTTTATATAATAGGAGAATGTGCGAGAGGGCAGGCAGGGAGGTGTGAGAGGGCGGATGGATGCGGAGCGCGTGAGCAGGCGCACGTTCGTGCATCCATCGTGGAATGCTCAAAGGAATCACAGTGCGCACCCCCGAGATGCTGCTCGGGAGAAAGAGGAAGGGAGAGCGAGGGGTAAACACTTGCTATCCCGTCGCTAAAGTGTTTCTGAGTGGCTGGAACGAAAACGCGTCTCTTTATACGAAGAGAAGGTCGCCGGAGGCGCGCGCGCCTCGCGTCCGATTTCAATCACGAGCCAATTTATCGATCGGATGCGTTCCTCGAATTTTTCACGATGTTGAATTATGTGGCGCAAACAACGCACAGTGGCACAATAACGGGTACGATAGAAACGATCGTCTGGTTCTATGCGACGCACGCGGAATTTGTAATGTGATGCAAATTAAAAGGCATCGAAATGCACGAAGGTACACACATCAGGATTTTGCAGGATCAAAGCAAATAATTACACATGATCTTGCTAGGCTATTTGCAATATCAACTTTCGTTATTTCTTTTTATTTTATTATTGTCTGTAAATTAACGAGAAACGCTCGAGGATCAGTCGTTAAAGAATATTAACTGTTTTCGTACGAATCGTACGTTTCCGTTTCAGTAAGACATAATTTATGTGACTTTGATTGAGTTCGCTGGGCCGGAAAGGTTTAATGGCTTAGGAGAATTTCACTTGTGGCAAGAGATATAATTTTATAACGTTGTAATTTGGATATTGAAACAGAGAAGTTAATTTCAAATGGAATTTCCTTTGAATAAATTTTCGGAAAACGCGTCAACGAATGTAATTTAACAAAAATCGCAATAAAAATGTATTAGATCAGAGAGAGGTACTTCAAGGCATTTTAATCCGACCAATTCGTTGCACCGGTACTCTGTACAAAGGTCAGTGGTTATAACTTACGCTGTGTGAGAGCTTTTTTGCGAGGAAAACATTTTGGCCGCTGAAATTCCAAGCGTAGAAAATACCGAAAGTTACGCCGGGAGAAAATCATTCTGCGCCATATACGACATACGTACAGAGAACGCAATAAGGATTTAACTGGTGTAGGTAATACGAAAACCGGTATCGACGTACGAGTGCCTGCGATCGAAAGAAATCGCGCTACGCGCGGAATCGTGGGGCAACTTATTTTCTCCGCGAAAAAGAGCCGTAACAAGCGGAATCGACGGGCCGTGTGCGATTGGGCTAAACGAATCGCGAAGTCGAGCCTGCAGGAGAAACATTTCTGATTAGACTTCAGGCGTTCCGAGGAGAAAGGCTGGAAGGTGGATACACGTCCTTGTCCCATGTATGTCTTCAATTCTCATCTTATCGCCGAGGTAACGGAGAATTGTAAAAACCGCAAAATCGTATTATAGAATGACACAAAATTCTTTGGTTCAAGTAAGAGTTAATTAATTGTAATATTTTTGTGAAATATTATTATATATTATAAGCAATAATTTTTGAGTAATAATTTGTTACAGAATAGAAAAGATATTTTTTTGCGTAGAATATTTTATTTTAATTATATATATTATTTTATATTTTATATATGTAATATATCTTATATATATATATATATATATATATATATATATATATTATTGTTAAATTTTTAAATACATTGAAATACTAAACAGACCTGTACATTATTTTTAAGATTTTCCAATGCCTTGTGACCTCAATACTTTACTATTATTTACAAAATAGGATTCAAAATTTTTAGAAAACACTTTATTATTTTATAGCAAGTAGATAATTTCTCTATAGTTAACAGAAGGCGGAGGACGCTCGACTTTTGGAACCGTACAAACCGACATCGCGATTCGTGCGCGGGGTGAGGAGATGGAAATGGGTTGAGGGTGGGCACGTGTACGTGAGAGAGTAACCAGTTGCCGTATCGCCCGGTTGAATAACTGCGATCCACCTGTCACGAACAGGTACAAACATCGAACAGTAGGAGGAGGAGACGGTCGTGGAAAACACACCTACACGATGTGCGCACGCTGTTGGGGCAAAATATCGTTCTTTCTTCGATTCCATAAAATTTATCAAACGACTCACCCCGCTGAGAACGACCGATACACGTTGCGTCTCACAGTCGTTCGCAGCCCGCGCAGATTGCACTCGGTGAAACGAGGGAGACGTACTGCGCGACATTGCGATTTCTGATAAAGTGAAAAGCAGTAATCGACTGATTGAATGAGTTAGATACAATGCTCTCCGACTCCATTGTGGCGGATAAAATTGTTAAATTTAAAATTTCTGTTTGTCTTTGTGATTTTTTTAGAGACATTTTTTTCAATTAAAGCATGATAATAATCTCATAAGATGATAATAATCATAGTTATTTCAGGGGAATCTATGTATGTATATATAAGTTTTTGATTATTTTTAAATTGTTAAGTCCATTAAATCTCTAATAATAAAAGACGTTTTTAATAAATTATTAAATTATATAATTTACATACGTATGTGTTAATATTTTGACGCATATGTTTCAATTATTTTTGCTTTGAATTGCTTTAATTATGAGTTTATTTACACGACTGTGTAATTTATGAATTGTATAAATGATACAATTTATAATTAATAAAGTTTTAATATATTAACAGTTATTTGAAAGACTAAATAAAATTTCGAAAAAATTCTCATGGAGTTTTTATTGAGTCAAATGAAAAAAGTATGTGTCTTTCGTGGTAATAAGTTTTTCAAACGGAAAAACTAGCTGTTACGTAAAAATTATATAAAAAGCGAACGCTGAAGTAACAGGTATTGAAATATTTAAGAAATATGACGCTGTTGCCAATCTCCTCTTGGAGGGGGGAGGGGAATCAGCCGGTTAATAATAGTCAGTCGGACGTTTCATTTCGTGCGATATTTCGTTATACAAGTGGCGAAACGAGGTTTTCATTCTATGAATGCAGGCGGTCGTTCCATTTCTCGTAAAAGCTCGTGAGATGCAAAAGACATATGCGCGGGCAGGGGAGAAAGAGAGTAGAGGAGGGTGGGTTTTAGTTGTGTATTCGGAAATACGAGAGGCGCGGTGTCGAGACGAGAGTAAATAGAGCGACTTCGTAACGTGCGCATTGAATAGAAAGATTTATTCGGCCGCCGGGGCGACTGTCACCTGAGCTGCGCAAGTCCAACGCGGCACGCTGACTTGTTTAAATCGTGCCATTTTCATTTAACAAAAATTTCGCGGATGAAAGCGTTCAAGATGTTGCGATCGCGACCGGATAACGTTGCGATATTACAGGAATTATCTTTAGAAAAACGTACTAAACTGACACGAGTCTTAGAAAATTATTTGAAACTTTGATTTTATTGTATTTGATTAATTATTTTATTATCATGTAATTATACATTACAGCATATATAATTATTTTATAAAGTCTAAAAATTTAAATTTTTTTCTCTTGAAAATATGATCGATCGTATAGATGGGCCATGGTAGTTTTCCAACCTTTATCTCTATCCTCCATAAAAAAACTTGCAAAACTTGCCTCATCTCCGCAATCAATGAAAGTCTCAAAAAATATTTTTTGATGCTTTGATTTATTATATTTGATTAATTATTTCAGTATTATGTAATTATATTATATATAATTACATGATACTGAAATAATTAATATACGTACTTATATTATATATATAATTATTTGACAGTGCTTTAAGTTTTTTCTTTTGAAAATATTATTGATTACACATAAACCAGCGACTTCTCAACTTCGCACTGTGTGTGTGTAAACTTATACATTCTGCTTTATGCAGAATACTCACCTACCCATTGCTGAACACTTCCGTCTCTCGACTCGAGATTCTCTTTACTCCCGAGACCCTTTCACCCTCGCGTTCTTCAATTCTGGATGCAATTTTCCGTCCAATAGATCGCCGCTTATTTTCTTAGATTGCACCTTTGGGCTACGCCAGTTCTTGTCTCGCGTGCTCGCCAACCGCGACAGCGAACGAATTACATCGAATTCGAAGAAATTCTGGAAATTCTCTCGGGAATAGCGTTGCATTAATTTACGTTCGCGGGACAGCGCAATTATACCTGTAAATGTGACGTTCGTATCGCGTTATAGTATTATGTAATACTGCGACGACATTGCGAATAAATCGCAGATATCGACTCTGCGGTGAAATATAATAGTAAAATATATTAACGGGATAAAAGATACAAAGTGATAGGGCGCGGACTGATGGATGTCCGATCAAACGCGGAAAGGAAAATAAAAAAAGTCGCCGATTTACGACCTAAACGATCAAACTTTGGTTGAAATTTCTCGTAAAAGCCCGTTTTTACGCGACATTAACTCTCGGTGCATTTATGTATTTTTTGTATCCCATACCCTGCAATTCTAGCACCATCAATTAATTACGTTGGCAAGTTGTGCCAACGTAAAAATGAATTATAATCTATTGTTATTATTTTAGTTGGATTCCAAATGTGTGTTTTTATTTTTAAGGTTTGTTTTTATTTTTTTATTATTATTCTTACCTATTTAATAAAATATTAATTTAATAAAATATTAATGTTCAATAAAATATTAATAAACACAAAATATTAATAATAGTAATTATTATACATAAATAGTAAAATGTATTATGTGAAGGAATGGATTCCAGCTTCCTGCATGCAATGTTTCTGCATTTCGTGCGATAGTTACTATAATAGCGATACGTGGCAATTATATAACTGGCTAGAATCGACTTATCCTGTTGCGTGAAAATATTTTTTTTTAACGAGGACCGTTTTTGCCGCTTTGCGCTGGCCACGTCCCAATTTCGTTCACGATATTGCACGTCCATTATTTTCATACGATTATTTCGTACACACGCTCGAAACTGGCGGCCGAGCTGACAGTGAGGGATTTCGGCGCATAGAAACGCGCGCGAAATCAAATTCGGTGGTTTTACCTTCCAAATTGGAGTCGTTTAATCGACGCCGGAGTGTCCGCGACAGAGGCTCCCCTCCCATTGTTATTTCGAATTGAATATATGCCGTTTTATGTCGCGGTGCGACCTCGGTCTGTCGACGGGAAGCCTGCATCAGATCCATATCGAGTTGCATTTTCAACGGTCCGCGTGGATTTGATTTCTTGCCTCGATTCCAAGGATTAATGGATAATCATTATACGCGCTTTTCGACGATTTTTCGACTTTTCTGGATTTTTACTGCAATAGCAGATATTGTAAGGGGAAAAAGAGGAGATCCAGTGCTATATATATTCTAGTTAGTTGCCTCGAAGTATTTCAAGTGTTATTAATGACGGACGAATTTATATATTACATAGAAAAACACGTTAGCATCACGAAGATAAATTCAGATTATTCCAATTATCATTTAGACACCCCGAAAAGAAACGTGTTCGGGTAGTAAAAAAGTCGCTTGATGAATTAACTTGGTTGAACTCGCTTTGCGCGGCCTTATTGAATTAGTTGCCGCCCTGTCCTAGGAAACCGAGGATATCATCCCCGAGTCTCTCCCGAGCGAGCTGTATGCATGTAGCGGGAGAAATTAAGCTCCGCGAAAGAGTTTCGATTCTGCTGCATAATGCACTTCGGGTCACGCGATAGAAATTCCATGGGCACTCTCCTTCCGTAAGGATTCTCTGCGTACTTCAAATTTTCCACAAACGAGCTGCTAAGCGCGGCTTAACTGGCCGCCTATGCGGGCTCGTATTACGAAGTTGGCTCCATTCCTGTTTTCGCTACCGCGAAAACGGTCCTTCTCAATCGCGAGAGGGATCCTACCCTCTCTCCTATCCCATCTCCCCCCGTCATATTCATTAACGACGGCCAAATGACGCGGAATTGCGGCTAAAAGTGCGTGTACTTTGTCGCGCAAACAAGATTCGCCGTCCTGCTGGTACCTTGAAGAGCATGGTACCTCTATGCTACTGACACACGCGCGCACGCATAAATGTACATACGTATATGTGTGTATCGTCGAACGTGAACGTTGTGCGAGGGAGCTTTTAAAAATATAATTGGCACGTCATGTAGAAGGTGAAAACACGAACGGCCTTGTGACGCGAGAGTACGCGACTTTTTAATAATTACGCTGTTTTTATCACCCCTCCTCCCTCCCAATGAGCGCGCTGCTCGCTAATGGCGACGAAATTACGGAACATATTAATTCACGCTGGATGGTAGATACCGAAAAGCAAAAGCAACGAAATCGTCCTGACAAAATTGATTCGATAATAATGGCTAACATAAAATACGACGCGACGGCAGAATTTAACCATTGTGTTTACTTGTATTAAATTTCCAATATGCGGGCATTTTATTTTGAAAATTGAAAATATATTTTATGACGAAGGTTGCAGAGCGGAGGACATAAAATAAATCTAGAATGACGATGACTTTTTCTCTTTTTAGACGTGAATCTTTCGAACAGAGCTTGCGAAAAATTCAAAATACGTTTGCGAATCCAGGTTCCCGATTAACTCGATTTCAAATGTGGGTACCGAGAGGCTAAGAATTCGCTGTGAACGAGTATTAAGAGCGCAGGTGCCCGTGTGCACGCTTAACAATCGAATTAATGTTTAAAGATTTATCACGCGTATATCCGGAGAGAGAGGCGCGGAAAGCAATTAGGGCGGCGTGCACCAGTTGCCAATTTGTACGGTTTACGTCGTTACGAACGAATAAATCCCAGGGCCCTGTCGTTACTACGAAGATTAGATTAACTGTCTCTTCATTTCGCGAGCTGAGACAGTTTATTACCGCCACAGGGCGTCTCGTGCCGAGAGTAATCGTCCGATCGTGCGCGTTCTCTCGTCCATAAACAGTGAGACTTCCACTTCCTTCTCGTTCCCTCAACCTCACCGCGAGGTTGCACGCCAGCAAGGCCTTACGAGCTTTGCAGTTTACGATTAAAAGCAATGCCGCTTCCGAGAGATGCTGCTGTGCCATCGTTTCTCGATAACGCGCGACTCGAGATTCGAATGCAGTTCTATTAAGCGTCTGTATGCTATATTTTGCTGTGATACTCAGCTTTTTTCGGATACTGCTTGAACGTACGCTTGTACGCAATACCGAAAAAATTAAGTAATTAAACAATACCCAGAAATTGATTGCATCAACATTCAAAAGTTTTAATCTACTTGCCTGAACCATTTTTTAATAAAATTGATGATATTCGAAAAATGATTGCTCAATCACGAGGATATTAATCGTGACTTCAGGTAACGGAAGTGTTGGCTCGAGTACGCGGTGTACATACGAAGATATATGATAAGACACGGGTCTCTATATTGGCCGCTGTGTACTCTGTGAACGGCGTTTCTATTAAATGTCGTCTTCAATCCTTTATTTGCAATCTGCTTGCAGTCACCATCCAAAGGGATTGGTCTCCAGACTGCGCGCGCGATCGATCGCGGATGTATGAATGTCTTGGAATTATGGTACCGTTTCTTTCAATCACGAAGACACACCGAATCTTCCGGTTACAATTTTTCGCAATCCCTTCATTTGCAGCATTAAGGGAGTTTATCACGGTGTAGCGACTTAAAATCCGATTAAAATCAAATCATTAATTGTTGAAATCAAATCACATGAAATTAAGTTATGAAGTACAAGACTTCATTATAAGGTTCTGTTTCCGTAGCCGATTTTGCAGTTAATATCTTCTTATTCTTTAATCTTCTTTATTCTTTAAAATCTCCTTATTCTTTTAATTTAGGAGTTAAATAATTATAGGGTTAATTATTATAATTATTATAATTATTATAATTAGGAGTTAAATAACGTCACGATATCAAGACCACTTGTGTTTATCACCTTGGATCGCTATACACGGGATTATAGATCGATGATCCAAGGTGGATTTGCTCTATAATCGAGAGGAAGTACACTGCTTTACAGTTTTAAAATCAACACAAATAAATGTAGCATAAAAAAATATTGGTATATTCCGATTAAATAGTCTGATTGACAAAGTATCTATCTGAATCGAGAGCCTTCCCTCTTTCCTCCCTTGTTGCACTCGCCAGCGCGAAATGTGGAGTCGCGTCGGTCGTACGCGCGCGACTTCTTATCACCAGCGCGTTCAATGCATAAAGCATAAAGTTCGTATCTCATGCATACATTCATAGAGCCGTCGGTGCGGCAGCGATGGCGGGAGCGAGACGAAAGTCATAACTTACGGTGCGTCCCACGCCTCTCCTCCTCGCCCCTCTGGCGCACGTATCCCACCCCGTAACCGTCGTCCCACTCTAGGGAGTATCGAAACACCCGCAAAATCACCGGAGGGTGACTGAAGCACGTATGACGGCTGGCACCTCCTCTCAGAGGTGCTCGATGCGCTCAAAATTCCATTTTCCCACGGAAAAATTCCATTTTTCCATCGAAACCCTTCCTCCTCTCTTTCTCTCTCTTCATCTCTCGTTCTCGACCGATTCATTGAAAAATAGTCCACTTACCGCGGCCTCTTTTTACGATAAATCAATCGCGCCTTTCCGACTGTACCCCATATAGAGCCATCCCCTTCCGTACACCCTCCTTTCCATCTTTCATTTTTCTTCGACGCAGCCCTCTTCCTCTGGGCGCGTCTCGATGCATCGGCCGCGGGGTTGGATTGTCTTCCGAGATGACTGCTGACAAATAGCGAATCGATCCGTCGCTGCCGCGCATCGGCCATAAAGCTGCACCAACAAAGCGTCGTTTTGATGCTTTATGGGCATCGCGCCGCATCGCCGGCCGGAATGACGTTGTCGGAATGGATGCGTGGCGGCTTGCATTGGCCGTCCAGAGAGAAAAAGAGAGAGAGAGAGAAAGAAATATGTTCGTTTAATAGATGAACTGAAACATCGAGTACGCGTTGCGATGGCCAACGCGTTGTGTTGCGTGTTGTGACGCTTATTTGTTCGCGTTGCGTTTTCATGCAAACTCAACGTGGACAACGAATTTTACTCTTTTGTACTACGGAGTGTACAATAGAATTTTATCAACCTTGGAATGTCACGATCGTGTAAGCGACTGACACACACGCGCGCGCGCGCATGCATGCATGCACGCACGCACGAAATCTCTTATTTAAAATCTTTTTTATTCAAGGATCTTTCGAATAGTATCTTTTTAAGATTTTGCATAATATTCGTATTCGAGAGAATCGGTACCTCACCGAAAAAACAGATTAAAAGTGCGAAATAATATAAATATTTTTTTTATTTTAAGAATATTCAAATATTTTGTATTTATTTTCCTTACTATTATTTATGTATATTTGTAATATATTTAAGATTTTCACATTTTATTCTAAAAGCTTTTTACAGTTCTTTTAGTTTAGTAAATTAGCATCTCGAGCCACAAGAAAATATACGGACGGACATTTTAATTATAATTAATTTCGTAGCTTACAAATCAATATTTAAAAGCCATTATTTGGACTTCACTGCCATGTCAAGGATTTACTCATTTCTACATCCATTGCACCGCATTTCGGCTGCACCATTAGTGCATCGTAGAAATTGTAACTCTCGGAGGTAATAGTGGATCGCAGATTGATCTGCATTGGGAGCAGGTGCGGCTCGTGCGGGATCGATGGCCGCGCGTCGACACTTTCTTTCATCGCGTGACATGCAAGGGAATAAAAATTCCTCATCCGCGGTTTTATCGACATCGTGGAATGAGTCGGCGGATGTTCCGTCGATGAGGAAAAAGCGTACTGCTGCAGAACGCGGGAAGAATAATGCTTTGTCTGATGCAAAGATTCTACAAAAGACACTCTACATTTTTATTCTTTTTGTAATAATAATAATAATCTTTATTGCAATATTCAAAAACTGCATACTACGTGCAGACACATACACACAAAAATTTTTTGTAGTTAATATTAACTTTATGGCAGATTTAATATTAAACATTTGAATTTTAAATGTTTTCTCGTAATTGCCGTGATTTTTAACCTCTAACGTACAACTATATACACAATTTTCAAAAAAAAATACACAAGTTTTTAAAAAGATCTTTATTACGGGATTGGAAAAGTTTGAAACGTTATATTGAAGTTTTTCATCATAGCGTTTACTTTCAAGATAGCGTTTGAAAAGTTGAAAAAGGTAGTAATGTGATAAAAGAAAATATGGATTGTGCCGTTAATATTAGTCAACAACCACCTTAGAAAACAGCTTCGAATGCAACTTTCAGTACAGAGCTTCCAGTAAAGATTAAATATACTTTACTTTGTACAACCTGTAACTTCCTGAAAGCTCACTATTATTCCGCTTGTGTTGTTCACATTGTGCGCAATATGGAGGAATTGCTAATGAAATAGGTTTCTACATTTCTCTCTTCTTTCTAGAACCACATTTCTGGTTTCTCGTTATCTAAATTTAATACATGTAACCAACTTATCACATTTTTAGATTTCTTTGTAATTTCCTATATCTTATTTCTGTCACCATTTAAGTTTAAGTCCTTTTTTATTCAAAAAGATTGTTTAAATTCTTTTTAAAATTTTCCTCTCTTTTTAGTCGAGATCTCGAGAAGAAACCATGCAGCGGACTCATAGTCCTGGATAATGCTTAAATAGGTTTTTATGTATCTATTGTTCATATGCATTCATATTCGTTCTTGACAGCCGAATAGCACGTGGGTACGCGCGTGCGATACTTTCGTGACTTCCAACACAATGTCAAAATAATGAGAGGACGCTTCTATCTTGATGTAACTTCTTTAATTGGTGATAGGATAACTACGAGGTGGTCATTAATTACAGTCGGCGAACCCCTGGCATTGCGGTTAGTTTGCTTCGAAGCTACTTTTTCTTCCTCGTCAATACTTTCACCTTTGCAAAGGGTATCGAAAGAGTTAAAATGAACGGTAATTAAAATTGACGTGCCCTCTCTCTCTCTCTCTCTCTTTTTCTCTTCTCGTCTTCTCTCTTTCTCTTTTTTGTAGGAAAAGAATAAAAAGAAACATAGGAAATAAATGATGTGTAATGCAAGATTAGAGCAAGAAAAAATCTCTCGTGTTTATTTACAAACATATGAACCTAACATGTGTAAATAATTATTCTGATTTATTCAACTTACTATATAACAAATTCAAAACTCTCCTTCGCCAGTGAATTAATAAATGGACTTCAATTTTTACTATATAACTATAACTTAATAAATATTTTAGGGGCATATTTTTCAATACATATTGAGTTTCTTATTCGTTAGCTTTTGATTGACTGTTAAGGGGACCAACTCGGTTAGGACGCGGAAAAAAATGGTGATTTTTGTGAATTTTTATCTAAACAACAGTAAAGCGAATCTTTCTAAAATTTTACAGGTGTTTTAGTCGATGTTTAGACAATAAAAAAAATTATAATATTTAAACATTATATTGCGATATGAAAATGTTTTCGTAGCGCCGCGCCGCAGGAGTTGTAAATCGGCATACATGATAGCGGATCCAATTCTTGTCTGAAACATATGAACCAAATATTTTCTTATTTGTTATGGAATTATATCGTCGATGAACTAAAAAAAACTAAGACAAAAGTATAGAATTACAAAAAGTGCGAGATTTTATAGATAAAGTTACGATTTTTGACGACAAAACTTATGCAAAAACAATTGATTAATGTAATTTTTTAATGAATGTTTTTAGTTCATCGACGATATAATTCCATAACAAATAAGAAAATATTTGGTTCATATGTTTCAGACAAGAATTGGATCCGCTATCATGCACGATTTACAACTCCTGCGGCGCGGCGCTACGAAAACATTTTCATATCGCAATATAATGTTTAAATATAATTTTTTTATTGTCTAAACATCGACTAAAACATCTGTAAAACTTTAGAAAGATTCGCTTTACTGTTGTTTAGATAAAAATTCACAAAAATACCATTTTTTTCCGCGTCCGAGTTGGTCCCCTTAACAAGCTGCATATTTGTTGAAAAATATTTCTTTGTTTGTTTTTAGATCGCCGACTGGTGTCCCGAAGACTCATCAGAAAACTGGTCGACTCTCATGGCAGCGCGGAAACTCACAGCCCTCTTCGCCGCAGTCCTGCAACTTTGCTTATGTGAGTGAGTCTCCCTTTCTCTTCATGTTTACACGCTGGGGGAATTCTCGTAATCCGTTTACAGTTTGAGTTGTGTTCGTGACATCGTCCGCCAAACCTTGAATGTAGGAATTCACACAAAGTTAATTTTCTAATTTCGTAAGAAATGAATAATCTCTTTCGCATTGTTATTACTGACATGTGTCTATAATTCTGTTTATCCGAGTGGCTGAATTAGTAAGAGTTCAAATAATTAACAAATATTAAATTCTCTTGACCGTGAAATACACGATATTAAGAAGAAAATTTCAACGCCTATAATGCCTGATCGTTATAGGCGTTGAAATTTTCTTCAAATAAGTAAATCAATTATTAATAAACTAAAGGTGCTATTTCAACGTCTCGTCTTGGATAAAAAATTTCTGATCATTTTTCCAACATTTACCATCCCCTTCTCGTGATGTCATCCGGAAGTTACGGTATTTCCGAGCACAGAAGGGCCATGGCGGTTTTCATAATTCGATGAAAGAGCCGGGACGAGCGAAGGAAGCGAAATGGACCGTCGTAACGGCGAGAAAGCCGCGTCACATCGTCGTGACGAGAAAAAGGACGAGATTGAAGGTCCAAGGAAAAGGATGAATCGAAGAGACGATCGCAAGCGTCGCCTTTAACCGCACCGACTTCATGAGGAAGCCACGGAAATTCTCTCGATGTCGTACAACAACAACTTTCCTCCGCGATATTGTTTGTTCTGACGACAGCAAGTGTATTGAACCGTTACGTCGAAACGGGAATATTTGCTGCGGAATATGATGTAAATATGGAGATAGTTATGGTTAGATGGCCGATATAAAAGAGTCGTGTGCAATATTTTATAAGATGTTTATCTGAACCATCGACATTTCTGTCATTTACATATAACAGACATCTCAGACATTTCCTTAGGCAAAGTAAAGAATTTACAATGTTTTTCATTGGTGTCTCCTTTCTGTCGTTCAAGTAAAAGTCTAATTTTTCACAACAAGAATTATTTAAAACTATTTAACATATGACATTTAAAAAATGCTTATTTCAAATATTAACTTTTAGCTGTTATTAGTGTTTCGAATCATGATGATGATGATGAATTGTTTGGGGTTCTATTATGTAATATAAGTGTTTTTTTTTCTACATCACAAACATTAGAAAAGATTTTTAATATATTAAAATCGGATATTTTTATATTAAGAAACATTCATCATCACCATTGACGTGTCAAGAGACACGACAGTGTCTCATATAATACTTCGTAAATGTACGCGGATAGCGAGACAGGAAGCGTGTTTATTATATTTGAACTGTCGAGTTGAGTGGAGGCATGGTTGTCTAAAAAACGACTAAGCGGAAATTTTTACTAGGCTCAATCAATTGTTTGGGGTTCTATTATGTAATAAAAGTTTTTTTCTACGTCGCACACACAAACATTAGAAAAGATTTTTAATATATTAAAACCAGATATTTTTATATTAAGAAACATTCATCATCATCATCATTGTCGTCGTCGTCGCGGTTTTAAATCGACATTTCAATACACGTGTACACATATCCTCTATACATATCCTCAGCACCCTTCAGATTTTTCCTTATTTTTATTCACGTTATTCATCTGATTATCCTCCACCCTCTCCCTAAAGATTTTCAATACATTCCAGCATGTTCCACAATACAATATATATAGCGCAACACGCTCTTATCGACACACATCATTATCCACTTCCATTCCTCCCTCACCCCTTCCCACTACAAACACCTTTCATAATTTTTAAAATGTTAAAAATGCTTAATTTTTCAAAACGTTTATTATATTTCCTCTTTTTATTTAACACAATATTCAGATTTCAACAGTATTCTTGAAAAACATTTTTAATATTTTTAAAATTGTAAAATGTTAAATAACACGTATTATTTGCCACGTATTATTCAAGCATTCTTTTTAAGGAAATCTGCATCGCATTTATGCTGCAATACACAATTATTTTACACTTTTTATTGGATATATAATATTAAAACAGTTTTATACAACAGATTTTATTAAATATAATATATTTTATTAAATATACGTATAGTTTTCACTTGGCTCTTTTTTTTAAAGTAATTTATATAATAATATGAGAGTATATATATATATATATATATATATATATATATATATATGTGTGTGTATATATGAATTTTTCGAGATTTATATTTCTTGAGTTACAATTTCTACGATATCGGATTTAATTTTCTTTTCTTACTTGCTTCGGAATCCAAATCTCATCCTCGATTCAAAGTGGGTCCCACGTGTTACAATAAACTGCATATAATCCAAAATCCTAAGGCTCTTTTATGTCAGGCCTTAGGCCTTCGGCAAATAATCCACCACTCTGTCCGTGAGCTCCTCGAGTCGACGAAGTTCTATCGTAAGCCGCGGCCGTAAGACGCAACGGATGTTACCTCGCCGGTTGTTCTCGCTCTCTGAATCTCTTACTCGGTTATATCCGCGCTGCGGTGGCGGCGCCGCAACAACCCTACCCAGGACGATACATTGTCGGGGGTGGCCCCGGCGCGAGGGAGTTTGTAGGATCCACTTAAATCCACCGTGATTTACTCGGGCACGCCGCGTCCAAACCTCCTCCCCTCACCTCCACCTCGCTCTACAGCGGGATGCAACCGCAATAAGTAACCGGGCCTCAGGCTTTTCGGAAACGCCGATGGAAAACGTTAAGGAGGATTCGTTAACCCTTAAACGTATATAGCGTTATATTTATTACGCTTTCCCTGAAAGAGGAGGGTGATTAATTATATTTTTACTAATTTCTGGATATTTTGGTCTTCATAACTAGATTTCGTTCTCGATTGTTTTCATTATTATCATATGACCTATCCTCTATAGTTTGTTCATTATTATTACTTTTTAAAGTTATTATTACTTAAAGAAATCTTTTTTTGTTCTCCTTCGATATACCTGCTGTTGTACATTTCTAAAGCGAAAGAATCGCAGATAGAAATCACAGCGTTTCTTTGACCGAGTCTTTCTAAGTTGATTATATAATAGTGTATACAGGCAAGAGGACTCCGCGGGTATTAAAACGCCGACTCTTTTGTCCGCTGAGAATTAAAAGAGAGAGGGGCCGCTCGAAGGGATTTAGACGAGGGCGTAATTAATTTCGGCGGTATTTCTTATTTTTTTAACCGACGATCTTATTATGGCTCCGCCGCTTTCTTTATTTTACTTCCGATACTTTGTTCCGCCCTCTCTCTGAGGGTTGAGGACGAGATAGTATTACGGTATTTCTTTGAATTGAGGGAATTTACGGGATTTTTGCGAAGCGCGTTTCATCCCTGCCTGTAAGCTCCGAGTCATAGCGAGAGAAAAAATATATATATTACTTTTTTTTTATTACGACCGGGAAATAGCGTAATGTTTCTCTACGTGAGTATCGACACGGAATTCTCTCGCGTGGCGTCACATCATTATGTTCGCAATTTTTCTCAATTTATTTCATCTGTATTTTTTGCTTACGGAAACGTCAATTAACGACATATCGCACCGAGCACGCGAATGTCACTGTAAAAAATGCGGAACAGCGTTGCGCAATAGTAATCGCGATTAACGTAATAATTACAAATGTGAACGTTAATGCATTCGTCTAATGTCCGTGATTTGCGTAACCGTGATGTTTCCACCCTTTTTCCCTTAAAAAAAAAATATTACTTTATAAACCCAATGCGCACTTTCCTTTAATCTCACAATACGCTCTTGATATATCCAATCTGCCTTCAAAAAAACAAAAAATAAAAAAACGCTTAAAATTTTTATTCGCACTTTTACGTCAAATCCATAAAAATTCGAGTCAAAATGAAAAAGATTAATATTTAGGGGAGAAAATTGAATGTATCAATCAATATTTTTTGTTTCGTTTTTAAATTGCGCAGTGACATCGTGGCTATTCTTATTCCAGTGTATTACAGTTGCATTATTCCTTGGCACTTTTCATAGATTTCCGATATCAGGAACGAAATTTGCATTTTAACTCCAGTTTATTTCATCATAAATTCACCAAACAAAGAAATTTGTAAATCGAACTTTTCGCACTAACTGGACATAAAAAAATACCAATCAATAACTTGTCATTTTCACAATTTTTATATAAAGTAATTTTTATATAAAATAATACAATAATATAAATCAATATAAATCTTCTTTTTCTTCGATTTATACAAATTAATATAGGAAAGCTACTTTTCTAGATAAAAACGATCTGCGACCGATGCAAATTGATCCGATCTTTACATTCACAAGATCGCAGATATTCTCGTCGGTAGTCGATTCTCGCCATACATTTTCTGACGAGATTTACGAGCTCCTTGAGTTGGCAAAAATCTTTTATATCGGCTTTCGGCTTCGACGAATCCTCCGTGGGTCATGCGGGGAGAGATCGTTTCGATCCGCTCCATCTTCATCGGTCGACGGCGCTGAATGACACGTGGGAGAGAGTGCCAGCTTCCATTTTCAATATCGCGCCGACAGTTGCCTTCAGGATCCTCGTCCTCACGCGGATCCTGCGAGTCTAGGGCGTTCGTCATTGCTCGCGACATTATCAGCGATTCGCCGCGCCGGTTACCGCATCGATTTCTATGTGGATGTACGTATGTATTGAAATGCAATAAGCTGAATCGAAATAAAATATCCGAACCATCGGCGCTAGAAAAAAATACGTTGTCTCGTTCGGCTCAATCTTACTGGAATCAATTGCTATCTGACCCTAAAATTTATATTTTTAATTTAATATTATATTATTAAGATTGTTTCTAGATACGTTATTTATTTACTTATGTAGGAGATAATATACGAAAAAAGTTACGAAAAAGAAATACAAATTGTGTCTCCAGCAATTTTTTCAGAAAATATTTTAATGTCCTGACTTTAACAGATTTGTGCAACCGACTTTTCTTTTATAACAAATTCAACGAAAGATTGGATAGGTTGCGTTTGCATAAATCTTGATGGATTTACCGGTGATACATTCGCATATTTTAGAGTTCCATACGCTGTTTGTAATTAAATATCGCGAGACACATTCTCATGAAATAGCTGCGCGATAAGTTACGCGTATAAACATCGAGCGTTTTCATTACGGAAGCTTAGTCCATTCGTTATCAAGCTTGCGATTTTCGAGCATTCAAAGAGAGTAATTTATGAGAGAAAAAGAGCGAAGAGCGCATATTCAGCATATTTTCATTAAACGCTCGTCATCAAATTAATTTTTATACATTGGATTTATATATCGCGGATTATTTATGGTTACCAAAGAAATTATGAAATTTCTTTCTTCTCAACAAAAACTCGCGACTAAGAAACGAGGTGTATTTCCTACGTCACATCACAATGATATTCAAGTGCTATCGTCGAAGTTCGCGCGAGACGCATGTAATCCACGTAATCCGTCAAGCAAGGTGGATGTAACTGGCGCGGCACGATATGAACAAAGTTCGTCTTGGACTATCCGACGCCGACCGGCACCGGAATAATTGAAAATGTCACGACAATTGCACTGAACGCCGCCGTAACTCCCCCGTTGACTAATGCAAATGGATATATTCAAATTCTATCGGAGAATTAATAATTTTCGCTCGTATCGGGAGCGGTGGTGCCGTGCGATAGCGACATATCGTGTTGTCAAACTTAACACAGGACCAATACTGTATCGTGCATTATTAATATCGTCGTCAAACTTAAGAGACGTTTCCGATCCGCGATTCTCGATTAGTCTTGTTTAGTTCACTATATTTCCTTCCTTCCTTTCTTCCCGTCGCTCAATATTTAAACGGTTTCTGAAAAAGAGAAAAATTTACTTAAGTTTCAGAGGACAATATAAGTTCTTGTTATTTAATTGTACGAGATTCGCCTGCAAAAAATTTCATTCATTTTTAATCTCTTACGATGATTATTTTTTTTTTTATGTCTTTTTCACCCGAGAAAAAACTCATTCTACGTTGAGGAAAGGATTTATCATTAAGATGAAGCCAGAAGAGTCTGGAGCGCAGACTCGTAGCAGTCTGTGTATGCGAGGCTCGAATTCTTCGCGAAGGATGCATTGACGTTCGTGTTATGGGATTGCATTATTCGCATTCACACACTTGCTGGAAGATTTTAATGGGTGAAACCGTTTGAAACACGCCGAATGTTTTACAGATATTTCGCTCTCTCGCGAACACTCTACGCACCTGTGTTTTTTCGCGTAATTATTCACACGAGCGAAATACGCCGTAATTAAATTAAATGTGCGTGAGCGTCGCGCCAATGCGAAAATCGTAATGATTTCGTGAGAAAGAGAGAGAAAAATAGCTGGGAAAAAAATCCGAGTTCAACATGCGGTGAAATTCAGCGATTTACTTTTGATGAATGCGTATATTCGGTCTTTTTGTTTCCGAAAATAAAGAAAAAGTGAGCGTGTTAATTGCAAAATAGCTTGTGTATTCGACGAGCACAGGCCGCACAATTGATTCTAAATACAGCGTCACATGTTCAGATTCGCGTCGATAGTCGGGGACGTACGCCTCGGAGCATAAAAAGCGAAGTGAAGAAGTTAGTCACTCGAAAGAAGGTTTTATATCGCTTTTACGACTTTAAACGAAGCATCGAATGGTACGTCGCACGGCTGGCGTCAGTACAGGGAGTGAAAAAGTTTTCTTCCTTCTGTGCTGCTGGCAACGCACGATGGCGAAACTCGCTTCTTCGCGACACCCGAAGGCGGTACACGGGGACGTCATTTGGTATTCAGGACAGGGAAACGTTGGAGATAGCCGTTGAAGGATGCGTGACCAAATAAACGAGTGTCCGCACACGTTTAAGCAAATGCGCCGCAACGCGAGAAGTTTATTCTTTTCCTCGTCACCGAATCTTTTCCGCGAAAGGAATAACGGAGTTAACCGACCGTACATACTTCGGAATATTTTTCACGAGACTCGCGTGTAACTGTCACAATACCACGTAATGAACATTACACGAAAATAATGATACATGCGTCGTATGTGTACGGAGACGCAAGAGACATGAGATAGGGAATATGAAATTACTGGCGGAAAGATATGAAAGAGCTAATAGATATTTTTAATGGAAAGAGAGTAAAATAGAATTTATTGAAGCCACGCGCTAAAAAAAGTTCGGCTCCACCGTTAATTGGCTCAGTAAACGCAGTAAAATACGTGGAGTAAAATTGCAATGAATATTACGTGACAATGTGTGTGAAATAGAATTTTTGTAAAATAATTTAAAACATTGCAGCGCGAATAGTAAATAAACTTTTTAAACTTTCTACATTACAATTTCATATTTTGTTCAATGATTTTATTAAGAAAATTTGTATCGATAATGACAATAAACGATTAATTAATTGTAGACTCTCGTTATTAAAATTAATAAAGAAAAGTGGATCTCTTTAGTTAGAAAGCTAACTCACACACTAGGAACCTGAGCATTTGACTTTCAAGAGCCATATTTTCCTTGTTATTTGTTAATAATAACGTCGTGATAATTAATGATCTCTACGAAAAATTTTTCGAAAAGTATTTGACCTTAAATGTTTTCGGTAGTCGCATTAGAATCTACGCATTAACATCAGAGATTTTAGAAATGCTAATGTAAAACGAACTATAAAAGTCGCCTAATTAACATCCCTGCCTGCGAAGCTATAAAGACACCGGGTTAAAGGGATTGAAACACAGTTACCGTGTTTAGTGTCCTTAAACGCAAAAACGCAAACACATTGCGAACATTTTCCTGGGGAAAAATCGTATTGGGAAAAATAACGACGATTGAACGAGGAGGTGGACGGAGAAAAAGAATAGAAGTATAAAGGTAGACTGGGAAGAAAACCGGGAAGAAAAAACCATCGGAAAGAGGAGCCGCACTTCCCACAGATTATGCTAACGAGACAATCCCCGCTGTACACCACAAGCGCGTATAACGACTTTTTTTTATTTTTTTCGTTCGTTCGTTCAACGGAGATCCTGCATCGTCGCTGTCTTCCTTAGACCAAAGAAAGTAGCGGCAAACGGAATTGTCCGGGGTCTTCTCAGTGTTGCGTAAAAAGAATGCAGCATCGAAATCTGTTCCGGAAGTAGGAATAGAAACATTGTAGGAATATTTTGAGAAAATTTTCCCGACGATAATGAGCGATTAATGAGAGACGGATTGAACCTTTTGAAAAATGACAACGAAGGTGGGGTATTCATAGAAGAGTCCCACACTTTTATTTAGGAACATTATTTGTACTGCTATACTATGTTTTTTCTTTATTTTACGATTTTACTGCGTGCTTTAAACTTTTATTAGATCTATTCAATCCGCACTCTCGTTTAGCGCTCTTGGAAGAAGATTTAGTTTTACCTTTTCCCTCGTACCAATCTGCGGCAAATTTTCGTCGAGCGTTCAGTAATCATGCCCTTAATCGCGCAATTACACACGCTCTCTTTTTTACGAGCGACATAGCGACGTACAGTGACGCTCGGCACGAGAAAAACTCGCGGGCATTACCGGGAGCGCAGTTCGTTCGTCCTCTAGAACTCCCTCTAACTTCTATCTACTGGCGGATTCCCCGTTTAAGCCAAAATCAATAGGCGCGTGCTCCGATCTGATAAGTATCCTGAAGAGAGAACCGTGCCTCCCTCTTTATCGAGAGAAGATCCTCTTGTGTCGCACACTTAAATACATTTGTCTGTATATGTGAAACTGTCTTTGCTCTCCTTCCACCTATCTCTTATCATCTTTTTACCATCGTCTTTGCATTTCAAACCAATTTTGGTAGACGGACCAATATGAAACTTTCGTTTCAGGAGAACACGTGCCCTCCTCGAGCATAAAATATAACACGCAACTTGATACATCTATCAATAGACAAAAGATCGCGATCCTCTCGAGAGGGAGAGTTGGTCTACAATCCCCATTTTAAATTACGTCACGCTGTACGACGGTATCCCTGAATTTACGCAGGGTCACGTGCGATCTTGTTCCATTTAAACACGGATTTTGCTGTGTTTCGCTCAGCTTCTTCCCTCTGCGAGCCCGGTAGCGTTTTTACGCCATCTCCGCCTCGCACGGCCGTAAATCCTTCGTTACCGGAACTTTTTAACGAAACTCTTTCACGTAATCCCTTCGGCGTTCTGTGTGTTTGCCGTAAAGATTCCGTCGTCGTCCGCGCGCGACACGTGATGCAGCCTTCCGTCCCCTCGCACACTCTTTATCTTATGCAATGCCCTCCGGTGGAGGAGAACACGAAGCGCACATTGGGCGAACTCACGAGCGCACTTTTGCTCGCTCCGTGCAAGAATCCGTGGAATTTTTCAAGTTAGCTCTCCGAGCTGCCGCGATCTGAAAATCCGGAACATTTGAGCAAAAATAAAAAGGCCGAACGTTTAATCCTCGTGGAAATACGAAGTAATTCTGCTGTCTTCCTCCCTTGCTCCGAACAGTCGTTGCCTTCGCCTGTTCTCGATTGTCCTTTCGGTCCGGCCATTCGGCTACCTCTTCTCTTTTTAATTAAAACAGAACTTTTGTTCAATTACATTATACACGGGGGCGTTTCAGATTCACCACGAGTCGCGAGTTTTTAGCCACGGATACTCGAGACCGAATTAAGAAGAATAGAAGTTGTCTCAATATCGATAATTGGACTGTGTACACCGTAGAAAACTTCATTCTTCAATCAATCTCGGGTAGACTCAATTTAAATGCAATCAAAAACAATTTAAAAATATATATTAATAATAATTATCTCTTATTGATGCGTATGTGAAGGATGTTTTACTCCAATAAGTCGGATGATACAAGAAAAAGCAAAAAAAGAAAATGAAAGAGATGTAGACCAGCAAGCTATGACGTGTACCTGTAGAAAAAAGATAATGTTACCCTCAAGGGGACAAAATGTAGAGCAAAAGAAAAAAATACGAGAGAAAAGAACTTCTAAATAGGTAGATCATAGTATAAAATGTGAAGAATATAAGCAGAATTTAAAAAATTAAAAGTTAAAAATTCTTAGTCAGCTTACAGTGAAATTTTTACAAAAGGAGAATTTTGATTTCAAACTGAAAGAAGACTTGATGTTGCGAAACCGAAAGTTAATTTTGTGAGGAACAAAGACAGAACGCGCGCGCGTGCGTTCTGTCAATCTCCTCTCGGCTTTCAATCACACGTTCCTGCTTGTGCACGAATCAAAATAATTTCGCTGTGGAGCGGGCGCAAATGTTTCTTTGATGACATCGGCTCATTGTCGCTACCCACGCTAATAGTCGCTTTTGCCCGAAGCACGTCTGCCTATTAGCATACGCATTCGAGCGTGTCGTGTTTCTTGCTGCTCCCAGCCATCCACGTTCGCTGAATACATGAAATGGAATTTCCAAAAGTGCTTTACCCGCTCATTCCTCTTGATAACTCATTTTCTTAGCAAACAGCGAAGCCTTGTTTCATGAACCATAACGTCTAGTTACGTAAGCGTCTAGTAATTAAGCAGCAAAAATTAAGCAAAATCAATTTGACATTTTCAAAAGCATCTTTTTTTGCATGAGGTCACGTGCCACTCCCAGTTGTCCTCATTTGCCGAACATGAAATAAGATCTCCAAAAGTGCTTCTTCTGCTCATACTTATAACTTATTTTTCTTAGCAAACAGAGACGCTATTTTATCAACCATCGTTTATAGTTGTGTAATTCTATGCTTAAATATAAGAAAACCAATTTGATTGCCAAAAGCGTCACCTTCTCTGCGTAAAGTCGCGCATTTTGGGATCTGAACAGATCTATGCATTCCGGACGATTACGAAGTGTGCCCTATGTGTGTCACACAGCGATAGAGAGATTTTCATATCAGCGCGGCTTTCCAGCGCCGACGATCATTTCGGTCCCGGAACATTCCGTTATCTCACTCGAACGAGAAACCGTTCGGCCAGGGGGCACATTTTAGATTCGCGATTTCAACGATATAGGATTTCTCTCAGGCCGCGGAGGAGAAAGGCCAGCGAAATCCAAACTCTTTGAATCGGCGGATGGCTCCGCGGCCGCCATTGTACGGGTGGCTTACCGTCGTTTCCCCGGGATAAAGCCAGGGTATCACCGGATACCCGCTCATCCCAAGTCTATCGCCGGAGCCGTCCGCCGGGTCTCGAGAATCTCCCGTTTCGTCTCTTGAATTAGAGAAAGAGAGAGAGAATGACGCCCAGTGACTTTTATAATCGCCTTTAATACCGCTCGCAAAAGGTCGCTTTCAGATGCTGCATAACTATTTTATTAACGAGCGTTTATTGCACGACAAGAACGCCCGACGGTTTTATTAGTTCTCGCCGTAGAAGAATCAATGGGCTTACAAACTTCGTATTATCTCTCTATTCTCTACCATTCTATGCAATCAAAAATAATCGAAAGAGTTGTATGATTTGTATAATTTACATATTAATTATTGCTGTATTTCGATAAACGATAAAAATCGACTGAACTGGTGTGAATGTACTTGGTAGAAAAGTTTCGCCAGTGCAATATCGAATCGAGACTACTGTATTTTTGTACGAAGATGCCTGGCGGCGTGATTCCACCTCACGTTGGAGTAAACAAAACGATGTCTAAAACGAAGAGAAAAACGAAGATGGTTCCGGCGTAGTGCGGCCGTGAACATCGCGGCGATCTTAATTTCCTGAGCGGATGGTGCGTGATAATTCCGATGAAAAATTCCATCCTGCGCACGGCGTAATTAACGAGGAGATGGCAGACCACGCGCGCACACGTTTGTATAGCGCTGGTCCTGTCCGCTTGCGAAAGAACCTAATTAATTAGATATCCCTACGACAAATTGCTAGAATTACACCTCGCTGATTACAATTAGACCTGAAATGAAATTCCAGTGCAATAAAAGCGCGGCGCACTATACTCGCGTTATGTTTTCTATCCCTTTTCGTTCTCTCTCTCTTTCTCTCTGCCTCGCATTCATGCGTGCGAACGATTGCACAAGAACTCTTTGTCGCTTATAAGAACTTACTTTTATGAAAAATTAAACGTAAAATTAGAGTTTCTTTATTAGAAAGAAAGAGAATGAGAGACTAGAGAAAAATATTGAATAGATATTCAGTGCACTACGAATACTTTGAGCCTCTCAGAAGATCTACTTACTCTTAATGAAACTTTCTATTATTTCGTCTTTCGGAATTAAAATATTTGAATATTATACGTCATAAGAAAGAAGAAGAGCAATTTAATTAGAAATATCTCGAGAAAAAGTAATAAAAGATATCTTAGGATCAATATCATATGTGTAGCAATGGAAATGATATATTAAAATATATTTCATTTGATGCGTTTAATAGTATTAGCTATTATTTCTGATAAATCTACAACGTTTTTCCGAGTAGTTCCGCAGCTTTTTTCAATGAAGCGAAAATTAAATGTAAGTAGTTAATGAAAATACCGGGGCGAGGATCGAACGGGAAAGAGAGCGGAACGTGGAGAAGCGAGGGAGAAATTGAGGGGGCGAAGAGTGAGCGGTGAAGATAGATCGGGGCTGGTCCATGGTAATCGTAAAACCGACCCATGAAAACCGAGGCCGGTGTCTGGATTACCACTGCGAGATTCAAGAATTTTTCCATTTATCGCCCTTCTTGCATGAACGCATACAAGAATTCGATACGAGAATATGGGTGGCTCTCTGCTCTCCCAGACCGGCACGGCGGAGGTGAAAGCCGGGGGGATGCTACCCATTCTCGACCTCCGCCTTGAATATCTAATCGACGGCGTGCTGCTCGCTCATGCATACACTTCGAATGGCGGCTGTGCATTCCACGAGACACTACTCGTCGACGAGCACGTTCGTTCTTTCGTTCCCCTTTTTTTCCGAACATTCGCGGCGCATCGTATTTTTCCAAGCGCGATGCGATCATCTCGTCATGATATCCGACGAGATTGAAAAGGGCTGAGCGCGACACGTAACGCAAAATGCGTCGTTTTGTTTCTCGTTTATCGATAACGAAGGATTGAAACTCGCAAATTGATTATATAAGGGCAGCAAAGGTTATGTTTTTTGTATTTTGCCATTGCCTATGTGCGCGTCTCTCGTTATCATAAATATTTTATAACACTTGTCCTTTAATTAATTTTTGTATCAAACATTCGAGAATTTTTATTAATTTTATTAATTTTATTATCAATATTAATTTTAATATTTTAATATTGTTAATATTAATTTTTATTATTCATAGAAAATAATTTTTATTATATATATGTATCATATTCCACTGATGTGTGTGTGTGTGTGTGTGTGTGTGTGTCTAACTTCGACAATTAATTCGTGCTATAGAGAGAGGAAGAAATTGATGTAAAGTAATTAAACGTGTATTGTTGTGATGTTTCAGGCCAAATCACCCCAGAAGTTTTGCCCGAGTTTTTAGCTCCTTTGGAAAATCACACAGTGATTCAAGGTCGTGACGTCTTCTTCACCTGCGTCGTTAATCACCTGCAATCGTACAAGGTACGATTTTCTTTTTCAAATAATTTTTCTCCATACATCGTCGTAAAAAGGAACCACTCGTAGTGCGTTAAATATTAAAAAGAGCATTGAAAACACGTAAAAGAATAATGTATAAAATGTTATAAATGTTATAAAACATCGAGATTTATGCAGATTTATCTAGAGATGTAGCAGTGTCTTTTGGACCTCCATTTCAAATATAATAATAAATAAAACATAGTATTTCCATGAAAGTTTGTATTTTTATTGAAGCAAGAGGAAAATTTATATATTCTGTCAACAAATCTAAATTTCCACGTTCACCTTTGCAAGTATTCGTTTCTTCCGTGAGTCTGACTACGTACGTTTGTGACTACTGCGAATGATCATAGTCAACGCTGTAGACTAATTTTAGATATTTAATTTAGATTTTTAATATTTAATTTAGATGAAATTTCACATTTTTATTTTTCCTCAATTGTCTGTCAATTCTATTTTTACTCTTCATTATTCCTTCATTGGATTTTGATAACGTTCAAATTTATTCACAAATTTGATTATACGCCAGTAATAAGTTAGCTAATGTATTGAATTTATTTTATTCTCTGATCACACAGATTTTCAGACGGCTATCCGTATTCTCTTTCGATCAGCAAAGTTAACTGGAAGATAACTCAGTTGATCGTAATTCCCGTTTCGAGAAATAAATTTCGAGAAATAAAATCCTATTCTGGGCTTCCAGGTAGCCTGGATAAAATCGGATTCCCGAGCGATTCTGGCGATACACACGCACATGGTGGCGCACAATAACCGACTATCCGTCACGCACAACGGGCACAACACGTGGAAATTGCACGTGTCGAATGTCCAGAAGAACGACTCTGGTACCTACATGTGTCAAGTAAATACCGACCCTATGCGCAGTCAGGTGAGATCCTAAAGTCAACTATCCCAAAACGCATACTCGACATTGAAAGGCACTCATTGCAGATCAACGTAGCGTATTTACCTGTACTGTACATATTAAAAAATCACCAACTCGCTTCTTTTTTTAACGACGCTACGCTTTTCCGTATCCCTCGCGTACTTGCGCACGCGCATCTTCTCATTATTATTTCCTACTTTTTTTTTACACGGGTACCCGCATTTTTTGAAATACCGCAAATGTCGCTTCAAACAGTATTAATTCGGTGCGTTGAAACGTGCTGCAACGCAGCGCATCCGCAATAACAACGTATCTCTGTTAAATTAATTTCCATTTACCTTCCACCCGACGCTTTATTTTTCGACGATGTTTCCACGTTGGTACCGCGCGCACGGCGGTCGTTATACACGCGGCTCTATCGATTTCCATCGACAAAGCGCCGCGTCGTGCGCCGTGCGATGTAATTCGATTAAAAAGATCGAGGTTTCGCGCAATTTCGTCGGATCTGTCCGGTGGAATTTTTAAAATTCCATACACAAGCCCGACCATAATTTTTTAACGCGCGCTTTTTCTTCGGCCCGCCGACCATTATTTTGCGGTGCAATATCGGTTGTAATATCGGCCTACCGTTGCAGCTGTAATTCAGAATCAAGGATTCTTTACGTCACTTAAAGTAGAAAGTCTCAAATTGTCGGGGTATTAGAGTGCAGCTTATCCTCTAGATTCTTAAAGACTAAACTTTTCACGTGTTCTTGATTTCAAACAAATCATTCCTTCCCAATAAAAAATAGTCGTCACATCAAGTAAGTTATTATAAATATAAAATATTCCAGAAGTTTTAAGACATAAGTAAATACGTTTTACATAAATTTACATAAATTTTACATGAAAAACGCTGAGCATCGGGGAAAGAGATTCAAACGGAAATATTCTTACATATATCACCTCGAGATTAATTTTTATTCGTGTTATCAACATCATTCGACAATTTTATCAACATTTCCGGTTAGAAGAAGAAGGGAACGAAAGAAAGGGAGAGTTCAATGATAAATAAACACACAGTATTCATGCGGAGGGAAAATTGTGTGGCGGTTAGTGAAGTAGAACGGAATTATCGCCACGTGACATCGTGTGGTTTTAATTATGCAGATTTTCGGCAAAGCCCGGTACGTTCGAGAAAGCGCACGGAAAATTATTGCCGACGTAGAAGTGCAGCAGGTGTGCATACGGCCTCGGGGACTGTTTTCTCAAGGTTCGAAGTATCCCATCGTGCCTTAAATCTCGAGCCGAGTGTTATGTCGTCGATCGACGATGAAATTATTTATCGCGCTTACTCTCTTATCGACTCGGAACACTGTATCTGTTAAATCGGACAATTATTACATTCTTTCGTAAACCGACGCTTACGAGAAGAAATTAAAAAAAGATCTTTATCGATTAAAATGTGAAAATGGAGGAGAAAACGTTCAAACTACGATATGTGTATAAATACTCGGATATCGTAATAAAATTTTTAAAAATTTAAAAATATATAAATTATAAAAATATATAATTATATAAATATATAAATATATAAATTTAAAAATATTTAGGATTTATAATAGAGGATTTATAAAAGACACTAAATATATAAAATTAACATAGCCAATTTAAAATACATTATCCGAGTAAACGTGTCTCTGTACATAATATCTGATTGTTTCTAAAAAATTCTGACCTCGGATCTCCTTCCATTCATTTTTTATCTTTTCTATCCGTTTTTCTTTTTTCACGCACACACATACTCGTATTATCCCACTCACACTTATCATTTGTCTTGCTTGCGCTACGACGAGCACTCTGGGCCCTTTATCTCGCCGCAGGGCCGTATATTGCATCGGAAGGTTTCCCGCTCTGCTGGTCGCATTGAATTCCACGAGACATGTGCACCGCACTACGACCAGTAAATTTGACCCACATTCACATTAACCCATAACACCAACAACCGCCTGTACGTGCTCAGGGATGTAAAACGACGTCTTTTTTTACACAACCACGAGACACTTTAGGTTTATGCCGAGTGACGTCTCCCGCAAGACAACGACACGATATTTCCGACCTGACAGTGATGAAGTCAATACCGAACGCATCAAATCACGTGCGAGATAACAAACGTTCGATCTTGTTCTTGTTACCACCAGATTATTGTTTTTTAAATTATATACGTTTTCTAAATTATATATACGTTAAATTTAAATTTTGCAAGATTAATTAAAACATTTTGTTCTTATAAATCTTAACAACTTAAATTTCTTAGGTAAATGAAGATTTTTTTATTTGTACTTTAAAAATTATAAAATAAATTTGATTATTTTGATTATTTTGTATTTAAAGATTAATCAGAAAAAAATGTATAGTTTATATTATAGTTATATTATTTAGTTTATATTATAAATTTAAAAATTTTTAAACAAACAATTTTCTGATTTATAAATTTCTAGATATATAATTTATATTTTAATTATTAAAATTTGATAAAGAGACATTTTATTAGTATTATATTTTTTATACTCTTATAATTAAAAAGAACCTTTAATTACTTTCTTTTTAAGTGCTTATATGATATAAAAGGACGGAGGGACGTGAGACAAAAATTTCAACAAAAATTTCATATTGTTTCCACATTGTTATTTTACAATCGTAAAATATTAAATACATTGTAAAATCAATATAAAACAATGAATTTTGATTCTCTAATTAAATACGGAGTTCAGATTTTATTTGATTACCAGAGAATTTTATTCTTTATCTATTTACGCGTTTACACGGAATAAAATATGTGAACATTTTACGTTTGCACATTACGGACTATATTACCATTATAGCAATATTAATTACAAAATTTTAATAATATTTTACTGCAATATTAAAATATTATTATTACGGATGCAGAGCTCATTCAAACTTTGTGCAATAATGAGAGAACGAAGCACGTTTACTAAATAAAATTTAATAAAAAAAATTTTTTTTAAATTGTGATAAAAAGAACAAATTCGAGCCGGTGCTTATTTTATTTTCCCTAGTCATAAATTTTCTTGCATGTTCATTTTATCGAATTGGATAGGCTACACTATTCTACGTCCAGTTCTATTCTATACTCTTGCACGTTATACCCATGCGAGGGTATAACGTGCAAGAGTATAGAATCATCGTGTACGTGCTCGAGACCGTAAAACAATGTACTTTTTTCCAGTGAGTAGTTCGAGTCTTGTCTTTGCCCAGACGATCTTAGTATGACCTCTCTACGAGCTGTTTACTCCGCAAGAAGGAATTCTTTCTAACTCTTTGAGCTTCGCGTTTATAGTACATCAAAATGCAATTAATCCGTTCTTATAATCCTTTTGCTAGAAACAATTTTAATAATGAAATGATTCAGATTGCTGCTGCACAAAGAGCGCGGTAACAGAAGCTCTTTTGTAATATTCGATGTACCCTGATGTGCAGCTTAGAGAACGATTTTAAATAAAAATTCAAATAGTCCCGATATAACATATAATTGGAAAATTAAAGGACTAGTGAGACGTTAATTAATTTTAATTATAAAATATGTAACTATAAAATATTCTAGTCCAGAGACTAATGATGTAATTTAATCCTCGTTAAATATTAATTATTATGTCGTGTGTATTCTCATTTCTGAAAAAATTATGTTATAACATATATACAAGGTTACAGATAAAGATTTAATAAATCCGAAGTTTCCCGCAATACGCGACAATCCTTTGATGTCTTCTTGTTCCAGATGGGATACATGGAAGTAGTAATACCGCCCGACATAATGGACGACGAGTCCGCAGATGGTATGGTCACTCACGAAGGAGGCAATATAAGATTGCGATGCGTCGCTACCGGTTCGCCGAAGCCTATTGTCACTTGGAAACGAGAGGACGGTCGCAACATTATTCTCAGGGAAGATGGACAGAAACAATGTAAGTGTACTCCCGAGGATCTTTCCAAAGCGATTTCTCGAGGTTCCATCTGATTGATATGTTGGTTCTGAGAATCAAATTTAAAAAAGATTTTCTTGAATTTCAGTACCGAGAATTTTTTAATTAGATAAAGATATTAAAGATAAATGAAGACTTTAATTTTCACAAAAAAGAACGAAGAACAAAACGTATATTTTCCATAATTAAAAATTACAAGAAAGGGAAAGGATTATCTTTTTTTATATATTTTTTAATTATAATAAATTTATTATCTTTTCTTTATTATATTAATATTTTGGTAATAATAAATGCAGACTCGCGAAATCTGATTTGAAATGTATTCGTCGTTCGATATCATTACCATAAATGATAATTAACGTTCATCACTGTGCGAGGCATTCAATAGATATACATTAGTGGATACATTAGTAGATCCGGGTATGCCGAATTCAAAATGTAACACCGCTGTGCAGTCCATGCTCTGATGAACTTATATTCACTTACCGTTGATATTTTAGAATAAGCTTTGAATCGCGGAACTCGGCATTCTCGTAAAATCGAGTTATCCGAGATTCCTTTGAAACCGTATGTTTCACGAATGCATTTGGCAAGAAGACTATATATATTTCGTTGGAATAATAACAGATTTAGCAGAGTCAAACAGTGCAAATTACGACCGTCTGAGATACGCGAAGTGGGCGCAATGTAAACTGGATTTATTTATACTCAGGATATTCCAAAAACAGAGCGGTACTCACTCTCTTCCTTATAAACCTATGTAGAATGTGTAGAATTATAAATTTTTCCTAATGAGTACCTGCAAAAAATTTTGCAAATTCCGCGGGAAAATATTCTACACACATAATGTGTATTATGATACTATATGAGTTATATACAGCTAATTTTTAGTTTGTAGCTAAAACCTTGCATTATATTATTAGATAACAATGGGATCTGTATTATGATGAATTTCTTGATGCTCGTATTTCATCATAACACGAATATCGCGTAGCCAATTATGCTTCCTTTCAATTATTTATTAACAATTTTATTTTTATTTTAATAATATTAATTGATTTCATCGACATAACAATAATAATAATAATAATAATAATAGCACACGAGCATACGCTTACATGTAATGTTCCCAAGACGTAAACAGAGTATTAGGCTCACGCTTGAAGTTTCATTTATGATTTAATCAAACGGAATTTGATATAATGCCTCTAATCAGAATGAGAAACCTAATTAATAACTATTCGATAATATTACAAAGCAGAAACACACTCTGATTAATTAAGTCACACTAATCAGTGCATAAATTTGGTATTACAGCAACTTAACTTTTATTAAAATAATAATTTAACAAAATTCCGGTTGATGAAGACTTCGATGGTAATTGAGAATAAAAATGTAGCCTTTTAATTTAGAGAAATAGAACTATCGAAAATCATTGAAAGAATGCATGAATATAATATGAATATAATAAGCGTGCTTTTAGTATAAAATGCAAAAACAATTAGAAGTTAGACAATTATTATATAATGTATAAATGTATGTTCTTTCGGAGTCTTGAAAATAATTCTGCTTATTTTAAAATAGAGAGTTTGGTCAGAAAGTTTTGATCAGAGAGGTTCTGAATTACTTTAAAGTTTAGAGCTTGACATTAGTTTAGGATTCACACGTTCAAATTGTTGACATTTGACTTTGTATGGGATGCACGTTGAACGGCAAATTCTAACTGCGAAGCGGACACATTGTATAATAGAACAGGGTCATAGAGGTAACGCTTGTGCATGCCGACATGGTTTCTCGTTCCCGATCATCTTACCTTCATTATTGCGTTCAGTATTGCGTTTTCGATTTATTGCCATTGTTGAATGCAGAATAATTTATTGAACACTTCAGATATAGAAGCTGTACAAATGACAAATATATACATTCCATTGTAAGAAATAATAATAATAATGTTTGAGATGGGAAATCAAAATCTAAGAAAAATTCATTGAGCGCAATTTCACACATCATTTATCTTAATTTGTCTTAATTACCAAAATACGAGACTGACTGATTTTTTATTTTGATTTTGATTTTATCTGATAAATAACAAATAAAGCTCCTTTGCATAAAGATAAAAGTTACGTAACATTGAAATGATTCAGTCGTTTTTTGATAACATTTACTATTTTCACGCCTTTTCAGGCGGGATTAAACTTGAGTCAGATACGCATAAAGCTCCCAATAAGAAGGTGTGATTACGCCAATTCTCTAATTAAGAGAATCGGCCGTGCCGACGCGGCTGGAAAAGTGTCGGAACGATAAGGTGTCGAGGCGCATCAGCGCGGAATAATCGATCGTCTCTTGCGCTTACTCAGGCCCGTCAGTAATTAATTATAGCGCGAACGGTAATTTACACCCCACGGCAAATACATAAGCACGCCTCCCCTACAATGTATACACGGGGGAGGGAAGTATACGTCTAAAACCATAAATTATTACGACGCGCTGCTTCAAGTTAGTCACAAAATAAATAAATCGATAAATACATATTATGCAAATCTCGTGCGTTATGCCCCATCCTCGTTTCGTTATCATCGAAACGTGCATGTCTCTTTCCCGTTTTCACTGTCCCCTGTCCCTCTCGGGACGGAGGAGCAGAGGGAGTCTCACATTGACGGAGAGACAGCGTACAAAGATCTATTTAACGCCTCCTGCGGATTAAGAGAAATTGTAGAAGTTCTCGTTTTAGATTCCATAAACTTCAAACGAACTCGTCCTCGCGATTAATCCTACCCGAAGGATTAAAGTTTACAAGGGTTAACGACTCCCGCGCGACGAGGTCGAGGACGAGAGGCCTGCTTGTCATCCTCTTCGCGAGTTAAAGTACACTTATTGACCGCTCTTACAAGCAATCCGCCCACGTCACCCCGATAATCCCAGTTTTGCTACACGCGGAGTACATTCCGTGTACAAGCACCGATCTTGCCGGAAGGATCTCCGAATCCCCGACGACCTGTCCTCTTAGTGTCATTCTCGCTGGAGAGATCAGTCGAGTTTTCGCGTGAAAAAAAAGAGAGAGCTCGAGAAGCTGCAGGGTAGAAAGAAGAAAACAAGGAACAGACATAAAAGAAGAAATTTTCCGATCGTAATCGCCGCTTCGTGCTGCTTTCGTCCTCTCCACTGCTTTCTCCCTTCGCTCACCCGTGTCAGCTTGATCTCCGAAGTGTCGTAAAAATAGACACCTGGAGAACATCCGGGGTGACACTCGTTAAATGCGGAAAGGACTTCCTAAAGAGATCACCGGGAGAAATCCACCCCGAGAAAGATGAAGAAGGATGATGAACGATAGCACGCAAATGAACGGTCGTAAAGTTACCTCCCTCCTGCTAACTTCTCCGCATATCGCGAGGGGTGAAAGTAAGAGAACGAGTCATTCAAGTTGGCACCCGAGATCTCTTCACCTTGCGGATGCGTCGTTCGCGTGACTCTTCCACATCGCCGATTAAATATCGAGCGGATGTTTCCGAGATTGCGGGACTGGATATATACACGCTGTAAACTTTTACAACACATTCCCAGTAACGACACTTGAAATTCAACGGTCGTCGGAATAATAAACCCCGGTTGACTGCATTCCGTGGAAATTTAAGCAACGGTTTTCGCAGTCTTTTTTTGTATCGATTGGATAACGGAGACGAAAAAGTGCTGGGAATGCGAAGTTAAAAATAACTTAGCTGTTGATTCAATTAGAACGTTCGATAAAACGAGTTAAAGAAAGTAATGTTCTTATTCAGTAATCGCGTCGGTTTTAGACAATTCTACATAATATATAAAAAATATACAAATATTTGTTACATAATACATAAATACGAGTGCAAAGATGTTACAACAATAATAATAATAAAAATACATATACCAATTGTTTATAAATTAAGAAATATTGTATTTTTAAAAATATATTCAATAATTGAAATTCTTTTGGTTTTTTTCATTTTTTTCACCACCAATAGATGCAAATGTTGGATTTCTTAGCTATTAAAGGCCGTTGTTCGAAATAATGTTGTATATGTATTATTATACATGGCACAATATTAATTCTCATCGTTCTTAACAAGACTCACTCAGATCCCAGTATGACATAAAATTTCAACGTAATATCTCAAATAATTCTCTCACATGAATTCCGCCGAAGCTTTTATGTTGAAAATATATTTTCATATGAAAATCACGCCAGCGATTTTATATAGACGACCACGCGCATCAAATACACATTTACACGCAAACTTTATCGGAATTTATTTATCATACTGAAGTTATTGGAATAGCATCTGCATAAATTGCGACCACATGCAGAATTATTGCCGAAAAAACAATTGTAAAAGTAAAAATGTAATTGAGAGAAGACTGGAAAAAATGTTATAGATTATCTTGTTTCTCATTACATTCTCGTGACATTATTTTTGCACAGAGAAGATTCGCGCGATGTTAAAAATGTTAAATATTGATCTTTCTGGTTGCAGCTCTGAAAACTTTCGTCGGTGAAACACTGGAACTGACGGGAGTGCTTCGACAAGAGATGGGCACGTATCTTTGCATAGCCAGCAACAATGTACCGCCAACGGTCAGCAAGCGTTACTCCGTCGATGTTCACTGTAAGTATCGCGCCGCGATGCGGACGTTAATTAGCCGTCGCCCCGTCGTCACGTTGAATACAGCAAAGGAAAACGTCGTTCCGACTGTTCCGTGCTCCCACGATTGTCAAGCAATGGTTATAGGCGTCGTCAATCATCGCGCTTTAACGAGATGAATCATGAAAGCTTTAATTTCTTGAAAGAAAAACAAAACAAAGTTTTACAAATATTTGTAAAAGATATAGCATAAGATATCACAATTGCGAATGATAAGTGCGACGAAATGTTTGTTACTGTTTGAAAAGAGATTTTAGATTTTGATTCTAAAAGTTACCATGTTGAAGGATTTCCTGCATCCGTCCCTGTGCATTATACTGCATAATTACTCGCTTGTAACCTTCGCAAGTTTACGTGTGACAAGATGGACGGATAAAGATGAGAGCGTTAATTAATTATTTAATTAAACGGGGTATAGAATGACTATAGTGTAATGTGAGTCAATGTGCTCTTGGTGCAAATTTTGTCTAAAAACTATAATATATATTTTCTAAATCTGCACAAAAATCTGCAAAAAAAGAATCGTAGATTACAAAATTTTTACAATTATTAATTTGAGAATTTACAAAATTTTACAACTATTAATTTGAGAATTTTTTAATATGAGTTTTTAAAATTCACATAATATTCTAAGAATTTAATTTTTTTACTGACGCTTTTATTTTATTGCATAAACAATTCATATAACAATTAGTATATTTTGGTGAAAAATTTTCTTAGAATTCTTCACGTAATTTCTCAGCATTTCTGTATAAATTTTATGAAAATTTCTTAGAAAAAATTATTCCTAGATTTTTTTATATGAAACTTTCATAAAAATGCAAATAAAAAATTTAAATCATTTTTATTATATCTATGTTTTTTATATCTATTTTATATTTCATTTTGAAATATTTAAAAAATTTCTTATTTCACATTTTTCGAAGAAAACTTGTAAAATTTGAAAATTTTTAAGATATTTCTTTTTAAATCTTTATAAATTAAAAATAAAATATAAAAAGTTCTTAAAAATATTATGAAATCTTATGAAAAATTTTCTCACTTGTATCATGAATTTTAAGGTAATAGTTTTTTTCGGTTATCAAGCTTCCTTGTAAATGTACTTTATATAATACAGTTTAATTACTAGGATGAGAACCGTGTCGATTATTAATGCTTCAATATCGGTGGTAAAACTATCATCCGGTTCCTATAGAACATTGTGGCTAGAAATACATCGATAGAATTTTTAAATGAGAAATGAGGTTAAATCAAACTTCAAAACATTTTTCGATATTTGCATTACATAATTTCCATTTCAAAAAGTTTCCCTTAAACACCATCGTATATAACATTATTAACATTAAACAATAAAAAAAAGATTCTGTTATTAATATATTAATATATTATCATGAATATTTTTTAGTTATTTCGATTATTAACATTGTTCAGTTCAATAAACTTTTACCTTCGTTTCTATATATTTTCGCTATCGTCGTAATCAATTTTTATATGTCTTTCAAATGTCGCATAATAACACGTAGATAAAAATATCTGTTTTAATGTTAAGCAATCCAAAGTTTTATCACTTTTGCAACATTGTTGCGAGAAGTATGCCAATAACACTTCTTCTGGGAAAAACAATAGAATTACCAGGAACGCGCGCATTGTTCGTAACGTTATACGCCGCGCGTATCGGGAGGCTAAAAAATCACCGTGCAATTTGGTTAACGGCATTCGCAAATGAAAACTTTATCAACCCCCAAAGTCCGCTCGCGCAAAAGCGTTTTTCTCGCGCGTGAAACTTCCGGCCGCGCGCTACTGCAAAATTAACCGGCGGGCTTGACGATTTATCCACGTCGTCGCGGGTCGTGTAAATATTTGAGCGCAAAGGGTTTCGCATTAATTCGCTGCTTACGAAATGTAATATTAACCCACCGGCGTTCGTGCACAAAGTGTGCAACCAGTTAATTCTTGAATGCAGCACGCGGTCCCCTTTGGGATTCCAAATGCATTTTTTACTCCATTTCTTATTCTATCCATTTTGTCTTCTGTCTGTCCTTATTTCGCTCGTCTCTAAGTAACGCGCAATACCACTTTTTTTGCTATTACACAACTCGTGTTTTAATCAACCAAGTAATTCCCTTAAATTGATTCTCACAATCTTATTAGAACAAGAAAACTATGAGCGTTAAAAAGTATGAGGATTTATTTGAGGAAAATTGAGAGTAATAAACACGACACGTACTTTTTATTATTTCAATTGTTTGAATTTCAGTTAATAATATTAACGATGCACACACTGCACGTTTTTGCACAGCGCTTGTTCGAGGAATAAAAAAGACGACGGGGCAACGTGCTGTATCGTTTATCGATCGCAATACCAGACGCTAGCCGCTGTATTATTATTCCTTAATTGCGATAATTTAATGCTCGGCTGTTTCAGTTTCACCTCTTATTAAGGTAACAAATCAATTAGTGGTTGCGCCGATTAACAGCGACGTCATGCTGCAATGTTACGTCGAAGCATCGCCGCATGCTATGAATACTTGGTACAGAGATGCAGGTGAGAAATGACAAGGTGCTTCGTACCGCCTACAACCTTCTTACGTCATTTTTTATTCTATAAATTATCTATGCAATTTTGTAGAAGCAGTTCCTTTCCGTTCATTGGACAGCTTACAGACATCTGTTATTGGAAACCTCGTGATATAATTATCGTTTGGAAGTTGTTTGAAAAAATATAACTTTCTCGCGAAATCAAATTAAATTCATCCGAGAACGTTCTAAAATTTTGAATTCAATAATCAGACATTCAATAATTTCTATTATGTCACGTTACACCAACAGATTTACACTCTTGATTAACCATAGAATCGCTGCAATCAGTCTCTAAAGCATAAACTCCAATGTACCATAATAATATTGATTGCAAGTCAGATTGTGTTGGATTGAAAATCTGCACGCCCACACGCGCAGACACGCATGCACATACACGCACGTTTCACCCGATTGTATTATAGTTTTATCGCGTCGCGAGATTTTTTTGCACCCAGACGCCTGTGTTAATCAAATATGTAAATTCGAATTGCTCGTAAACGCGCTGTCACTCCGAAAAAAAGCTCCATAAAAATCTCCCGTGAAAATCAATGCGTTTGAAAATTTCTGTGCTTGAAAATTAACGACAACAGTTCCTCGCGAGTGATGATTTCAAAGCGTTACTTTATTCTGCGCAATAAACGATACGCAAATATTGAAAAATACATACGCGAATAATTGATACAGTTGTAGCAAAAATTGAGTCATTTGTATCGCGCTGATTGGAAAGCCATAAAAGCGTTGTTTGTAAGCTACATATTTCTCTCGCGGTTATTGATTCGAGTGTAAATATGAATAGGCTTTTCATCTTCACTTAACTGATCTTTTATTCTTCTTGTAAAAATATTTATTTTTTCTCGGTGTACTAAGAACTTACTTTACCAAGCATTAGCTCCCTTTGATACTAAAATAAACATTTTATTTTTGAATGTTAAAGTTCGAAACATACTTGGAACATAATTTTAACGTTTAATAAACTAGTCGTGTGTGCATATGGAAGATCGTGTCGGTTAAATTTTTAAGTTACATAATTGTCTATTATTATTAGACGCGTTTAAAAACGAGCAGTATTTTACTGGATTATACCAGTCTATCGTTGTATTCTTGATCGCTTTTGTGAAGGTCGAATTGAATTCCGCAGCGAACACGACATTCCGCCATACGAAAGAGCCGCGCAATTAAAAATGGCGCATTCGCATATTTTCATTCGCTTTCTATTTAGGCGAGAAACTGCTGCCCAGTGACAAATACGTTATGACGGAGCACCCGTTGAATGAATACTCCTGGCAAATGAATCTCACTGTCCGTTCTCTGGAAAAACGGGACTTTGGCGGATATGTATGCTCGTCCGTCAATGCGCTCGGGAAGTACGACGGTGTAGTGCGATTGCAAGGTACAGAGAATTTTTCGATATCCAAAATCATATTTTATCGGCTCCCATCTTTCTCTCTGGTGACCTGTTCTTAATTAAAAATGAGTGGGCATCCTGTGATATGTTTGACATTTAAAATATATATTTAAAAATAATATTTGACCTTCTGTAACCTCTTCACATACGATATTCGAATGGCTGCAGAATTTTTTTATCAATAGAACTATTTTTTATCAATAAATCAATAAATTTTAAAATTTTTGATTGATTTCTTGAGGCATTAGTGTTGTTTCAAATAATTCTGTCGACGCTGTTATCACATGATACGTTTACGTACGTACCACGATTTATTTTGCGGATGTGTTTTGTTATTTTCTGTTTAGAGCTGCATCTTTCCGCGAAGACGACACCAACGACATTCACGAAGAACACGGACGTTAGGCAGCGCAAGAAGCCGGCAGTGAAGGGCAAGAAGAAGAGCAACAGTAACAATGGAAAGCGAGGCTACGCGGGCGGTTTCGAGGAAGATGATTCCGTCAGTGGCGGTGATGATTTCGGTACCACGCAAATTATGACCGGTAGCACTCAGGAGGGCCAAAGAACGGACAGGCCCATCGTCATGCCACCCTCATCGCCGCCTTGGGTCACCGTGAATATCGCGAACCTCAGGCATCCCTCGGTGTCCGCGATCTTGCTTTTGCTTCTTCTGCCAACGACCCTGTAAGACGATGGCGAAGAGCGTCAGTAATGAACGAGAGAAACGGTGATTATGAAGATCCACGAGGCGGATCAAAGAATTAGAAGATCCCGCGCGACACAGGTAGAAGAAATAACAATTGATGAATTAACATTCGATTTAAAAAGCTTTAACGCACTCGAAGAAACTTGCTGAGATTTTTCAGATCAAGATTAATATATGGAATTATTATGAATTTTTAAAGGCGTATTTAATGCCTTTGTCAAAACTTTTTTATTATCAAGTATGTTTAATTTTGAATTTTTATTAAAAAATGTTTTAATGTTTTTATATTTTGTATTAATGTGACCTTGTATCTTTTTCTTCTTAGAGAATAAAATCAATTTTGAAATATTCAACGTTACATAACTGTCTTGTAGGAAACGATTATCTCTGCCGTTAATAATGGCAAAAGTTTTCTCTCAAAGCTTGTCAGAATATATTTAAAAAGAATAAGCGTTATAAAGAAATCTTCGAATATTACAGACTCTTTCTACTTTAATCATTATTTGATGTTCTTTACGTTTTTTACGATGTCAAAATGCTTTCTCGGATTACGCACTCCGTTCTAAGTATCGAAATCCAATATCTTTGAGGAGTAGAAAACCAATCTCTTTAAGGGAGAGAAAAGCCTGATTCCGACGGAAATCTGACATCGACTGCCTGATCATCATCTTCATTACCCTCTATCATCTATATAATTCCCTGGCTTTTATCTTTTTAATCATGACTTTAAGGTAAACGTTTAATTTTTTATGTTTACTCTAGTAATTACTCTAGGAATCTGTCTTTGTAAAATTACAGAACCTCTTTAATTATGCATCAAACTATCATAATCGTTTCTAAGATTATTTATATAGAAACACATAAACGAACAGGGTAAGTTCTCTCCCTCTCTCTCTCTCTTTTCTTTCTCGGTTAAATTAATATGATATTTAATTTCTTGTTCATAAGAGAATTAACATCTCGCATATTACCGGACACCATTTACACATGAAGCTATTATAAATTCAGGATAGAGATTAATGAATGAACTTAGGAAAGTAAGCAAAATGGGGTCAGTTAAGGACCTCTCGTGGATCTTCATTAGTCACCTCAAAAGTAACGCAAAGGGACGCGCTCTGCGTATGCGACAATCCTATCTAGGAGGTAGGTCAGTCCCTCTGGCGATGATTGTAAATATAAATGAAAGAATAAATTCGATCAAAATATGTACAGAAAAGAAAATGTGACTCTGCTTCTGAGTTCATTTAGACCTCACAACAGTGCTTTTAAAATTTTGTAAGTAAAAAATCTATTGAAATTTACTAGTATCTTTTAGAAAAGTTTAATTAAGTCATAATAAAATTTGAAAAAAAAATTACATTACATACGTAAAAATGTAATAATATAAAAATGTTAAATTAAATCTCATTGCATTAACAATTTTTTTCTACGCCGCGTTATCGCGATTTGAATGATTATAAATTGGTGTAGCTGCGAATCTTATCTTTTTCTAAAAATGTTTCTATGGCACTGTTTGAAGAGGCACTTGAGGCTCGTGAGATGAACATAGAGTCGAGAGCATGAGACGAAGAGTGAAACTACGCCGAAGAAAGAAGAAAGAAAAAGAAATAGGTCTTCCCCTTATTCGCGATATAACAAGAATGTATTTCTAGATGCGATCGGATGTAGTCACTGCCGCGACCAAAAAAGACCACGTCAAAACTTTTGACAGGGTCTCTGTAAATATACGCGACACGATGTCAACACAAGCGTTACAGAGGTTCTACCTCTCTCTTTCTCTTTTTCTCTCGTTTAGACATAACCGGCGATTAATCGGACTGTAGATAAAATGCAGGTCAAACAAGTTCGTGCATCGCCCGATTGACACGGCGAACGTGGAAAAAGGAGATAACATTCGAGAGGTGCGAATGCGCCGGAACTGCGAGATGAGTTCTTCGTGCCGACATCCTGCATGCTGCAGAGTTCGTGTAGATCTCGTCGTGGCTATTGAATTCAACTGTTCGACAGACCTCGCAAAAGCTGAAGCAGAAAGCAAACAAATCTGTAGATCGAAATAGACGGAAGAATAACACGTCTTGTTTTTTTAACGCTATTTAGCAAGAAAAATTGTTTCGCATCAGTTCGTTTTATGAGAGACGTTTTTATCGGAATGAACACGAAATTGACGCGATGCACGAATTTCGACGTTAAAAGTTTTCACAATCAGACGTTAAAAGTTTCGCAAATCAATGTTTATATTCTTGCCGCTTAAGGTTGAAATATACGAGATAAATACGAATTTCAGGATTCATAAGTTATTCGTTTTGCTTTATATGAACGTTTAACGATTAAAACATTAGCATAAAAATTAAAAAGATTTGAACTTTATTTTCGACAAATGTCATAAGCGTAATCTTTACTGTTAAATTTTTTCTTTATATTACATCCATATTTATAGCAAAAAAATCTACTTATAGATGTATAGGCAGCGGAAATTCATGAGCTGCAATTGAGCGGTGCGAAATGATAACGTGAATTAATTGATCCATCTGACAGGCCCCATAGAGCCTCTCTTGTGAGCTACTCTGCATACATAATTTTCTGTTTCCGGCATTCGCTGTTGTTCGAAAATAAATCACTGTCTGCTGTTATTGTTGCTGTTGACAGCAATACACCGCAAATGTATCGATACAAAATATAGGAGATCGATAAGATGCAAAGCTTTCAATCGAACAAGATGAGATTTATTCGAGGTTCGCTCAAGCTCCTGACCCCTCTGTTTCGCTGGCGACCGTTTTGCGGCCCCGTTTCGTCTTCCACGATACTTTTTTATCTTTCCATGAACATCTGTCGCGACCGGGACACTGGTCGGGCAGACTAAATGTGCGCTGGACTATCGCAAATTGACGTGGCTTAATTCGGTCGGTGCACTTTTACGATTAGATGAGCCGACGTATATTGTACACAGAGCGGAGGGCACGACAATAAATACGGTATAGTGAAGTCTCGAAGAGATCGGACTTTCATTCGACTTAAAAGCTCGCTAGAAAATGCCAATTTAATATCGCTTTCTCATTGTTCCTTCAGGAATTATCCCATCCGTGAGATTTATCGCAAAACTCGTATTGATTTAATTGCGCTTAACCATACGTAGCGTTATTACCGTCAATTATTCAACTGAATAACTGACATTCGTGCGAATGCCGTTAAATAAATTAATGTAATGAAAATGCCAACACACATGTTGTATTATTAGGTGTATAAAATGTATTTTTTTAACATTCGTTTGCGTTAATGCCTTCATTGTATAGTTTAAGTGGTCAATCCTGTACTGTAAATAATACATTATTGTATTTAAATATATATACTTAGTGATAATGGCGGCTCTTTGAAGAAATCCGGCGAGTTTTTAAGCACAGACTTGCTTGGCGCACTTCACATAAAATATGCAGGGTATATAAAAAATATATCGTGCGCACGTCTTCTCTCTAGCTATCGCGTGTTCGATAAAGGTGAAAATTAGATTGAATTAAATTTAATATTAATTGAAGAACGTAACGCTTCATGTTATTTTATCTTTAAATTTTAATTTGTTGAATTATTTTTAAGAAAGCATTAGAACAAACAGTTTTTTATAATTTGGTCTGTAATATATATCTGAGGAGAACACGCATTTTTTTATACACTCTGTATATACATATATACATAATGTACATTTTTTTCATAATATAAAGTCCCAAGTAGACAAAACCTGTTGATATCCTTTTATTGTAAGGTGCCATAAGAATGCTGCCATAAGAACGTGACAAAAATTCATCGACGCTAAGTATAAAATTAAAAAAAATACATATACACGGCAACGAGACATATGAATCATATAGGACCACGTTTAATGTATATACATACGCTCGTATTACATATTAACGAATACATATGTGTAAATAACACAGAAACTGTGTGTGGACGTTCGGATTTTCGAGGTAAGCGTTTAGGATTCGTTCGATTCGGTGTACCCTCGAACGAGACTAGATTTTGTAATAATATGATCTATATATACATATACACATATATATGTATATATATATATATATATATATATATATATATATATATATATATATATATATATATAGAAACCGTCAAATTCGTAAGGCGGGTGTAACATAATGAACATGAGAAATAAGTCGTGCCTGTACGCACGATACGTGTATTCACGTACAACTACATATACATACATTAGATGTAAGTAAGTGTGAATCTTGCTCGTTCACGTTAGAAGTTCAGACAACGAAAGTCCGAGCGGATGCTTTCATCGAGCTGCTAAACTTTTGGGGAACGTCAACAGCTTGGCAAAGAAGAGATTGGCAATCAGAAAGAATCTCGTCGCTTGAATATAAACTTACTTATGTAAGTTGCCCTGAGAGACTCAGTTTCTCAAAAACTTTATTACATAATCTTAAATTTAAGCTTTTTACCATAATTTTTATTATATAATTCTTAAACTTAAGCCTTTTACTACAAGAAAATGCTTGGAATTAAAATTTTTTTTTTTTACGTTTGCGATTTTATTCAAAACGTAAAATACTTTTCACATTTAATTTTGTTAATTTCGTTTAGCTTTATTAAATTTTGAATGTTTTTTCAATTTTATGTTAAATTTTCTCAACGTTTATATAGTTTATTTATATTATAAGCTGAAATATATATATATATATATATATATATATTTATTTATTTTAATTAATATTTATAGAATTCATAGAATTTATCTTTTTTAATAAAATATTCATATCTATTTTTTCAAACATATTTAAAATATCTCTTTATATGCTTTTTTGTGTTTATTCCTTTATTCGGTATTTATACTAAATTTTCACATATTATATATAATTTTCTTTTATATATAAAATCGAATATGCGACAGATTGCCGATCTTTGCTTCATATCCATCACAGCAGTCGATGCTAATTACTAATGAATCTACGGGTGAATTGGGGAAGTCGCGAAGGCCTAAGGCTACGGAATATACAAAATTTGAGCTAAAGATGTTCAGAAATTCCTATATTACGAAAGAAGTGAACCATTCGTGAATACTTTCTTGCTTCGCTTGAAATTCCTGGGAAAAGGAAAGAGTCGGGATTCCTCCCTCTGTCTATTAGGGCAATCCGTCTCCGAATTTCAGTGAACGAAGTATAACACACAATTTGTTTTAGATTGTTTTGATTGTTTGTGATTTGTAATTGTTAACAATGTGTGAATTACCTGAAAATCTATGAGTATTGATTGAAAAGACTTAAGAGAGCTTGCTTTCGAAAGATCGACAGTATCTAAACGGTCAGCATCTGTACTTCGGAGTCCGCAATTTAATTCAACTCGACGACTGTGGTCGCACGATATAGTAACAATCCTAACGGGATTCGAACATACCCGAAGTTTGAATTATAAGTTTGAGGGTGCCTGAACTTTGTCGTCGGAGTCGTGTAATTTAATATGTGAAAATAATGCGATACCGAAGAGAAAACGCAATGGTTTATACGAAAATCAAAATTTATACGTTGTACATTGATGTGGCAAAAGGTATCACAAAATGTAAACGTCAAACGCATGTATAAATGTATCATGAGAAATGTTGCTTGTGATTAAATGTGAAATCGATTAATTAGAGCCGCATATTAAACAATTGTTTTTCATATTGTTCATTAGTGTGAATATTTACAGCATTGTCGTATAAATAGAATTTCTTAAAAAGAAAATGTTTATAATTTATCAGTCTTTCTTTTTTTAATTAAATTTAATTCAAAAGTAAATATTTTTATGATTTGTAATTCAATTTAATATCGCAATCGCTGTTTATGATTATGCATTATGGCTATCTCTGCGAAAATCGAGCCACTGTGAAATTTTTCAATTTATTTAGAGATTTATTTACTTAGAGAATTGGATAAGAGAAAAAAAATTGCAATGAAGCATCCCTGTAACATTGCAAATTAAAAAGAAATTTAGTGCTATCAATTTCGAACAATGTATGCACAGCAATAATAGTGAATAATTTGCGTCTGCATCGTAAATGCGAAACGTCGTTTACCTTTTGTAAATTAACACTGTGAATACATTGCCTTCGACGGAATAAAGAACAATGGGAGTAATAACTAGTAACAATTCGAAACAAGATATCGCGACTACCCATAGAACGAATCTTAGGGAATGAGCATGATGTACGATACTATTAACTTCAGACAATAAAATGTTATTATCGATGTTACCCTATTATCTGTATTTGATGTTTCTTCTAGCACCTTTTACAGTATAGACAGCTTGACTCGTCATCAGAATAAGTATTAATTCTATCATTGTACAGGACTTTACAGAGAAGGTAATTGCTAACTTAGTATTACGCAAGTAAGCTTGTGTACATATCCTTTTTTATTATTCTTTTAAAATATTATTCTACATTTCCATTCTGCTTAGTCACATTTGTCACACGTCTACGCTTAATGGCCTTTGTTCGTTTCAGGCTTTCGTTCTTTTCCTTCTCGAGAATCTCCTTTAATTTCTCAAGCTGACCCTGATAATTGACCGTCTTTACAATGGCATGCAGCTCCATTCGTTCAATGTTGGGCACAGTTTTATGTGCGCCGCTTAACATCTGTTTAAATATCCCAACCTGATTCTCCGTGAGTATGGACACTGCGGTGCCTGGTTTTCCCGCTCGTCCAGTTCTACCAGCTCTATGTATATAGCCCTTGATGTGCTTCGGGAAATCGTAAGACACGACTAGCTGCACATCCAGAATATCCAAGCCTCTAGCCAGCGCGTCTGAACTAATTAAGCTAAAAAGAATAACTGAGGTTAGTTAAATTATTAAAGTTAAATTGTTTTTTCCTTACGAATGTAAGAAAAAAAAAATTATTTTATTGTCTCATCTTCTCAGTAGAATTAAAATAAAAATGTTTTATGTCTAAGACCAAAATATTTTTTCCTGTAGAATTATTTATTTTGACAAAGCGCAAAACTTACACATGTATCTCGGTATTTGCAAATTTGCCCAGAACACTTTCACGTTGCTTTGACGCGAGCTGGGCAGATAATTCTCCCACTGTGACATTCCGTTCTGACAAGAGTAACTGCATCAAAAGCGCCAGTCTATGCGCGGCTTGTCCGGAATTCGTGAAAACAAGTGTCTTAGGAATGATATCGTGCCTTGTCAACAGTTGGTACAGGACAACTGGCTTGTAGTAGGAGTCACATTCCACCGCGAGTTCCGTCAGTTCTCCTGGACTCGTGTAACGTCCGACAAAGTCACCCGCGATTTTGTCTAAATTTATGTCAGTGTCTTTATCGGTCACTACGGTTGTGAACAATCTTGGTTGGAAAAGACCCAGCCGACTCAACTTCTCAGGATCTTGTGACAAAGTTGCGCTAAATAATAGCTTTTGAGCTGGTATAATTTTGCTGTTGAAAAATGATAAATTAAATAATTCTTTGCTATATAAGTTAATCACCAAAAAATCATATTCCTTATTATTAGAAAATAATTGTTTAATAATATACTGTTGCAATGTTAAATATTCTGCAAAATTAACCTTGAACGCATGTTTCCAAGCGTCAAAATAGGAGCACGAGAATGAGGTTCAGGTAAATACTGTAGCCATTCTGTTGCGCGATCAGCTTCATCGATAACAAGAAACCTCAGAGAATCCAAGGAAAATCCAGGTGTCTTTAATATGTGATCCAACAAGCGACCAGGTGTCGCGATTACAATGTCCACCATGGACAAGTACTTCCCCCTTTCAGCTTTACAAATAATTTTACTAAATTTTTATATATTTATTAATTTAATTTTTTTTAACTCATTAGTGATAACATACTTTTCTTAATTATACCGCTTTGCTCCTGCTCAAATGGAAATGCACCCGAAAGTAAGCCTACTTTCAGATTTGTACGAGAAGTATAAGCGACCATTACCTTGTGAACCTGTGCGGCTAGTTCTTGCACTGGTAAAACGATCAAGCAGCGAATTTTTGGTACCACTCGTGTTTGCAATTCCTGCACAATTGGTAATACATAAGCCAGAGTCTTGCCTGTAATAAAATTATAAAATAACTCAACATAAAGTAGCATAAAAAATGTACATTATTGAATCGATAATCAATAGTTACATCATAATTATGGTAATTATCACTGTAAATATTTACCACTGCCTGTAGGAGCGGATACACAAGTGTCTCTTGGCCACCATCCCAATTTCCTATCCATTTTGCACTTGTGTAACCATTTTATTAAGCTAGATTGAACTGGAAATAACTTGCCAATGCCATTGGTTCTCAAGATTTCCATCAATTTAGTATCCAATACTGATTCCATGTCTTCCAAAGTCGGACCACTGTTCAAATCAGCAGATATAACTTCAGGATGTGCCAACCAATCTGGTAACACTCTTTTTACTTCACACGGTTTTTTTCGAGATCTTGCACCTAATATTATGAAATTGCTCTGTGAAGGTGTTTCCTTCTCTGTAGTATCTTTATCATTTTCCTCTGTTAAATTTTTATCCTTTTCTTCTAAATCTATATTTTTATCTATCGTGGCAGGTTGGTCGCTCTCAATATTTTTCTTTTTCTTCTTTTTTGTTGATGTCTTCACCGTTTCTAAAATTTGTTCATTGATTTTCTCACTGCTAGCATTTTCGTCAATATGTAACTCATCAATTTTCTCCGCTTTAAGCAGCTTTTTCTTTTTCTTCTTCTTAGGCTCTTCCAAATTATCTCCATTCTGATCTAATGTGGATTTATTACTTGCCACAGCCCTTTGTCTTTTACGCTCTTCTATTTTCTTCAGCAGTTCAGATAAGTTATTCGTTTCATTTTCAACTTCCTTGCTCTCACCCTCGTATCTGTATACAACATACATATTCTGCATTAAGTAAAACTAATGGATAATAATTTGCGTACACAATTTGTTACATCCCATGCATCATGATAGTTTAACAAGATTTATGTTTCTTACCTGTTTATAACAAATAAGCTCATCTTCTTAGATATAATTCATATATCACACGTAAACGTAAAAATAAACGGTGCAAAAAAATACCGGCATCTAATTGCACACATCATATGTTAATGAGTTAATTATGATGTCTAATCAGTAATTATCACATATATATTTAATTAACTTTAAGATAAATGCTCGTAATCGACAATTAACATTAAGCGACACTTGAATATCTTCGCTTAATTTATATTAAGCGAAAAACCAATATTCGCGAATAGACAATCCAAGTGCACACACGTGTATCTTTTTAATTATAAGGTTAGAGTTAAGTTTAAGTTAAGGTTAAGTTACGACTGGCACTTGAATTGTGCTGCCGTTAATGGTTTCGTGGCAAATCTAGACACTTGCTCACACTCCGTCGATAAAACAGTAATATCAATGTCGTAATTGTAAATAATAATTATAATTGTATTATTTATATTATTAACTGTAATTGTAAGAATGTCCTTACATAACCGTTCAATTATAACAGCATTGATAACAGTTCGCAATATCGATCAATGTTAATTAACACCAATTAAGTGACAATTACGTAATCTAATCAAATGGAGCAATTCTCGCATAATTTTGTTACTGCATGTTAGCCTTACAATACATTTCCAGTTCAGAAAAATAAGCACTCGGGAAAATCATTTATAAAAAATTGAGAACAATTCTCTCTTTCGAAATTTAATATATAGTACTCTCATCTAAAAAGCGCAGCACTGTGATAATTTATAAAAATACGTCATTACGACAATTGCTACAAAATTCAACATAACCGTTATTTAACCGAGATTCAAATGTAAAAATCGAGCGAAAAATAATATTTAATATATCAGTTTGAAAGTTTCGCTATCAAGAGTTCCGTTATCAAGTTGCATGAGCAACAAGGGTTACAAGATCGGCGATAGAAATCGCATTTCGAGCTTTCCCAGAGATTACTCGTTTGTATCGTGCGCGTTGTCGCACAAGTTTACGGACGGTTTAACGGCGTCTCTTCCGCGCGTACAATCTCGCGTACATGTCTGCCGCACATGTCGCCGCTTCCGTCGCCGCCGTTCCATTTAACAGCGCCGCGGCAATGTTAAATAAACGACCGCTGTGTTCCCCGCATTCCGCGTCACGGTCGACATGACTCCGCGGCCATGTCGCGCGTGCGACGGCGCATCAATAATAGCAGCGCGGAATCGCGCTACGCCCGACTACGCCTAAGTCGTGTCACGAAACATACGAGTAAAATTGTACTACAACTCGGTGTAAAACTCATTTCTGGTACCAATCCCATCCCATATACAGCGCAGAATGTTCCAGCAATATTGCTGCAATATTGAAACATTTGAGCAACATTGGAATCCCCCAGCTACGTTCCTGCAATGTTGCTGAAACATTCTGTGCTGTATGGAATAGCCCGTACTGCATAAACATTGCAGTTATGTTGCGGCAACATTGCAATGTTACTTCATTACGACAATGTTGCCGCAATATAACTACAATGTCAATTCAATGTTTAATGTGGGTCTCCCTACTCAGCAATATAAATGCGACATAAATGCAATGTGTGTGTAACGTTACAGTTACGTTGTTGAGTGGGAGATTATAATATCGATGTTATGTTACTGTGTTGAGGGGAGTTATAAAATAAACTTTCCACAGTGCTCTTATCTGTTGAAAAAAAGAAATTGAGAAGGAAAATAGGAGTTGCCCGATCAAACAGATAGCGCGTTTTTTTTTTCACAGAAGTGCACACGAAAGTGCACTCAAACAGCACCGGAGTGGCGTCGTAAAATCGTCGATACACGATTACCAGCGTATCAAATATCGCGGAATTGAACTTTCTACGCGCAATTAAGAGATTCTAAAATTATTATCAATCGGCGTGGCAAGCGACCGACATCGACGGTCGAATGGGCTCGCTTACGCGCGCGCCGCGGTGCACTTCGCGTCGCACGCAGGCAACTTCAGACGATTCGTGACGGCTGCGTCGTGTGGCCGACGACGGCGACGGGCGAGCGCGATTGACCCGGGGATACGTTTCCGCGTACGTCGTCAGGGATCTCACCTCATCGCCGAACGTTCGCGTTCGGTTCGTTTCGCAGGCAATTATCTCGTCGGGATAAACGAGAGCGGTGAGTTCTGGTCGCTTGGTTAGAAAGCGCCGGACGGCGCGACACCGGTGTTTACGGGTCTCGAGTCCCATGAGGGTGGAGATTTCGTTTCTCACGCGCTTCGGCCGCTCCTTCACGAGGTGTTTGGCGTGCTGAAGCGTTCCGTCACGCGTGTCGGGAGTATTCGCCTATCAGGGGATTCTTGCCTCGTTACCATGTTTTGGTTTCAGTATCGGCGATGCATATATGTCTAATCTTTCTGTTTTGTTCGCTACGTGACGTCCATGTAGATTCGACAAGACTCGTAGCTCTGCTGTCATTCTTGTTGCATTGTTGTTGTAACAGCGATTCTGACTGCAGTCAATGTCGTGCTTTTACAAGTACCTGTGTTTTCAGATTGAAATATGGTGGTACTTAGCAGCTTCCTGCCGCCTCAGGAAGGAATACGTCATGAGGAGCCAAACACTACAGTATACATCAATGCTAGAGAAGTGGGAAAGGGCACGTTTTATGTAACTGAGAGGTAGCGAGTCTATCTAGTTTGTCGTTATGAACAATTTGTAGATATTATTCTGTATGCTGTAATTATATATTCTTATTGGCAGCGTACTCTCCTGGGTGGACAGTGATACGCAACAGGGATTTTCGCTCGAATATCCTCATATTTCATTACACGCTGTTGCACGAGATGAGCAGGTCCATCAGAGACAATGTTTATACATTATGGTCGATGCTAAAGTAGATCTGCCAGGTATATCATTTGAAAACAACATATATCAGAACACAAAGAATATTATTTGATAAAAATGATTAAATTCCAATGGATTTTTTGATCAATTTTACTTTCGCGTTAATATTGTTATGATTCAAAATTTTAGTACAAGCTTTTAATGTAATTGTATAATTTTCTTCTCAGATATGCCATTACCATTATCATCTGAAAACGGTTCAGAAAACGAGGACGACGATGCAGACCCTCCAATTACGGAAATGCAGTTTGCGCCGGATAATACAAATAATTTAGACTTAATGTTTCAAGCGATGAGTGCATGCCAAGCTCTTCATCCTGACCCACAAGACAGTTTTTCAGACGGTAAGTGATCAAACAAGATGATTTTATTTTTAATTAATTACGATGACTAATTATTCCTATAATTAAAGAGGATATCTATGAAGACGCTGAAGAAGATTATGAGGGCGAATATGACGAAGAAGTGGGCGCTGGAGATGCACCTTGTATTTTACCGTCAGGTAATTCGTTTTTTTTTGTTCAAGTCCAAATTTCTTTAAATTAAATAGCAATGCTTGTTTGTATTTAATATGATACAATATGGTTTTTTTATCCACAATGGCATCAAAAGATTCGTGTAAAAAAAATTAAATAAACAATTATTTGGATGTCGATGTATCGAATGATAAACTTCTCAATATTAACAGAGCAAATGGGGACCACTCACACAGGAGCGGAAGCAGAAGAAGCTATGGACATCGAAGCAGGTCAATTCGAAGACGCGGAAGAAGATCCTTAAGAGGCAGTGATTAGATGTGCATTTAGTGTTAATTTACATATTTATCAATTTCATATATGCATTTTAGTAGATATACATGACGTCGTTATTGCAAAACTTATTACGGAGCCGTATCAAACGTTAAAGCACCTAAAACATTTATTTATATTCATTTTGTACATGCCAATAATTTCCTAGATAAAAATAAATAATTGTACATCAATGTTGAGCTGTTTTTATTCGTTTTTTTTCCTTCAATAGAAAATTTGATACAGCTTGCAGATTTCGTTTGCAGAGGAAAAAAAACATCTTATTTTTCAAGCATTGGAATCGTGTTAAAAATCATACAAGTATAAATTATAAGGATTATAAGGATAAGTATAAATTGATTGATTAATCATATATTCTATCACAACATAGCTTTCGTTGAAAGTCAAAGTAACAGTTGATTATAAGTGTACAAATGTCTAACATTCGCGATACATAAAACTGTTATCATGTTATATGATAAATAATATATATCAATGTATATCTTGTTGCATTCAAAGTGCGTTTATGTGATACAGTAAACCCTGCACATAATCAAAAATCGGCAGTGCGTTGTAATAATCCACATTGATTGATTTTTTAATATTTATTTTTGTCCGGAAATAAATTTTTTGTATGTATTCGTAATATATATATTAAATTTTTTTCGTAAGATATTTGAATATATTATACGAAAATATATTTATAAAATATATATTTCGTAATACATTCGATTTTATTTCGTAATATATTCGTATACATATATTCGAATTTTATGTGTTCGTATATATATTGTATATCAAAGTTAGAGTTATCCTAACTTCTTTAACGAGGGTTTATTGTATCAGTCTCTTACTACTGATTTGTTCAAATGTACTAACTTGCATCACCTGTACATATAATACACTCGTCCAAATTCTGATGTGTGCGATACATCAGAGGACGTTCTCGAAGAAAAAACTTTGAGACATGTCACAGTAAAAAGCGATAAAACTAACCATAGTCAAATGTTCTATTCTACCATACATAGAATGTTCCGCTTTAACTTTTACACCGTAATGATTAAAAACATAACATTACAGATTAACGAGGGGAATATTATATAACATACTATATAACAAAAAAAATCATAAGTTCACTTACAAAAATGGCAATAACCTTTATATAACTTCAAAAAAAAAATGATTTTTCTTAAATTAACTTATTTGTCCCTTCCAAACCCTACAATTTTTATTTGAAACATTTTGTTTACCAAAATGTCATATTTTCGAGTTATTACGGTGTGAAAATTAAAATGGGACATCCTGTAGATTACTTTAATCTCAGTTTAACTTACTTTTATCTTTTTCTAGTTCTAAAAATCATAAAAAGTAAATTAAACTGAAATTAAAATTAATCTGCATTGGTAGAAATAGACAAAAGTTGATTGTCCATTTCTACCAATGTAGTTTAATCTCGGTTTAACTTATCTTTTTACCTTTGTCTAAGAATTGGAAAAAAGTAAACTAAACTGATTGAGATAACAAAGTTATTTGTATTGGTAGAAACAGACACATATAGTTGACAAGTCGGAGGAGTTGTGAAGTTTCAGTTCATAGATACAGTATCAACTTCCCAACGGAATACAACCATTCGATTTTAAGAACCACTATTATTCGAATTTTCGTTTATCGAATTTTCTTCGGCCCAAAGATGAGATCGGCATCAGGCGCTCCTTTAGGATGATTATATTTTTGTCGTCGTTCTCTATTTAAGTTTACGGTGACCGGTCTCGTGCTTTGATTCATAGTTTCTTGATAGTCTTCCTCCTCTTGTCTCTCAGTGATGTTCAAAGTCAGTCTCTTCACGCGTTCTTTCTCCTCTTTCTGTTCCTGTTCACGATTCCTGAGATTCATAGCCAACTCGGATGATACCGGCACCGCAAGATTTTTGTACTGTTGTTTGTTTCCCTTTCTCAACATTAGTATAAAATCTACTGTGCTATTATCGGTCGGCCTCTCCTGCAATTGCTCGTATGTTTTCTTTGTGCTTTTTACGTGCAGCGGCACGGAGATGTCTACTTGTTGCGGCTTGACCGAATCTCGCATACGGTCCTGTATATTATCCGAGACCATCTTATCTAGGGCTGACAGGAAATCATCGTCTTCCGGACAACTCACGCGTCGTGGTCCGGCCGGCAGAGCTGCGTTCAATTCCTCTGTATCGTCCACAATCACGCCTTCGGTACCAGCATCCGCCGAGAGACTCTGTGATCGATCACCTTGAGTGTTCTCTTGGGTGCCCATAGCGTCGTCCCGTTCCGCATCAGCTGTCCATTCTTCTTCCGACTGCGCCTCCGAGCAATCTTCAGATTCCTCGAAATGCAGCTCGGCTATACCCTTCGCATCCCCGCTACCGTTTCCGGTCATCGCTGCTTCCTCATCGCCTTCCATAATAACACTCATGTCATTTTCGCCTTCTGCAGCGGCATCGTCAACAGAAGGATTATTCAAGGTCGGGTAGAGGGTGTTGCGCAACTCTTCTACGGCGCATTGCGCCTCTTTGTAACTTTGGAATAATTGCATTTTAGGTCGTAGCATCGTTAACGTGTCACGATACATGTAATCTATCCCAATGGGGAATGGATTCTCGGACGTCCAAATCGGGTCCGTATACTTGAACCAGAAGTAGTTCTGGAAAAATACGAGAAAGTAGTCGAGCTTTTTCTTGCTGGATCCGCCATTGAAGTACTGGCCGCAAGTCTCCAATAATGTGCATACTAGACGAATACGAAAGAGATGATCAGGCGGATCAAGCACGCTTGGCACTGAATGGTCCGTGCTGACGCCGAAGGTGATAAGCAAGTACAAAGTACGGAAAATGTCGCCACTTTCCACCATTCGATAATTGTACAGCTCGCCCAAATACTTGACCATGGCAATACGCCGTTGATTAAATTTCGGTAGGTTGATTTCCATGCATAGTCGTATGTCTTCGAACACACCGTCGACTACCTGAGGCCCGATGGTCTCATAGTGAGCTACCAAACCGGCCAATAGGCTTCCCACGCACCGAATATTAGGATACTTAACGTTGTAGGCGGCAGTGAGACATTTTATGGCGTAAGATGACACGTTCTCGTCTTCCCAGTCAAGTTTACGCATCCATTTGAGCACTTTGTCAGTATTCGTCTTGGAGAGATCCTGATATAGTAGTTTCCTAATAAATTCATGTACGGGTGGTCGGTCCTTCTTTGTGACGCCGCCAGTCGATTCGGGTGGGTTCACGAAGTAATACGCGTTCTCGATGATCGTGACGTAGCGCGAATCGAGTGCAGTAACTGCTTTTTTACGCATCATCTGCTCTAGGTAAACCTGGGTTCTTTGATGAGACTCAGACGAACAGAAGAGAAATCGGCCGCAAACCTCTAACAAATTGCAAGCCATTTCGATGTGATGATGTGTAAAATCATACAGTAAAACTTTCAGACAGTACAACGCCTCTATTGTGCTGTAAAGTTTAAATTTAACGAGCTCACCGATATAACGGACCACCTTGATCTTCGATTCGATGTTAATCTGATCCTTCTTTTGTACGTGGTACCTAAAGTCCTGTTTTAACATCTGACAGAGGTCATTACCAATCTCAGGCATTACTGGATGAAGAATAGCTGCTAAGCGAGAGTAGAAGGGTAGTAAATCCTGACGGATTCTAGAAACACCGAAAAGAGCTTTTACCAGCTTCTTCTTGTTATGCTTCGTGTTGAGATTCATCAAGAAATTCACCGCGGCGTTGTCGATCATTTCGCGATTTACACAATTTGGCAGATGTGTTAAAAAAGCGTCCAGCAATATTTTATTGCTCGTGTTGGGTACCTGTGGCTCTTCCACTTCCACCTCCGGTGGTTCCTCAACCTTCTCGGTCTCTTCCAATTCCTCGAAGACAATTTCTTCGTCAAGAGCGTCTTCGGTTATTGCTATATCTGTTTTTGAGGTATCCTTCAGAGTATCCTTCAAATACGAACCTGGTAGGAAGACAGTCAGATCCGGTAACACTTCATAGAAACGTCTAGTTTCTTCATCACCCCACATATCCTCCAACATACTGTTATCTTCTCCTTCATTGATCATCTTCAGTGTTTCCTCTGTTTCCGTCTTTACTTCATTGTCCACTGGAAGCTCGGGCATCGGTTCGTCTAACGTGTCGGAGAAGCTCTGCCCGCTGGCTAATAAACGCTCGTAAGAAACTTGTAGAGCTTCCAGCTTTTCTTTTCGTTCCGAACTCAATTCTCCTCTAGTCTGCAGAATTTTGCGATTCTGTTTCTCGAATGCTTGCAGCTCCTTGTGCTCCTTGAGCATATGCTTGCACAGGGAGTTGTAATAGTCACGTAGCAGCACTCGTACGTTTTGCTGTTTGTCTGGTGATAACACTTTACTCTTTGGAATTGAAACGTTTAATTTCTCAGACAGCTCTCGCACCTTTTTAGGTACGAGACCGGCATAATCCTCGCCACAATGTCGGCAGAAACTTAATATTATACTAGCGTTATTATGTTCCTCCTTATCCATATTGATCAAGAAAGTCAACACCGAGCCAAGCAGCTGCAACCCCTGCTTGTGGGTGAATATTCCAGCATTCACCAATTCTGCATAGAATCGTAGATCTACTCTTAGCTTGCTGGGATTTGCGATCTTGTCGCCGGTCTTCAACGACAGTATCCTTTGCCAATTTTCAAAGAAATGAGTGGAAAACTCAGCATATGTCTGATGGAGAAAGCTACATACTCTAATAGCAGGCGCGACGTCGGTCATCTTTATTTTGGCATCTACCAGAGCGGTGGCAACCTCGCTCACGTATTTGGTCAGGTTTAAATTCGCCATGTCTTTCAAAACTGTGTCAAGCTGAGTCACACTGAAGTTCTTCAGTTTCTTGACAAACGTAGTGTTCCTCTTGAGGCTCGAGTCGAGTTTACTGAATGACGTATCCGGAGGTCTTGTGGGATTGAGATTGGCGGCGCGAATCTCTTCCTTCGTCGCGAGTCTCTGTTCCGTTTCTCGCACATACTCTGTCAAGAACTGCCGATCCTCCTCCGAGACAGCATTCGGTTCTTCAGCAGCGACTTCTTTGTCAGTCGCTGCCACCTCGTTCGCGTTCTCAGACATCGTGAAGCACTCTGCAATGCGAAAAAAGATCAGATCTCTCCCGTTTTCCCTCGAAAAACAGTGTCTTAAGTTAAAATGCGATTAAATTCACAACATTGGCATATTGGCGGCATTGGGACGGTCGAGCATTATTTCTGAGATAATATCACAATTGAGCAGAAACGAGGTTATCGTTCAAATAAATAGATACGAATTACTTTATAAATCCTAATTGGGCGACCTACCTTAGGCGAAGAAATCGCTTGACGGAATTGTTCTGCTCATTTACTATCGCATCCAAAAATTTGTCAAGGTTATGTTATGGCAGACGACAATTCACCCTATTTGCCGTGCGAACCAGCAGAAACCGCAAGCGCTACAAAAGCCAAATGATGCTTTATCGCAATTCTCTTATTACAGTTGCCACTACTGTGCACGTGGTTCTACGCGGTGCGTTCTATTCGGCGAAAGGCGAGCTGCACTTTAACGAACAGACTTAAAACACAAGGGACGCTGCTTCGATCGTTTCGATACTTCGGAAATCGATACATCGTTTTCGAATCTTCAGCGATTCAATAAACGCGTTCGACTATTCCATACTTTTTGCGACATTTCTCACAAACATTTCGGAATCTTTTTTAAAAAGCGAGCGATATAGTATGAGTATAAACAATTTTTTTTAAAATTATATATATTTATATGTGCGTGTACGTGCATACGTATTATCTCTAAAACAAAATTTCGCTTAATGAACGATCAAATGTAATTGTAATTATTTGCATAATTAAAAACAATTTGCAACACTTTATTATATATACATCAAATGTAATAAAATATACATGTTTATAAAAACATAATGCATTTTTAATATAAAGGTTTCATTAAACACATAAATTATACATATACATATAATTCATGATGGTCAGAAAACATTCATATGTTTGACTGTTTTTCCAATAAAAATTTTAGAAAAACTAACTGGAATTGGTAATATCGGAATCTGCTGTCTAAAAGTATTACAGAAGTTAATATATTGGGTTGGCAAGAAAGTAATTTTGGTTATATATATGTAATATATGTATATATATATATATATATATATAGTAATATTTTATATATATATATATATATATATAATTGTAATATTATTGGGTTGATAAGAAAGTAATTTTGGTTTTATATATATATATATATATATATAAATATTATTATATATATATAAATTGTAATATTATTGTGTTAACCCAATAATATTACAATTTTTTCAAGATCTCAGTTTGAGGGGGCGCGACGCGTTCTCAAATTTAAACATTTAGGGCACAGTTGCGCCCCCTGTTCCGCGACCAATGTTTCTAAATCCCGCGCTCGAGAAATCGAACGTTCGTCATGCTGAGTATCACTCACGTTATTCTGTGTCGACATCGTGATTTCGGTATCGACGACCGGCACCGTTGTCTGAAATCGCTTGAGATTCCGTTTTCGTTTTAGTGAGTAACGTCTTACTGCATTTACTTCTTAAATTGCTCGCGAATTGGATTCTTCATCGCATACTTCATGCCGTTATTTTCTCACTGAAGCAAAAGTGAATTTGATGATAAGTATCGTAAATCGCGTATAAGTATCGTATCTGTGTAATTATATCTAGATCTATTTGATAGTCGAACTGTCTAGTTATTCACATATGTCGGTAAATTTTGCATAACCGTGTGATATCACATACAGACGATTGTATAACGATAAAAGAGAACAGTGCCACAAGATGTCGCCAAGCGTCGCGAAGTTAGTCGTGAAAGGCTAACTATTTGTATTCGAGCGATGTCGTTTCGAAGCACCGGTTTTTCGCGTCGCTTTTTTATCAATCGCGATCGGGATAATTAACATTCCGCCTGCGGAAGAGGAGGATCTTCGTGATGCAGTCCAACTACCGGAAAAAAGTAAGGATGTTACATCAACGAGAGAATTCGTTGACTGGCAAACGTTTCTTATATTCGTGAGTTAAGTAAAATTAGAATGAAAAGCTGATTAAGTAAAAATAATTTTCAGCACGCCAGGACGAAGGACGAAGTCAGGATGGTATGTTTGTCAGACACCACTTGGTGAGTGATATATTTCACAGAATTTTTCTTCAAATGTCCTTGCTTGCGATAGAGTACTTTATGGTGTCCTCAATTGTTGCGAAATAATTTGTTTTACTGAACTGTCGACGCGAGAATTATGGTTGGTTATTGCGCATGAATATATACTATATTCTATATATAACAGTCTCATATACTCCTTTTCATGAGTTTCGGAGGAGGGAGGAAGATGGGGCATATGAATACGAACGCGTACGTGGCCGTAGAGGCGTCTGATATACACAGTGTCTTCGATCAAACGCATTTTTCTTCGCACCTACATTCCGCACGAATAAGTTAAGTCTTGTAAAAAAACCAAAGTGTGTAATTTGTGATGATAAGAGTATCTTATCTTATGTTATATCTTATCTTATGTTCATTTCTACTAATGTAGATTAACTTTTTAACTCACTTTTTATCCTTTTCTAGTTCTAAGAAAAAAAAAAAAATACAAAGTAAGTTGAACCAAGATTGAAGTTAATCTACGTTGGTACAAATGGACATTAGGGTGTAAAAATTTTTTAATTTAGGAATTTAAAGTTTTCAAAGTAGATTAAAGATTATATAACATGTAGTTTTCTATGAGTTAAGAAAGAGATAAAAAGTAAGTTAAACCGAGATTAAAACTCACCAACTACGTCGGTAAAAATGGACATTAGGAGCTAAAATTTGAAATTTAGAATTTTATTTTTTCGAGGTTTTAGATTAAAGATTATATATAATTTTAATATATTTATACACATGCATATTCGAAGACTCTAAAATTTGAAAAGATATTAAGTCTTTGAATTCTAAAATATTCAAAATTTTTCAAAATATAAGATATTTAATGAGATTATTTGAGAATTTGTGAAAATATAATAAAAATATAATGAATAATAACTTGAATAACTTAAAGAAACAGTACGTTTGCGAAAAAACACGAATTTGCCAGTTAGAACGCAACGAATCGGGGACACCTGGTATAATCGCGCTGCCACAAAGAATCCATAAAAGGTTAGGCTAGCGCGGTTTTCGTGCGGCACCGAAGTAGAGACACTTTAAACTGCGACACCCTTGTGTTCTTGCGAGCATAATAACGCGTCGCTATTAACCACGTGGTTGTATTAAACACTCGAGAAAAAGCTTTCATGCACTTAACGGCAAATAATGCAACGAGTGCTCGGTAGTGGTTTTTTTCTTAAAAAACCGATATTGAGTATTGTATATATGTTCGGCGTGTTGCTGCGAACGAGGCTAATCAGGATTCACACCAGGGCATCTTATTTGTAAGGAATCGAATTGCCAAATTGTTTTATAAACTATATAGAAATTTATATATGAAGCTTGAATTTTCTCTTGAAGAAAAAAATTTAAGTTAATTTCTCTTCTTATGTATAAGAAAAAGGTGAAAAATATAATGATATTCGATATTATTTTGTTTGAGATATTAGTTTATTAATTTACTTAGAATAAACTGAATGTGCCTGATTCTCAAGGAGTTAGGTAGATATCACTAAGCAGAGGGAAAAGATACTACACAGAGCGTCTGTTAAAATACTAAAAATTTATTGAATGTTAAATAGTAATAGAAGTATTTTACAATATCAATCTAGATTAAGAATATGTAACTTGTAAAAATACAAACTCGAAATTCTAGAATTTTCCAATATCTAAATTCCTAATTTGTTCGTCCCGTTCTTTTGTAAAGCCTAACTTCAGTGTCGGCTTTATCGAAAGAAAAGACGCGATAGTATGACGCTCACGCGCGAAGTCGTACTGAATAGCATGACAGACGAAGAATTAAATAAATTTTGGAATTAAATAAATTCTCCTTGTGCCCACCCCCTGACGGTGATGTATCTGCAAGATCCAAGATCGGCGCGCCACGGTATGATGCCGCGCGGCAAATGTCGCGTGAAATGCGATTTCAGGCCGCGACGGTGAGTTCTCATTCGATGATTCTCGTTATCCTCGTTACAAGCTCGAAGGGGTGGCGGAGGGAAAGGGAGTTGCGGAAGCAAATTGCGCGCGAGACCGTGAGAATAAATTGTCTCCGGCGACGAGGCACCACCGCGTGCGACGGGGTGGCGGATGCTAGATGCGGGAAGGTTGGAAGGAAAGGACGACCTGTTTCGCATCCGGGGACTCTGGCGACAAGTCCTTCCTTTTTTTTCCACCATCAACGTTGTCTCAACACGCCTGCCCGCGAATATTTAGTTACCGCGGTGAGCCGCGCTCGTTACCGTTTCATCTCGCATTACCGGATACGTGCGACGATTCCTTGAGCCTGCTCCAGTCTCTCCGTTTACACATCGATTGTCGATACCTTGAACACGTTGCCTTGTCGTTGTGGTTCTACTTGGCGCGCTCCTTCACGTGGAATTACAATTAATTTAAGGGGCATTAATCGTTCCCTCTTGCGCGTCACAGTTGGCGCGGGTGTTAAATGCTCACCGTGACTTGCGGTTGCACGTTATTGCGAGAGAGATACTTTTACATAATGTGACATAGAGTGTCTTATACATGTCTTGTTATCTTACACAGACAAACATTATATAGATAATAAATACGCAGAAATCTGGAGATAAAGTTATTTCTCTTATAATTGTCTATCTTAAAAAGACTTATATTTTTTTTGTTAGATAATTATAGAAGTTTAAGAGACAGAACTTGTACATTTTTATTTTTCCTTTAAAAGTATTTTTTTATTTGATCCGCTTTTTATCATAAAATAGAGAATAAAAAATTTAGATTTTTAAAAATTAAGAGTAAAACAAAACATGACAGTTAATACTCATTGGAAATAAATCTAGTTGATCAATTTCTGCTTGGCAAACTATGATAGTCGGTTGAGCATTTGACTGATGCTGATAATGATTACTCGAGTAGCGAAAGGGTTAGGTGGTGGAATCAAATGAACAGTCTACGCAAAGTTCTCGAGTAGTAGTCTGCTGACAACTTCTCGCTCGCACTTCTGGAACTTCAAGGGATCGCTCAGCACTCTCTTCCTTGTTCTTAAAAGACTTCCTCCTTGGCTAATGGTCTGCCACTTGTACTTCCGTAACCGGGATGTATATTACAGTTTCTTTCTCATGGCACGGTAGAATTTGCGTGCCAACCAGAGTGCAACCGGACGTTGCAAAATACAAAAATCTAAAAGATTTTTAATACTTAAAAAAGTATAGGATGAGTAAAAAAATGTTTGTATTATATGTACACAATATTCAACTTTATTATTTAACATTCGCAGTCGTAATTTCACGTTATTTTATATTTATGGGAGGAGATGATGACTTTATGATTACTGCAACTATCTACAATAAATTAAAACAATAAATTAAAAGTAAAAAAAATATAAATATTGAAATCTTTTCTATTTGAGTTTGTAGACGTATAAATCTTTTAATTTTAAACAACTGATTACAAGTATGATATTATAAAGCAATTTGTTTCACTTTCATTCTTATTTTAAGAATCCTGCGACAATCACAGCTATATTTTTGTAAATCGTACGTGGTTTCCAGTTTTAGGCCACGCGATAGAATCGTCGACTGCGAAATGTTAATATTACATGACAAATAATATTTATTTAATATTACTATAATTAACATTAAAGCTACAATATTTTATTGTAACTCGAAGTATAAAATATACGTTCGAAAGACGATCTGTAATTTCTATATTGAAGAATAATTTATTTGTTTTGTTTTCGGTCTCCCTGGTCAAAATTAACTTGGGATTTAACATCTTTATTTGGATAGGGGACTGCATCTGTATCTGATATGTTTTCTTCAAATCAAATCTCTTCGAGATACAGCATGCTTATTTTGTCAAGTCAAAGTAAACCTCACAGACAATGGAGAGAAAAACTGATACGTACATACGTACGGAAGCGTAGCGACATGTTGCTGATGACAAAGTCAGTGGATTTTTTCTTTTAAGAGAAAACAGATCGAGGGATGTTAGGTGGTAGCAACCGCGTAAGCGCAAAGATGAAGAAGCAATTATTCTAATGGAAGCTTTGGGAGGATTGTAGCCGAGACAAGTGAGGTAATCCATGAATAATACCTGCCCCCCCTTCTTCGGGCGCATTCCTCTTCGCGGGCTCCATCTTCCGCCGTCATCCGTCGCCCTCTCATCACCCCGACAACGACGCTTGCTTGTTGTCCTCTTCCTACTTCTGCTGATATTATGCTAAACTCCGGTAATCCTTAAATGCCACCTCAGTCTCTGCCATCGCGGATAGAGTCTGAATGTCTTGCATAACCTCGGCGAGCAATCCACCTGCTCCGCTCTTCTGGTTCCCTTTCGTTCCTTCGCGTCATCGCCGGGTTCATGGACTCACCTGTGCGGAATTGTCCTTGTTAAATCCCTCGATGATAATTAGGAGTACATACGGAATTTCCCAAGAGGTTAAATGGATCCATCAAAATGATGACGGAAAAATAAAAAAAACATTTTTGAAATAAAAATTATGATTGACGGTATATAACACATGCAATACGTGTCTAAGGAATTATTAAATCTTTAGTCTTCTTATTATACAGTATATTTACCATCATTGCTTCATTATAAAAGACATTAAACATCCTGAGGCGAGAAATGCTATAAGCTTGATTACAACTATTCAATGTTGCTGCCACATAGGCGGCAGACTAGTAACGTTGATTGGTACCACAAAGTCGTGGAGTTTTTGCGATTGTCTCGAGACAAGATAAACGAAACATGAGTGAAAGGAGGACAAGCGAGTTCACTTGCGCACGTTCAAGAGTTTCTAATGATTCGATAACCATTTTTCGCGAACTCGTCACTCATCTTTATCCTCTTCGATTCCTTTTCTCTTGCACCATTGATTCATAGAGAGAAAGAGAAAAAGAGCGAAAGAGAATGAACGTACACCATTCTCGTTCGTTATTATCACAATTGTAACTGCGGCGTAATTTTTGTGTCCAAGATAAAATCGCAAGTAATCATAGGAAGTGGAGATCATACCAGCGTGAGAGGAATTGAAGGCCAAGTGATGAGAGAGGGAGAAAAGGGTTGGAGGGTGGGAAGAGGTTACTGCACGGGTTGCATCGTATCAGAACAACGTGCAACATTGTACCAAGCGGCTGATGATGCACTTAGGAATATTAGTAGAGCCTATAGAACGACGAGGCATGTCCTCGCTGAATGTTTGACGTTAGCCTGCGGGTAGTCCATTCATATTCAGCAGGATTCAATCTGATTTGTTGATCTAGGCAAGACTGATTCGATGCTATTTCCATGTTTATCTGTCTCGATATCCTGCGTCCTATTTCTTTCGAAAATTGAAATTCCTAAAGTACACATATTATACGAGGGAAAAAAAGAAGAAAAAGATTAGTGTAATGTTAGATTTGTAATTGTTAATCAACTTTTTTATTAAAGATGTAGCATAAATAGAAAATTTCTAATAATATGCATTCTATTAAGCAAATAAAAAATTCTGTTTCCACATATTTTTGCTAAAGGAATATTTGTACGAAGAAATACTCACATATATGTAATTTTATATATATTTTTACGAAAAAGATTGTTTGAAATTCCTAAAGTACACATATTATACGAGGGAAAAAAAGAAGAAAAAACTGTAAAGAACTTTGATGTCCAAATTCATGACACTGTGCAGTTAATGAGGAATAACGATGTCGGTTTAACATATGTTATTGCGTAAACAATTGTACTAACGACAATCGTACACCATGCACAGATAATTGTATCGTGAAGCGGTAACCGCGGGTATTATCACATACGAATAGTTGGAATAATCGTGTGACGCACGGAATTAATTCAACGTTATCAATCGGGAATAAAACGGCATTTTAATGGCGAAATTGGATCGTAACAAAAAGAGGCATTTACATCTTACTTGATATAGTCGCGCGTTAATAGATGAAGCAGTAGAGCTCGCGGCTAATACCGAGTGCTAATCATATTTGAAATCTGACCGGGCTATAAAGTTTCAACGCCTCGACCCTCGTTCACTCTCGTCGGCCACTATTCCACACGCGAGATTCCGAATCTCATTAGAATAATCGCGATGTTGTTGAATAACGTTCGTTGAAGCAGCTCATAAATCTGGGATCGGGACATCGCGACGAGGCTTTGTCATTATTATGGCTCTTGGCGACGAGAATTCCATTATATCTTCAAATAATTTGCAATATTCGCTCGCCGAATAATATTCATTAGCATATATTTAATAAGTGCGTTCACATAGAAAATTGTGCTTAATGTAACATTATTGCAGTATCATATATTAACGATCTTAATTTTAGATTGTTAATGAACGTATTTTCGAGGAAGAAAAGTACATACTTTTTTTTTATACATTTTAAAAACATCGTTGTTGTGTATAAGTGTCGGATTAGCACTTTAATTTCAGATATGTGCAAAGGAATAACCATGTGATGGAAGTTAAAATAGAAGCAAAAGTAGAATGATATGAAATTTTTATAATAAATTATTATTGAAAAGTTTTAGCTGCTGCTTTTCTCTTGAAAACTTGAGCTGAAATATTTATGTCTCAACTGATCCAAACAATGAAATTTTGATCAAATATGAACATCTATAAGCGATCTTATTATTTTCTTTATCTTGAGTTAGATATCTTTTGCAAAAGTTACGGGTATTTCTTCGGCGAGACTGTTTCGTTAGTGAGACCTCCCGAGGGAATTCAAAAGTTTCTCTCGTTGAGGGTTGAGCCGACCGGAGCCATTGGGGATGTTTCAGCGCGAAAGTCGGAACGTGCGCAGCAAGTTTCCGTTTTTCTCCGCGAACCCTTATTCACGCTTCGGTTTGCCGGGGTGCGCATTCATTTTGCAGCACAAAATAGACGGCCGGGAATTTGTGAAATGAAGGAAGCAGTGGGACCTCGACCGAGTCCACTACCTGTTGCTGCTATGTGGACAATAAGTAGCGGAAGTTACTACTCGGATTTAATCCACCGACTGCCACCGATTTCCGTATCATAAAAGCTGATCTTTCACTCTTTCATATCTTTATAACGTTTAACGTTTTCTGATCGTCATGATATTCTGATAAATAATAATAAATGAATAATCTTTTTTACTTATAGAATGAATAATCTTTTTATCTGTGAAGAGAATTCTAATATTATGATACGTACTTAATAATTTTGGTTTGCAAACAAATCTCGATAACTGTAATTCATCGTCGTTGTAGTTTTTGAGAATAACTTTTGTGTTTTATAACAAAAACAAAATTTACATGAAAAAAATTTAATTTAATTAATAATGATACATATAATTCGATAAGTGTAAACAATTTAACATAAATAACTGTAAAAAAGTTAACATAATAAACTCGATTTAGAAATTCGTTAAAATTGGTTGTAATGAGATATATCTTAATAATATCTGATTATGCAGGTTGATTTTTTGATCAAAGAATAAAAATTTTCTTGTATGTCAAGTTAACGTGAGTAATAAAATCATGAAGAATACGAACGTTTATAATTCTTTTCAAATTAGCTCTTGGAAAAGTATCCATAGAAAGTTTGGCGAAATACATCTTTGCATTTAGGTCGATATGGCGCGCATCGAATAGCAATAGACGGAGTTTCTTTCGGTCGATCTCCTTCGTCTTCGATCTTGAGTAACGAGTTGCTCGATTGGACTTCGTACTTCTTTCTCGTTTCCGGCTACTCTTAAAGTTCCATCGTGGTGGAAAGTAGCGGTCAACTCGTGCTTTGGTATACACTCGACGATACCCATAAGCGACTATTATTTGTGTTAATCTTCGACGCGGACGTTACAAAACTTTCGACTTGATTCTCTGGAGAAAGACGGAATTCTCCCTGTCGCAGTCCTCAAGAAAAAAGTAGCAGCTGAAACTTTCCTCTCACAATAAATATGTTTCCGTAAAAATTTCATATCGTTCTATAATTGCTTCTATTTCAATTTCCATCGACAAATGTCAAATCGATGTATTTTTAAGATCTGAAAAAGACTTGCGATTATTTAGTTTAAAATGTTTACCAATTTTCTAGATGTTTAATTTAAATATAATAAATTAGATAATCAATTTTTTGTTGCAAAATTATGTAAAATATTGTTACCTGGAAATAATGTTACAAAAATTTTTTATCTTAAAATCAACAGTATAATTATGTTTTTTTCTTATCAAAATATTCCAAACCATAAAACTCCTTTATAAATAAGAAGCAGATTCAATCTAATTTTGTAAGGATAATTTATCTCAATATTAATCTGTGGATTAATCTTTCTTAGAGAACAGTTTTCTTCGATACACAAAATGGTTGGGTACGAATGATGTCGTTACGATCGATTTAATTATTCTTAGCGGAAGTCCGTCTGGCAAAAATTTGTATCTACGATATTCTCTTCCTTTGGGATTCCGCAGGCGTATTTCATGAGATTAATATTGACGGCTTCGGGAGCGTGCACTGATACGCATGGTAGAGCAAATTTAATTTTCATGTCTTGGGGATAAGCAGCAGCGAGAAGACGCGACCAACCTTGCCGGACTGCGAGGACTTTCTTCTTCGCGCATCGGTTACGGTCCGATGCGTATCTTCGCCGAGAATATAATTAAAACTTTACCGCGCCATCCACAACAATGCTCGCGATATAAATCAACGAACCGAGCGAGTAAATTAGCAGAAAGAAGCGCACTTCGATTGCTTTTATCGGTGAAAGAACAGATTAATCAGTACCAATACGCAAACGATAGTTTCTCCATGGCTCCAAATATTATGTTTCAAAATATATTTTAATCTTCTATGTTTTTCTTTAATTTACTTTAATTAACTTTTAATTTACAGATATGAGGTTTGCTCGATGATATTTTTAAAAATTATAATTAAAATTAAAAAGTGATATTTGAATAATATTTTTTTGATGTAACTAATAAATTATTTATTTTGCAAATATGTATCAAACAGTTGATTATCTGCTCGCAACAACACAATGATCCATATTTCAGTGACCAAAATTATTCATAATCAGTCGTGTAAAAGCGCACACTGCTAGCGAGTCAAGTGCGTGACGTATGTATGTACATATGTTGCCGTATAGAGCGGCCAATAAAGTATATAACCGCGTGATATCAGAGAGATTGCTCGAACATAGCTGCGAAACAGAGAGAGTCGAGTGCAAATTGGACGCCGGAAATGCGCGCATCGTTTGTCATGCAAATGCCTTCCGCCGTGTTCGCGGAAAAGCGGAATGGTGATTCGAGAGAAAAAAAGAGGGGGATACGGGTCGCGGGCTTTTCTAATTTATCCGAAACGCCGGTGCCGTTCTAGCTCTGGCCTTGCTGGTCGGCTTCAAGCAAGGGTAAGAGTAAGAGCAATATCCATTAGCGAACAGTGTATATATGCCGCATGCGCGAGTGTCTTGGAGCACGACCAAAAGAGAAAGAAGAAGCACTGTATATCTGTTTGTTTATGTGATAGGAAGCGGATAAGGATCGGCGAAAGAGGGCACAGCGGAAAACAGTGCGCGAAGGTAGAAATTGTTTATCGTGTTTCAGACGATAAGGACCCGAAGATGTCGATAAACTACGGATTCACGCGAAATCTGCTGCGATAATAAAAAAAAGCATGCGGTTGGTAGTAAAATTAATTTTGTAAGGATGTACAGATTTTCTTGAAAAAAAAATTTCCAATAATACAAATGATTAAAAATTTCAAGCTTTAGATGAATCACGTCAAGATGATCGATTAATTTTTAGTATGATTCAACTTTAATCATGTGCGTGTGTACCGAGATACTTGCAGGATCTAAAGATCACATGTTTTTCTATTAATTATTAAAGTATGTGAATTTACGAAATAATAATTTGAGGTTTTAATTATTATATACGAGATAGTACATACATAATAATTTTGCATGTAATTTTACATATGAAATTATTACGTGCACACAATTTTATGTAAAATATCAGACATACATATGGAGTAATAATACAAGTTTGAGTTATATCTTATAACAGCACTTGAGGATATAACACAGTTTGTCTCTAATAGCGTTCTACCTCTGCTATTTACCAAAGTTCTAGGATGTAATATTGCATCTGCCATATTGCCATGCGAAGCAATATATCGTACGTTTATGCCTAATGTTACACGCGTCAATACGGTGTTAAATAATTGTTCGCGACTACAATATCTTCACTTTCTCATTTTACATGGCTTATCAACAACTAAACTTCCTTGTAATTTAAAAGAAATCTTTAGGCTACAACTTTTCTTGAGGAAAGTGTTACGAATAGAAATACCATGTAGATTGAAAATGATTGCTATCAATTTCATATCGCGATGCTATGATAGACATCGTCGGGATCTCGGGATAAAGCGAAGTACGTTGATTAACGAGTATCGTTCCGTCGTTATCCTCACGGCAGCAACCTTATAAGCGTTAAAGGACTGAAGAATCTATGGATCGGCGCCCTCCTTGTTAAATGGACGCCTATACAAACTGAATCAACGTCAGCGCTTCTGGCGATCATTTATCATGCTGTTCCTCAAGAACACTCGCTTACTCTCCTCCGGTCCATTTTCTTCTCGGGAAATGCCTAGTAACCTGCGTCATGCAGGTTACCAAACAACTGACGCGACATCAAATATTAACAAGTACGAATATAACAATATGCCACGAATAATCACAAAGATTTGAATGTGACACATTTTTAAATTATTGCCGAAATTTAGGTTAAATTTTTTTCTAAACAAATTTTACGACTAGGCTAATTTTATTGTGTTGTTACATTACATATCAATTTATATGTTTATCTTAAATATTATTATATTCTTGTGTCAGGTTATAGTTCCAAATTCGTGTGTATTAACGTATTAATTTCGAGTTCTTGGTTTGATATCTATTTCGTGTTTGAATTCGAATCCAGCGAAAGCATTGTTTGCAGTAAGTGTACAGTAAGTGTGCAGTAAGTAGGTTATTGCCCAGTCGAAGTGTAATTTTTCTTTTATGTGGTCTATTTTTCGTAAATCAATCGTTATAGAAGTCTCGAGATTTTTGACATTATCGGTAGAGCTTTTCTCGTTTAGCCTCCATTCTCTCATGAGTTATGAAATGACGATTGAATAAGTGAAAGACTGATCCTTTCTTGGTTTGTTCGATAGGTTTTTCAGAATTATTTCATTTCTCGATTTGAATCTCAATTTGCATATTTTCTATACAGATATGTTCTATACGGATATGTAATAGGAGTAGTACAGATAGTAAGACAAGTTATTTATAAATACATAAAAATAGACAAATATTAATTTTTTTTTTTTTCAATTTAATTCATGTTCGTACATTTTTAGTTTTGAGTTCTGGCCGAAATGGTGTACTAATCCGCTAAAAGCATGAAATGTACATAAATTCTCACAGATGATATTATTTGACACAAAGATCCAGCCAACCATAAAAATGGCACTTTATTTACACTTCTTGATTAATTTTTTACTACGTAATTTTTTGCTATGTAAATGATATAAATAATAAGATAACATAATTAGGAAATTACAAATAGAAATAATAACAACTAATATAATAAAAAATTGTATCTAATCAGTATCTAATCAAGCATAATTAAAAAGATAGCAATCTCTTGTAATAATTGCTATCCTTTCCTACCTCATAAAATTCATATTGCAAATAGAATTATATTTTACAAACACGTACATTATAATTTAATTTTTGAGAAGCATCTTTAGATCTATCGAGCCGTTTTCTAATACAACCGATGTGCTTTCTGCACTTCGATGGCTCTCGTGACTTTTTAGCCGCACCGTCAGAGAACTCTCTATGCTTCTCTCATGTCGATTCAGCCTCCTTCGTGCTTTGATGGAAAGGGTTGGAAAACTCGTGGTCAGAATCGGGATTCGGGATTCGGCAGAGGTAGACGGAGAAAGAGAGAAAAGTGATGCGAAGGAAGTCGGCGGGAATGCGAATAGCAGAGGTAGGGTGCGACATGAAAGGGGCGGCGGATCCGAAGCCCCGGGTCCAGAAGCGGAGACAGTAACGTTACTAATATGCAAATCTTATCATTAGATTTATTCGTCAACTCCGCAACGAGTTTAAAATAGAGGGAAGGGAGCTTGTACAGCGTCTCTTCTTTCTCCTGTCTCTCCCGCCCCGTTCTGAGATGTTGTTCTTCCGCACGTCCTACATCGTTAATCCGAGTTAATCACATGAATTAAGTAGATTATATTTCCTTTACCTGTGGAGCGTCGCGAGAACGTGGCGTAATTCGATTTCGCAGGCGAGGAGTTTAAAGTGGTTTGGCAGAGACTCGCCGGCTCACCGATATGGAGCGCCATTTTGGAAATTTGCTCGATATACAGTCCTCTTTTGCTTATCTAACGGAGAACAGCATCTTTCTTCATTTTCATTACGTAAATATAATATCTACGTTAAACACTTTGCACATTTTTTACTTTTATGTCCCGTTTTGTAATTGTATTATAATCTAGTTCGAAGTCGGTTTAATCGCAAATTCTTCAGACGAGTCTTGTAAAAAATGAAGATGAGAGGCATGAAGAAAAATATATGGAATTATATATGATCGTTGGATAGTTTGAAACTGGTTGACAGTTTACGTCGAAGTTACGTGCGTCCTTAACGGACCTCAGCTATCGGTTGAAGGTGCATTACCCTGTTCAAGGACATTATTGATACTTCATTATCCGATATTGGAAATTAATAGCAAGTGGGGAAGGGCAAGTGTTCAACGCCTTCCCTTTAAGTGCTCGTACGTTAATAGCAACGATATAACGAGCTGCCAATTAAAGCCGAGCTGTCCTTACGCCGGGACGTTTGATCGTTAATCGTCAATGATTATTACGTTGAATTACTTCACAGAATATAAACAATTTGTTTCAAGCATTACTCTACTTATATATTTTTTAACATAATTAATTAAAAATCTAATCCTTTAGAAGTAAAAATTGTTTAACATAATAAAATTATGTACGAGTAATCTTAACACTTTTTTTATGTCACATTACAAATTGATTTTTGCTAAGGACAAGCCGAAAATGATTTCTGATAAAGGATCTCGATGATACTTTTAAGTTATAAAAGAGTTTGACGTATGCCGTGTTTGTTTGATCTCCCATATGGATTGTAGACTAAATTTTTGATACACTCGACGTGTATACGTGTATACGATTCTTACCAGTGACGCTGTAGTGGTAATAATATATCTGAAAGCATCGAGCATCAGGCTGGAAGTGATTTCCTTTCGATATCGCTAGAAGGTAGAGACATTGATAGCTACAAGGAAAGAAAGAAGGAGAGATAAAAAAAAAAACGAAAAATGGGATAAGATTGAATTGCTCCGTGGGGACGAGTGCGGGGCAGTGAAAACGGGCGGGAAAGTACGGGAATACCAAGGAGGAATGAAAGATCGAGTAAGTGCTACTCGTCTCTCGCCTTCTTCCTCTGGAAGATATCTCGTCGCGGATGAATCGCACCTGATGCCGATGAGTAGCCCGTTACATTCCGCTTCCAAGGCTGCCGAATAACCCGATGCGAATGAGCTCGATCTCAAGAGAAGAAAAAGATTGGCGAGACTGCCGAGACTGAGGCGAGCTAACGAATCAAGATACAAACGATCAATGGTTGAGACAGCAGAAAAGATCCGTGTGAATAAATGTGCAATGGAGGAGTCGTGAGTACTTCATTGCAGGATAAAAATCGATGTCTTGCGAGATATTACGAGAATTTTTAATTAGCGATTCGGAGCGTTCCAGGTTTTCCTCTTATTTCTCTCACAATCAGATTTGTTTGTTTATTGTCCACTTCTAAATTAAATCTCAATTTTTAATTTAATTAAATTTACGTATGTTTGTCCGTAATAAAAAGTCGACTATACTATTGTATTATAAATAAAACATACATGCACGTATGTTATGTAATAATATTTTTCTTCATAAAAATAAAAATTTAATTTTGTTCAATTTAATAAATATTTTATTTTTTCGCACTATTGTACCGTTAATTGTTTCCGTACTAATTATTCGTTATACTGCTAATTACTTATGCCACTAACTATCAACATGCATAATTACTTATTACATCGGTAATTAGAAACCGCTGCAAAATTAATCGTCAATTAAAATTTACATATAGATGTCACACCGGTGAATATTGTACACTTGCGGAGTGCTTCATTAAAATATTCGTAGCATCTCATGATTAATTTCATCAGCTCGAAATTCTCATTAACAAATATTAAATTGATAATATATTGACTGTTAAACGGCTTGTTGTAATTAATTAAGAACAATCATGTTCTACCTACTGTTACTTCCACGCGACACAATTTGTCACAATGAAAAAGCCAGCCATGCATCTCAAGTGGTCTCAGCACTATGCTTCAGGCTTCAGGATGTCCTGAAATCGTTTACCTGGTGGTGGGCACTTAAGCTTCGATGGACTTTCCTTGGCAGGTCGGCCGTGCACTCTCGCCCGGATAAAACCGCAGCTGGGTTCGCATGGAATTACGATTATTTATAGGTCACTCCGTGACCTAAACCGGCAGTTCCCGGTCCATAGCATAATTGCTCGAAGTCGATCTTCTCGTAACCTCACAATTTATAAATCTAACTTTTAGTCTCAGAAAAAGGTCGACGTACTTAACAGGAAGGACCGTTGAAAGATTTTAAAATGGAGATCGTACGATCAGAGATTATCATAATTTTGAATCGTAGCTATCATATTTAAAGCTATCATATTTAAAAATTTATCTTTTGAAATGTACAGTCTCTTGAATTCATTCAAAGATATTTTTTTACATTTTAAACACATTTGGTCGTCTTAGTTGGGACATCCTACTGTGCTCTTGAAATATGTACGGACACGTAGTATAAACATTGAAACTAGTTCGTGCGCATCTGAACGCGCGGTCTTCGAAAAATGCTGTTCTTTAACTTCAACTTTTCCGACCATGGTTTTATTTTACCGTCTTGCGACACGTGATACATTCATCGCAAGGCTACCTAACTCGGGTGTCGCGTTTCCCTCGAAATATATAGCTAACTTGGAAAAGTAACATTTTTCAAAGTTGATGTAACTTATACTGCGTGAGCGGGTGCGCAGTAGCTACTTCTATCAATTGCGTATACTATATGTATAATACGCATGCAATCAGCGAATGTATGCGTCATTTTGCTAAATCGATTTCACGTGACTCACTCTTTAAACATCAGATCTGTCGGAGCTAAATGTGAAAATTTCTTTTATCTAAAGAAATATCTTGTCGCTGTTCAATTGAGTACATAACTGCGAAATTATTTGCGATTTGATCAAAACAATCAGACCATAGACTAACGATCACATCTTGATTATGTATCTTATATATTTAATGCGAGTGAGAGATTCATGAGAGATATCATGTGTCAGAGGATAAACCAGATCGTCGATCCAATTTTTTGACGGTGAATTACCATTTTCAGATTGCTCTTTTTGCTAGGTCGAAGCTGTTTTAAAATAACTACCAAGAGTGATCTTCATTCTCAATAATTAACCTTTTTATCTCTCTGTCTCCAAACATCGAATTGCTTTTTTTTTATTGTCTAATATTAATTTGTTTGATGGCTCGTTGGTGGGAATTACATTTCGCACGTTATTGTTTTAGCTCTCGGTAAGACAAAGACTTCGGGAAGACACAGACTGAGAAGAGAGCTTTTGACACAAAAATTGTCAAAGATTTTAACACAAGATCGAACGATCAATACATTGCTCGCTGACATCATCCATCTAAATATGTTATCGCTTACACTTAACATATTATTTTAAACAAATATGACATACTTCATGACCGTGAATTACTTAATAGTAAGAATAAATTTAAAACGCCTACGGTCAGACCTGGATCTAGGTTGGCCAAATAATAATCTGCGCAAAGGCAGTATATAATTAAATACGTTGCGCGCCGACACAGTCGAATTTTAAACGCATCACCAACTTGGAATCTATATGATTTCACATGTTAGATTTTTATAATACCCCCCAACCCCTTCAGTTAAATATTATTTTAATATATTATTTTAAATTCAGAAAGTTGTGCAAGAAAAAGAGTTTTTTCATTCATTATACGTAATCACGACATTTACTGTCCACGTAAAAGTAAATAGTACTATGTGGACATTGAGAAAACTACCAAATCTGGTTTACCTGCGTAAAAACCCGGACGGGTGAAAGTAGTTCGCTAACATCAATTTTCCACTTTATAGAGTTTCGTTACTTACCGCGCGCAGCTGGTTATGTGTGCGTTTTACCTGTTGCCAACCCTTAGGTGGATTGAAACTACTGTAGACATCGCCGCGCAATCGAATTCTGCATCGACGTGCGTAGACCGAACAATTACTTCGCGATTCTATCAATGCGGGCGGCGCGTTATCAAGTTACAAGCTGATAACTGTGCGTATACTATCGCGACGATCGCGACCGTAAACTAGTAACTTTCGCGGAGAAACTTGTGCGGCATCATAAACACACGAATACAAACTCTGTGTCATTGAAATGGTTTGCGTTCGTAGAGAATTGATAATTAAATGATATAACTTATCCGCTCCATGATTCTATTCTTACTTAGAACTAAACGCGAAATCTAAAATTGAGTTTCAACAATAGATCATTTTCAGAAAATATGTAATCTCCCTTATGTTACTCTATTTGATGATATTAACAGAGTTTAAAATTCGCTCGAATCTCATTATTAAAATAAATGAAGAAGTTACTTCTCATCGCAGTGCAGAAAAATATTTGCAGACACTTGATGTGAAATTTATGCTCCAGAGATATCCACACAGATTATTTTCTTATGGCATAATTTGCGTACAGAAAAAAGAAACGCGCATACGTGTATATGTGTTCATTTAAAGCACATTCTTTACATTTGTGTATACATGTGCATGTGTATTGAGTCACGTGCGTTCATGCATACGTATGCGGATGAGTGGAGCAAGCCGACGCGAATATGGGACCATTTCGGAATTAGACCATGTAAGGAATGGTTGATGGGCGCGTCTCGGTTTCGGCGAACTAGCCGGTTTTATGGGACGATGGTTTTACGAGCGCACCTGACTCATCCACCACACTTTAACATCCTTCGATTCGTCCTCGCCTGGGCAAGGAAAGGGTTCGCGAATAGCCTCTGATAGTCCTCTCCGCTGATTTTATTCTCTGGAACCATGCGCCGGGTTCACAGACGACGACCTCGGGGTCACACTCAGAGCTTTTCTTCATGGCTCACCGCGCGTTTCTGATCAGCCTAAGAGAGCTTCTGACGGGAACGGTGGGTCATCCATCGTGGTTTTACACCGTGAAGGTCTTCAGGGAGGGAGCATTCGTGTGGCTTATTTGCGCTGCGCTCGCTGAAAGCTTTGCTCACGCATCATAGAAGTAGCACGGCATGGTGATTCATGAATTGCTACCAAACGTAAAGTAATTACGTTAACAGAGAAGTGGGAAAAAATGACGAAAAAATAATTTTCTAAATATTATTACTCCGTGTAAAAGTTGTGATGTTTGATAATAAATAATATTATTTTGTGGCAAAGTTGTAATGTTTGATTATTTTGTTCGAAAGATTTTACATGAAATGCATACTTCTGCTTCTACTTTTCACAGTTTTCACGACGGGTAATGTTTAATCAAACAGGTATGCCTTCTACGAAGAAGTTTATCGAGAGGAAAGGAAGCTTATCAAGAATGATGGATTTAACAATTTTACCTTATATAAATTTTAATGATGGACTTTACTATTATATGTTACAATTAATGTCTAACTCTCTTATATCTCTATATTATAAATATATATAGATGATATTAAATTATAAAAAATTATAGCTGTAAAAATTTTTGTGAAAATGTCTCTAACAGTTTTCAAAATAATTATTCATACAATATTTTCTTTCCCGAAAAGTTCTTTAATTAAAAAAAACGAAATAATAAATAAATGTAAAACTATAAGGAGATATCTCGTATAACACCACACGAAGTTACAATATCTTTTCTGGAATGAAGTAGTAAAAGTTGCCGTGGTTTACGTTCCACGATTTCTGAGAACGAGACGAGACATTCTTGGTAAGAGAATTGCCGACTATGCCGAATGGTGAATAGACAAAGATTATAACGTCAGAGAATCGTCCATCCGTCGTCCCCATCGACACTAAGGCGGTAACTGTCGTTACACTCGGTGGTAAATGTCGAAGACGAGAGCAATGAGAATCTCAGCCACGACATAAAAGAAAGATCTCTTTTGGAGTATTTATGTGTGAATTCGGGGGACAAGTCCGAGAACGTTATGTCACGCCCTTCTGAGAACAGTCGGGTCGACTTAAATGACTTCTGTACGAGAGATCAGACATTGGCAAGGAGCTACGTGGGTTTCGGGCTATATAAGTACCCATGTGTGTTGGTATCGATTGACAAGGCGAGACGGTTTGTGAAATCGGGAGAACGTAAAGGAGATTGGACGAAGGTGCGTGGTACGTGCATAAACCTCATATCTGTCCCATTGATACTAGTATCCAACTTCTTCGTTATGCAACTTCCAGAAGCGGCGTTTTCGCGATGTATACATGTGCATTTTCCTCGTAGGAACATCGCGCGTAACTGGAAATTGTTGTTCCACTGAAACTCTCACCTGATAGAATTCTGATAGTGTTACAAACGATTGGAGTTTCGCGTTATTGGCGTTTCTCTCTCGCAATTTCAGTCTTCCGCAGTACACGTTTAAATAAATATACAAAAGAAACTGCGATTGTTATTACGGAAATTATATACGTAAATAAAAATGATTTATTAATTATCGATGAAAAACATCTCACAAAAAAGCAAGTCTTAGTCCATGTCTTAATTATTAATCTTTTTAAAATAATTTTTATATATACAATCCATCTTTCTCATGTCGTACATTATTAAAACGATTTTCTTGAAAAAGAAAGAAAGAAATTGAAATTACGGTTAGCAAAGAAATGTTAACAAACTATTTTTCGTATTGTAGAAACTGTTAATCGCAGTTCCCGGAAGTACGAATTCCGTTTGAAACGTAATCCATGCATTCTTTATTCCAGCTAAGTGTAGCATGGCGCAACCCCGTTAAAACTTAAAATTACTCGTCCGCTACATAGTTAGAGCCTTTACAAGATTGTCTGCATAATTCATGAATAATGTTGCCCCGATAAGTCCGGGGAATTACAACTTTCGCTAATTCCAATATTACGCGAGAAACTTCCATCTCTTTGATGGATCCTATGTCTTATTTTTCCTTCGTTCCATTCCCTTTAACCACGCCGTGCAATAATATTCCGATATCATAATTTATGCATTGGTACACCTGAATAATTTTTTTTCCCGTAAAAGAACAATTTTTTGCATGTCACATTCTAAATTTTGCTAATGCGTATAATCAAGCTACATTGGAAATCGATCAGCGTGACAATACGGAATTACGATGTCATCGATATTGGGCGTTACACGTCGCAATGTGCACACTAATGAAAGCTAATCACAGTCCAATGGTTCGCGGATTGCCATCAAAGACTTGTCGATGTATCTTTGACGCTTTTGTAATTGACGGATCAAGGTTCGTGCGTGCACGATCACGCCGCGCTTTATGCCGTCGAAAAGACGAAATCAGGTGTGTGTTTGAAACAGCCCATGCCAAAGCTAGGTCCATAGAAGTCGACGTGTTAAATGTCTGTCTCTCAAAACATTTCGCCGTGTCGACTTGGACGATTGACGTTTGAAATTCGACGCGCCGCGCCACGCCGGTACATTTCATCATCCGTTTGCGTAAATCGTCGTGTTTGAATCAATTCGTCGCGCTTGCATATTCTCGACGATGTCGAAAGATGTACGATGTCAGAGCGCGAAATCTGGTTTATTTAACGTTCGTGAGTTTCTGATTTATCGCGTCTTGCTCCAGACGTCGCTACTATTTAATAACGAAAAACAAATTAAAAGATGTTCTGTTTTTAATTACTATTTAGAAATTGAAAGAATCATAAATAATCAGTAAACTTTATTCCTATGTGAAACTTGTTAAATTAACAAATTTTATTTGTCAAAGTAAGAATTCTTGATACATATTGTATTATAGTATACATATATCCCATAGCTTATTCGGATTACAAATATTCTCAGACAAGCCTTGAAAATTGTGAATGTCAAGAAAATTTCATGTCTTGAAAAATAGATTTTCAATTCTGAATTTTTAGAATTTTTATACATTTTGATTGAACAATGTTATTTAAGACAATATACTTAGTGTCATTCTCAAAATTAATCAACCTACATCTTCAAGTTGTACGAAACAAGAATTTTTATGAAAACGATAGAAAGGAGAAATCAGAGCGAGTTGAAATATCCTCCCTCATACGAGTGTGTGGTTTGCGTTACGAGATCGATGCCAACGTTCGCAAAATGACACATCGATTCCGACCACAAAAAGATTGCATCGGTCACTTTTTCTCTCCCCCTTCTGTGCTTCCCTTGCGACTGGGCCAGGTGTTTTCCGTCACGTTTGGCGGCGCGCACAATCGCATGGAATTCGCGACACAGCCGCAACGACCGACGTTCTCGCTGGCCATCGGTCGCGTGACGGATATGATATTGCCGGAAATAGGCACGCGATTTTCCCGTGCGATCCATGCGCGCGTAATGCCGAATACAAATGGGATATGGATATACCCGGATCGGCCGGCGGTGAATTATATACAAACGCGGGGTTTGGCTGTGGGAAAGCGGCGGGAACCGGCTGCTGCAATGCCAGTGGTGTAAGCAGATTTTACGCCGACACTAGTTACTTATCAGATATTGGTTGGTTATCTTTCACTGAATTTGTCGTGACTGTATAACACTGAAAGAATTGACTTGACAGAATGGTTACGCAAAAACAGATCTTTATATCAGCACATAAAAGAATTAATATCTAAGATCTCATATAAAACTATGAAATATAAATGCAACAACAAGTTACACAATTAAATAAGCTACATAATAAATGTTTATATTAATAATATGAAAGACTTTGATATCATATATGATTTATCTTATCAACTCAAAAATTATTTCAGCATGTTTTATAATTTTATTTTTTTAGATTATTTTTATTAGATTTTATTAGATTATTTTTATAGATATATATATAATGGAGTAGATTAATTCTCTATGTTAGGTAAAATAAATGTTTGTATTGTTTTTGCAATTTGTCGTTGTTACAATATACTAGAATCGAGATAACTTTCTATCTGATCAATCATTGGGTTACACTACTGGCAATATAGTTGCCCGGATAATAAATAATTGGATGTATTTCCGTAAATTTGCATTTTCGGTCCTGTAAGAAGTTGATTTTCGACATTGTCAATAAAAGACTGAACAGAATTATAAATATGAGGGGATTAAAAAACATTAATCTGCTGCGCAATATATTTAAACAAAGAATAATTTTTTTCTCTTATGATAAACTTTTCATAAAAGTATGCATAATTAATAATAATTGAGTTTTTGCTTAAAAAGTGTGTTTTGCTTAAAAACACAATATCATCTACACATTCAAGATATTTAACATAAAATTAAAATAAAATATCATTAACATTTAACGCAAATAATAGTGATGAAAGATTGTATCAATATAAGATACATAAATTAAATTAATAATTTTGTGTGTGAAGGAAAATTTATCGCGATTGTCATCGCTATGGCTTTGTGAAGGATTAAGTAATCAACGCGAACGAACGAGGGTGACCATCGATTACGCGGCCGATAAAAATTGCTTTCAGTTTATTCGATATGAATGCGCGATTTGTGTATTCGTTACTATATCGTTGTTGCTCGATTCAGCATCGAAAAATTTGTCGAACGATATTTCAGAGATATTGCAATGAAACGGAAATTCTCCCCCATTGCCATTATATCGTAGATTTATGGTCTAATATTTTTATAATTGACATCCACCAAGTTATACGTATATCTATATAGATATGACACACAAATTCGATAACGCGTGCAATTTGAATTTCAAATACAAAACCGAATTTGAGGAAGTTACCGGCGGTGCTTTGTGAAATATCTCCGTGTGTAAACAAATAGATTTACTATTTTACATTTTCTAACTTCCATGTTGATACATTAAATAACTTTCACATCACGATCTACGCGCACGAATATGTTAAATACTTTACATATTCTCAGTTACCGAGTCCGTTAAGTTTTATTTGTGGCTTTGCGAGAGAATGTTTCTAACGCAGAATAAAATGGACATTTGCTCTCTCTCCGTTTTACATAAAAGCTGTTTAATTAAAAACATCAAGGGAAAATAGAGATGTATTGTCATTTCAAATCGACGATTGCACGTCAAATAAGCGACGCTTAACAATTGCATCTTTCCAAGATTTATTTGTTTTACAAAGCCGCCAACCAGCTCCATTATCGTTCCGCTGATTGGTGTGCATACCGGTCATATCCGCGTGTGCACAAAGGGGACATTTTGCTGTAACAGAGAACACGTCAAAGACCCGTCGTGTGCTGTCGCTTCAACTTGTGTGACCGTGTAGATGTCTGACGTGACTATATATGTACATACGTATACAATGATTGTTACATGTCGCGTCTCTCTCTCTCTCTCCCTCCCTCCCTCCCTCACTCCCTCCCTTTTCCTCTCCCTTCTTGTCCGCCTGTAGTTTCCTGTCATAGGATACACGATTGGTCTACAAAGGCCTTTACAAGAGGAAGGCGAACGGTTTCAAGATTGTCGAAATCGTGCGCAATGTCGTGGCTAATGGCTCTCTGTGGCAATGTCAAATGGCTTGACGTAAAGGACGGCTGTAACGCCTATCGTGACAATCGTTCTGTTGATTTAATCGAAAACGTACTGCTTAATTTCAAACGGCAACAGGCACACGGTAAAGTTTACAATCAAAGGTGATTTATTATATCCAAGTTATATCCATATCGGGGAAGAATTAATGGCATTAACATATTTTTCTTCTGTATTTTCACTCTATATTTCGTAAAAAATTACCATAAAAAATACATATTATACATATATTAATATTTCCTTTTGACTGAGAAGAGAATGTCGGATAGCAGGGGTAATATAATGAATAGGATTCAAGACCGCTTGTGAATTTATCTGAAAACTCGACACAATGAATAATTATGCGCGCCAAAATATCTCATTTTCCAGCATGGTTGGCAGCATTTCGCGAAACCAATCCTGCAGCTGTAAAACTGATTATGTCGAGTTTGCAGTTAAACGAAAATGTAACAAACTATTTAATATTAAGTAATTTAAAGATTTTCCAACCACAACAATTGTTAAAAAATTTTCAATAGTCATATAAATTTATACGATTTATATAACGAGACTCTATATAACGTATGATGAGCAATCTTTGCGAGTAGAAGAACCGACCGTTATTCTTTTTCTAAGTGTGATCAATGATCATACATGGAGAAACCATTGCGAACTAATAATAAGATTGTATGATATAATTGATCGAATCTCCCGTCCGCGGGAGAGAACTTTTATTATCCTTAAATGCGTCGCCGTGACTTCGTCCTCCGTGATTTCGCTCCTACCTCGACTTTCTTGCGAATCTTCATTACGTACGCACTGAACTATGAACAGCTTCTGAAAGTTAAAGCCACTTATCGACGACGGCGACGGCATATCTCCGGCGGGTTTAATCTACCCTGGAATCTGAGTTCGCCGGGAAAACCGTTCGCGGAACAGAGAGACTCGGCTACTGCTGGTGGCCGATTACCATCCGGGAATGTTTATTAAATCCTACGATTCTTTCCGTCAGTTCCTTTCATTTATCCGGTTAAAAGTTCGACTCGGTTGTCGATCGGATTGCGCGCTCTCCGCTTCTCCATTGACTCCGACATATATATCATCGATCCCTTTCATTAACTTCCGCGTATCCTCACGAGCAAACTCGAGTTATCACAGTTACATTTCGGTGGAAAGTTCGGTGGAATTTACATCATTCTGCTCTTTAGAAATACCTTTGTCTTTTGGAGAAAGTCTTGTCTTCTCGTGAAATTATTCACATTTATTTTATCGTTATTTTCTTACTGATTATTGAACTTATTGTCCTCTGTTTCTCTTATCGATAATTTTAAGCTCTTGAAAGTATAATAGGAGAAAAAATTACTTTATACAAATAATCAGTTATTAATAAAAACCAAAAAATCTGATTTTACAAAATACGGAATATCGTAAATGCAGTTACAGAAAATACCTCTTCTCATTACAAAATACATTTTGCTACAAAGTTAAATAAAGATAATTTCCGTTATTATTTATTATATTATATTCCGTTATTATATATAATTTCTTTCATTCAAGTTTTTTCATGCGCACACGTGATATTTTCGAGGCAGTTTTACCGTTTATTTCGATAGTTCCGACGCGACCATTCATTGATGCCCGTGCTCATGCCAAACCGGCAGTCGCTTCGGCCGACTGCACAATCTATGAAAGCGACCGACGGAATTTCATTAGCATTGAACACCACCGGTCGAACTGTCCAAGTCGACTGCTTGTCCAAGTCTCTATCTTTTTCTCTCGTGCTTCTTCCTTGCGGTGCATTTGTCTATCCTGTTTGGAAGTGACTCGCTCGCAAACTACTACGAGAGTAAAAGTTTAGATATTAATTGTTTACTCGTAAATTTTTTTATTCAGCACTATGAAGAAAATTAAAATTTTTAACGATATTTCAAAGATCCATTTGAATCAATGTTTTTAATTGAAATTATTTTTGTATTTTTTGGCCACACTAGTAAAAAAATACATATTGTTAATGATATTGTATATATAATATATGTATAAACTACCTTACACAGACCATCTGTCACCTGCCTGTAGCAATCTAGCCACGAAGGATGCGCAGGTGGAATGGTAGTAATGCGACATCGAATTATTCGCGGGATATCGCTCTCCCTCTCTATGCATCCTGCATGTAATCCTCTGTAATCGTGCATATAGGTAATGGGACATTAGAGATATAAGCACCGCTCTATCGAAATCTAGTATTTCACCAGATCATTCTTGGACACTTCAATCAGATTCGTCATTTCATGGATTTCCGCATGTGACAGAGATTTCAGATCAAATTCTGAATCTGTAATTTTAGAAAAGTTCACATTTACAATGTCCGAATACTAAAATTAAAATTGCTTTAAAATAGCTTATAATTTCACGAGAATTTATTTTATTCACTTATTTTATTAACAAACGATTCTGATTGACATTTTGTGGCGAGGCTGAGATTACATCTTATTACAGCTTAATTAATGAATGTCTTTAAATTTGATTTAATTATTATATATGGTACACGGCAGTAATTTTAATTATTTGTTCAAACCATTTATTCAAGTAACGTTATTATGAAAATTAAAAATTTATTTATTTATTTATTTAACTTTCATAAAATATAATATATCTACATAATATATCTACATAATGTCCTTAGGAAATGATAGTAAAATGATATTTGATTGATGTTATATATGATGTTATATATTAATAAACAAGTCTATATTTTACGGTAAATAATCGATCAAATAATTTAAAAAATAAGCGAGAGGTAGATTGATTAAATGACTCGATTTGCTTAGTGAGTAAACAAGAGGAAGAGGTTAACCGACCGCGCTGTATCCGCGATAATGCACCGTATTCACTGATCAATGCCAATAAGCATAGCGCAAATGATTTATCAGTCGTTCATGGAATATGATTAAACCCTATACATCGTATTTATTTAGTTTGCTCTTAACAATAGTCTCCTGTATCGAAAGTTTGTATAAAAAAATTAATAAAGATTAAACTTAAATATTTATAAATTTTATCTCTTGCTAAAGGCACAGAATAAATGGTCATTATTGATTTTTCACATAAAAAAGAGGAATATAGCTTTATCTTTCGTTTAAAAATATTTTTATCTTTTATCTTTTTATCATCTAATTTATTATGGATTAATAATTCTTATTAATTATGAATAGCGATCCATTTTACCGGTAAGATTTGGTTCAATCAACTTTCTCAAAAATTTTTCCGCAAGTAAATCATCTTCAGTGTTTTTATTTAGATACCCAGTAGGCCAATATGCACGAAGTGGTTTACGAAGGAGTTCGCATTCGCGGCGAGATATAATGGCCGAAATTCGATCGCGCTTGGTCAGATTTTCTGGACAGTCGACGAATCTATTGCATTAAGCTCTTTACAGTTGGTCAGCGGATAGCGGGAAGATCTAATTTGCCGTGTGGAGCGAATAGAGAAAGGAGGGTGATGTACGCTCACGCTGCACATATACATGCACACAGGATATCGAAAGGGCAAGGAAAGGGACATGGGCGAGAGATCAAAGGATAGATGCCAAGGAAAGACAAAGAAAATTAAGGCTATTATATTTAAATTTTACAATACTTTTTTAATATTATGTATTAAAAATTCACTTTCAAAGCAGTTAAAAAAAATTTTAATGTTAAAATATAGATTATTCATTGTATAGTAAAATAAAAAAATTAAATAATAAAAAATTAAACAATTAAATTCTATTGATTCGAATTGAGATTGAATTATAAATCACACAATCTAATATATTTGATGTTAACTCATGTTTCCTTCGCGATTTTTTTTGTATTTAGAAGCAGCGCTTCCTGTGAATATAAAACTTCTGGTAAACCTATATATCTGGTAAAAAGCTTACGCCGCACTACATAATAAATACAGTGTGCACAGATACTCAATGGACAAAACGGCCTTCTGTCGAGAGGAGATTGGTCGTGGAGGTAGGGTGGATGTTGGTCCAGTGTCCTACCCTACACCCATTCCCAAAGTCCATTACGGATTCCGTGGAATTATGCCGATTAGCCCGGGATCCCGGAATTCACACCAGACTAACGCTCAATACTAGTTGCCGTGGCGAAATCTCATCTCGTGGAAATAATTAAAACCCGCACACACCCGTTCGCCGCGCGGATTTGTCTCTGTCGCTCCTCTCGCTAACTCGTTCTCTTCCCTGCTACTTGTCGCATCTCAATTTCGACGACGATGTCGCAGTCGTTGGCATCGTTGTCCTCAGTGGGAATCGTTTGCCATGAATGAGTAAGAAGAAGATTATAAACAACGAAAGAACGGTCGCGCGCCGCTGCGAATGCTAATCGTGAGTTACGCGGCGAGTCAGAATCAAGAAAGAAAAAGCGAATACGTGGCGAAAAGAGAAATTCCCAGCGAAATACCGTTTTGCAATTATACTTCTGAATGCGATTTTAAGATCATTAAGGAACGCGAGCTCGTTAAGTACCTCGGGATTCCTCCACATTTAGTTGATGCGTTTGAATTATGATCGCTAGTGGCAACTATCGGATTTGAGATTCGAAGATGGTGCAAGTACAGAATTCAATTTTTTCATAAATAACAAGAGATTATTGCTATTTAATTTAATAGTTTTTACTAGTTTTTCTAGTCGTATATTTTTTTCATGCATGATGTCCATGACTAATTTTAAGTTAACGAATAGCTTTAAGTCATGTGTATATGAGAATGTTACTTGCTTGATAAGACTTAATTTAATTACGGAAAGTAATTTTTACCGTTAAAAGAAGAAACAGATTGTTAAGAAAGGAGGATACAAGATCGTGTTGAATTAAAACGGCAAATTCATAGGACAATTAAAACACATAATAAAACGAAATATTATACCAGCAAAAAGCGCACTCGTGGCTAGCGTTTTTTACGAATAGAACACCGACTTGTTAATTAAAAGACAACCGGCGGAGCGCGAGGCTCGCTTATCGGTTTGCGAGTTTTAATACGTTCGCACGCACGAGCGAACGAGCTTTTAATCGCCGACTTGCTGCGGCGATCTTCGATTCCATTTGCGGATAAAACCGATTGCAAAGTAATCGGATAACCGATCGCAGGCGAGCGACGGCGATGCGGCCAATGCGCCGCGCGATCAGGATATTGATCAAATATTTAATATCGCCCAGGGATCTGCGCGCGCGGGTAACGCATTCCGGGCACAATGAACGGCGCTCATTAGCAGCTGGTTCGTTATTCAAAGTTTGACGTGTTCGATCTCTGAAGTTCGCGCCGTTGAGAAAGGTCCGTAGACGAGGAGAATATTTCCTCGCTTCACTTTGGAAACAAACGAACTTCCGGCGCGGATTTTTACGTTTTTTTACGAGTCCCACTTATATAAAAGCATTCCTCCTGGAGTTTGTGAGTCATTCGGAATTCACTCGAAAATTACCATTCTTCCGTGCTTTGGTAATTAACATTAAATGTTGATATTTTCCCCGAACATCAACCCTCATATATAATTCGTCGCAAAAATTACGCAGAAATTACATTTGTGCTTTACGCCCTATTCTTTATATTTATTTTCGCTAGAGTTACTGCATCCTCCGTAAATTTTGGTTTCACATTTACAAGATGCGCTGTGATGCTTCGCCATACGTTGCTCTTCCGTTGGCACTGCATACCCTTTGCGGTATGTGTTTACGAGACCCGAGTCACTCGGCTGCCAGGATAGGACAGCGACATTAATCAATTTTATCATCGAGCGGTCGATTTCAGGCTGGATGCCGCATCAAAGGCCCGCGCAAATCCGATCAAATGGCGGTCCGCCAGTCCGCATTATATTAATTGGGCTCCGCACATAACACACAGCAATAACATTAGCGAAATAATATAATAACGCTATCGGCACTCGGCCACTAGGCTGACCGCCGTCCAGCGGCTGTCGACATTATTTCACAACGCGAGGTAGCGCAAACATATTTGCATAATATGTATCCCACTATCGCGCCTCTTCCCCTCCTTTCCCTCCCAGTCCAAACCAGAAATTCGAAACGCGGCTGTAATCAGCGAACGCCGCCTTTCGTATCGATGATGCATCACAACGCATGGGATGCGTTTAGCATGATGAACCGCTTGATTGAAAGCTATTTCAATGTATGGGATGTGTATCAGATTGTAGATACACGACGTTATCTCGAGTATTCATTATCCTCAGCGTCGCCAAGATATAATTTATAGATATGCTCGATTAATTCGTTAATTATAATTTTTTTTCAAATTAAAAGAAAATAATTTAGTTCAAAGGCAATTCGAACTGCAGTTTAAGATGCAAAAGCGAAGCCACACGAAACATTATTATCCTTACTCTGCGAGGTCTTAAGGTACGTCACGACGCCGGTTTGGTTACTGTACTTCACGCTTTATGAGTTTACACGCGCGGTAAGATTCGCGATAGAGCGCGGAGCTCGCTTTGCTCCTCTTTACCTTGCCCGGGCTCTTCAGGTAGTACGTGCACCATGCCCATAATACTCGCAACAATCTTATGTCGTGCCGATAAATACCAAACTCTACGCTTAGCATACGGAATAGATCACGAACGAGTACGAAAAATATTAAAAATTAAATATTAAAAATTAATTACAATGACTATATAATTTTATAGTTGCATAATTTCCCATCTGTAGGATTAGCAGTCTCGATACGACATAAAATCCCTTACCTCTTGTTTCGATATCGTAGCAAAAAAAATCTTTCGAAGTCGCCTTCCATGTCAACTATATAAATGGATGCTTTTTGTTCTCCGCTGAGATTACGCAAAGCTTCTGTTATCTTGTATCCTAATTTATATGTTAAATTATCCTATTTCGAGAATTTTTATTCCGCGCAAACATAGATAAATTTTTAATCATTTTTTTACCAAACTAATACTGAGATTAGCTTATTAACTACACATATATTAATAATAATGAAATATTACAGCAAAATTTTTAATTCTTTAATTATTATAATCTGACACTTATATTTCTACTTTTATTTATTTTTTCTCTTTTTTTCTATCTTATTTCATATATCATATATAGTTATTTGCTATTTATTATTATTTAAACAGTCAGATATTATCGATTAGAAAATCGGTAATAATCATTCTGTTATCATCAAATATGCATAAAAACTTGTATATATATAGATACGATTGAATACGCCATCATAAACTATAATATGGCCCTTTATTGCAGATAGATGAAATATAAAAAGACCGTTAGATGAAATATAAAAAGTTTCATCAACGTTGCTGTTGGACGCAAGAGAAAGCGGAAACACGAAATATGAAACCGAAATAATTCCGCACTAAGCATCGATGTCGTGTGCAATTATACACATGCAACAGTTACGTCGTCGTAACTCATACAATATCCGATATTTGAGTTTATAACCATGAGTGATGTAGATCCGTTTTACGGAAGGAAACAAAAGAGATTGCAAATATCGTAGGAAAAAATGTTTAGTTTAACCTCTTAAAAAACTTTAACTTTAGTTCATCTTAGAAATTGTAACACCCGAGGATAATGCAAATAAATGTTACTGTTGTCTTTTTATTTTCAACTTTATCTCATCATAAATATTTCTGATAATGCATGTTAAAGATGGAGACGATTATTCTAGCTTTATTTCTAAAATATGTGTTACTTGCTTGTTATATATAGTATATAGACATAATTTGAAGGAACGTAGAAGACGTATTCATAAAATACGGAGGAAAACTGGAAATTTTCCATGTAATAAATATTATATAAATATCTCTATGTAATAAGTATATAACGAATAAACTAGTAGATAATAAGTCTCGTTTTTCTGTTGAAACTTAAATTTACATGAAATACGAAAAAATTATTATTATCATTGCAGAAAAAATGTAATTGTTAATATACAGAGTAGCAACTTTATATTTAACGTTCCGCATCAATTTCAAAGTTAATTTGTCACGTGCAAATAAGTTCTAAAATATCGTTCACCAAAACTGGTTGTGTACCTTTAAAGGAATTGCTTTCTGAGTCTGTACGTCAGCTTGAATTCCGGAAAATTACTTCGTGTCCGGGTCATCTTTGATGCGATCGTCTCTATGGATATCCATTTACAATGATATCGATAGACACGGCCTCTTGCTCGGAACATATAGGTCGTTGAACTATGTCTGCGATCCATATTGGTGGCTCTCTTTATACAAAATATTTATTCAAGGATTTACAATATTTAGGAGTAATTTATTAATTCGGAGACGCATGTATTTTTACATTGTTTGTGCGACATACATATATGTCTTTTACATACATATAAATATTAACAAACATTACATTCTTAATGTTTATTATTTATAATGTTTTAATGTGTTAATGTTTAAATTATTTATTTATGTCAAAAAGAAAAAATATCTTTTTTTATTTCTTATTTCATCAACAATACTCTGATTTTGAACTCACTTTAGAATTTCTATTGGGGATTGTACCATAAGTTTTGTAGAAAGGCAAAAATTGGGAATTAAATATTCGATTATTTTCTAGCTGCTTGTAGTTTTGTTACTGATCATTAGCGTCAAGTTTGAGGATGTTGGGCAAAAGTTTCGCTTGCAGGAATATGTTTAAAACAATACCGGCTTACACGCATAATTGACGGCGTCAAAGTTTTCCTTTATTCTATCGCGCACACGAATACAATCGATAACAGTTGATTACATCCTTAGGGGAAACTTCCTCAATATTGGTAAAGTATTTGAAGAGCGCCTGCTATATCCGCGAGAACGATAATACATCTTACGCGGAATCATTTGCAAAATATTTCTGATAGAAAGATTATCGAAATGCAAAAGTTTAATATAAACATAGTTTGGATGCCAAAATTGGTAAACGGTATAAATGTTTACACAAAATGATCTCTAAAAAAACGTTAAAGCTATATAATAATAATAGTAATAGTAGTTAATAAGATTTAAATTACGACATATATAGGTCATACGAATTCCATTAATCATAAATTTAAGAAAAAAAATCGAACGTACACATTAATTAATTTCATGTGAAATTAATGTAAACTATGGCTATTAATCGACCAACGTTTGTTCATGATTTAATGATTTAAAAATGATGCGTTTATTCATTACACGAATAAAAATCTAAATTAAGAAAAGTTCTTATTTAAAAAATAAAAAAGTTAATTTTTCTCATTTATATAAAAATATAAATGTAAAACGTGCGTTTACACTAAATGGCAATTTTTGAATTTAAAACTGTACAGTAAGTTAAATTGTTAAAGGAATTTAATAGTTTAGATATAAAAATTTTTAAATTGTTAATAACATTTTTAGACTGTTAGTAATCACATCTAATAATTATTGTTTTAAAAAAGCTAAGAGGGTTCACAAAATTTAACTGCAGTCCCAATCATAGAACTTGATCTCGGTGATCTGAAACGATGCACGCGTGGCCAACGCTTTGATATCGGAATCTGTGTATCCGTTCAAATCGTTGTTTGTCCGCTGTGAAGTTTATCGGTTTCTCAGCAATTTCTCAAAGTTGCCGCTGTGTTCCAGGCGCAGCAGCGTGTGCAGCATCATCTCTGCTCGCCGCCGGCTTCCTCCGCTCCTCGCCTTCTCACGATCCCATTGCAACCCCATCGCACCCCCCATCCGCTTCGCGACCCTACGGAATTCCTTTGGAAACTTTCCGATATTCATATCTGCCCGCTACTACATCAAAAATTCCAAGCTCGCCCCGCTCAGCCCGCCAGAGTTCTCTCTCAGTTATAAAGGATTCGCAGCCACTTACAATATCAGCCCGCCCTTTCCCTACCATTTCATCCTCTCTCGATATCCACCTTCTCCAGTTTGCCCCCTCGCCCCCCTCCCTTTCTCTCCGTCTTCCATGCTTCTAGCCCGTTCGCCATCATCGACATTCGAAAGACCCAGCCTTCCTCATCCTTTCTTCGGCATTCGCCTTACTATCAGCGTTGAGCCTTCACGGCTACGGTCACCCTTTTCGGCGTTTTCTCGCTGATCTGGATTAACGAGGTAACCCTTTTTCTGCCGACTTCTCGGAGGAGTCCGAACTACGGCCCATCCGGTTCGTTCGTGACTCGCTTCGGAACGAGGCCAGTATGTACGTATCCTGAGAAAGACAGATCCTGCGGCCCACCCTCGTCGACTGTCTGAGTACTTCCGACTCCTTGGTGAGATCCAATCGGGATCTTGGAAAACAGCTTGGGTTATCACGTCGAGCTCATGTCTGATTATGTACGTAAACTAATAGATCACGTAGATCGTACCTACTCGTATCACGTTGTCCTTGAATTGAATGCCATTCTTTCTTTTTTAGCATCTTATGTATATTGTTAAATGTGACATTTTAAAGGGTGTCACCACTTCTCTTATATATATTAGATCAGCAGCGACCCAAAAATGGTTAAATTTAACAGTTTAAATAAATCAAAGTGTGCGCTATTTCTGGGATATTTTTAAAATATTCGGGGATTTTGCTTAATGAGAAAAGATATTTTCAAAAGAGCCAAAGAGAGAGAAAAAGAATGATCGGACGTTATCTTAGCAGGAATTTACAGGATGGTTTAATTGGCGAGGTATTTAATATCGAAGCTTAAGAGATTTTGTAGACTTAAGCGTCAATAGCGTAGATTGGTAACAAAAGTTTGTTGTGCAATTAATTTGTAGTGGACCTCGCTTAAACAGTAATTTAGCTAGAGACCTCATTATCGAGATATTTAAAGTTGCAAACTAAAAAGTTCCTACAAATTGGTTCCGTGCGAATTTTTGCCGAGAAGCGTAAGCTCTTGTATCTCGCATACGCGCACGTATCCCGCTGTAATGAATGCCGAGTAGATTTATCGTTCCCGCGGAGCTCGTCGTCCTTAATTAATGACCGGCCGCGCGGAGCTCGTCGTTCCGTCGTGGATTAATTCGCCTCGAAGTGTCTACTAATTATCAATGGGTTCACGTTGCGCGCTTGTCACGGCATCGAAATTTCAGCTAGAGGTGCCACAAATCCGCGAGTGCACGTAAGCGCTAAGCACGCGTATGCACGCGGATTTCTCGCCTCTGCGTATCCTACATGTTCGCAAAAGCGAGAAACAGGATTGGCAGGAAGGAGGAGAGAAGCGCGATCCACGAACTCGTTAAGCATGAACGGCCAATCGTTCGCGGCACGGAAACCGGTTGCGGTGTAAACGTCACGTTCCAGAGGGCGTCTACAATAGCTCATTAAATTGAATAATCATCGAGAGCCCGCAGGTACGCTGCACCTGCAATTTACTTGGTCATTGCGCGCTAAGCTCGAAAGCTCGCTCGGATGTAACGAGCGAACGATCTGTTGCCCGCCTCGCATTACACTCGTGCTCTTCATTTTGAACTACATTAACCCGTAGTCCAGAATCGAGAATGATGAGATTATTCTAATTTGTTTTTTTCCGTTATTTGCTTCCGAGTTCTTATCAATTTCTTAACAGTGCTAGAAATTGATTTGTAATCTTTTTTATAACTGTAATTGTAAATTTTTAATATAACGTGAATAATGATGCTTCATCTCCAACACGAAAAGAGAGAAAAAGACTGATTACATATTTTCTTAGCAGGAATTTACAGGGATTTTAATAAATTAAAAATACTTGTATTTGATTTTAACTTGAGATAAAAAGATAAATGGAATTGTGAGATGTAGCAAGGATTAAGTGAATTACAATATAAATGCAAATTAAGAAAATTTATGGGATAAAATATTGCTTGTGCATATTCTAATTCATATTTAAATATAAAAGAAAATATTATAAATGCTGATGTGAATTAGCACATTAACTGTGTTTATATGATAATATTACAAACATATGACAATTTAGTGTTAATTAAGTCACATTAAGCAAAATAAATATATAACAAACGTGATTAGCATTATGATGTCAATATTGCCATTTTTTGGTCTCATATGTATAAAATGTATAAAAGTGTATTTCCACTTGTGCTATGAATTTTTAGCGAATCGCTAACGCGTAATCGTCTGCATTAAAATATGCGACATGGAGTCACGTTCCAATTAATTCTCATAATAGTCATTAATTAGTCCCCGCAATTACGAGAGTCATATTCGAAATTGTAATCCTGATCGAAATTGAATACGTTGGACGTGTGCGAGTATGCGTGCGCGAGTTGATATTAGCATCTCTGTGATATAAATTGTTTGTACAATTAAAAGTTCCACTACATATATGCGTATTATAATCAAAAGGTAGTCATCTCTCCTCATAATTAATAACGTCGTATGCAACAACATAATTTAATTACTGCATCACGAGCGAAATGAAATCTTTGAATGTTATATATGTATATATATATATATATATATATATTTCACTTTTAATAAGACATCTAAGGCGATTTTATTTTTGTAACTTTATATGGATTCACTATTTCTATAATGATAAGCAGTCTTATTCGATGTTAAATTGTTACTTATTCAATTGACAGTTTCAAGTCTCAAGTGAAAGAGGGACAACTCCCAATACTTACCTCATTTTGAATTTTACGAATTCACATGCAACTACTAAAGCTAATCATGTTAATTAAGCATTAATTCTGAAAGCTTATATCATATCACTCACATCATTATCCCTCGTTAAAATCATCTTTCGCTTAGAAAATAGATTTATGTTTCAAAATAATTCATCTTTCTCCCGACAGTAACATATCGGCAGAATCGAGAATACACCGCAATACTATTTTGGCATCTCTAGCAGCTCATTAAATCGAATAATTATCAGCCATAATCGTATTGTACGGCATATACACTTTATATGGCTACCACATCAGCGTATGTTCGTACGCGTCCACGTGCTGCGGAATTTTGATCGACTGCTAAATGGTTCCCTTGACGACTACGGATTATTTATTCCCTACACGATTAACGTCATGTAATCAACTATAACGTAATGAACATATTGCCTAGTGCTTGTAATGACATAGTAATGCCGTTGCTTCTCTCTACGCTCAGGACATCGATTACTTCTATTAATCTTCCCGACAACAGTTTCACACGAGGTATTAATTCCTTTAGTGGTATTGATCCATCATAAATATCATTAACTTAATAAAATATAATTAAATATAATTAAATTTATTGGCGTAATAATTAGCTAACTCAAGATGTATACGTACAAAAATAATCAAGTTATTATAAAAAATTTACATTCTTAATTTCTCTCCAGCAAACTTTTCAGGCAAATTACTTGACAATTAAGAGAGGTAAGACATTAAAAGTAAATAATGATAATGACTATGATGTACATTAATCGTCTCTTTATTCGTCTATATATATAATATGTATATACCTCCGTTGGCGACAATATTTCGATAAGTCGTGGCTTGGCTTGGTACAAGTTGCATTTCATACTTGGGATATTACGCGGGAGGGGGGGGACAGTAATTAATTACATCGACGCACAGGTATGTATATCATTAATCGTACGTATATCGTGTATTTATATAACATATGCACGCGCGTGAGATTATTGTACAGTGTGCGATGCGCCGCCGTTGACTAAACATTTTTCATTTCAAGGGGGATGGGATTTGGGAAGGACGGTGGGGAAGGGAGAAGATGGGTCGAAGACGGTAGTATTCACAATAGGGGTATTCATGGAAAGGATAGGTCGCCATTCTGTATATCTATGTATACATAGTGCAAAATATATTAAGGTCAGGCCACTCGTACGAGGACAGCGTCCCTCTTAAAGGCTAGCCGTCCTTTCCGTATCGCCAATTAATTCTCTCTCCCTTAAAAGAGTCAGCACGATCGAGCTCCAAAGGAAATCGGCACGCACGAGCTCTCTCTACGCCTCGACTCTAATCGTACTAAAAGCACTTTTTACATTGTTTCAGATACGACAAAGTGGACCGTCTTGGAGCGATATGATGCGTAGGGATGCACTTAAAAAGTATCTATATTCGACGCCTACAAGAATATCGGATGTCGATACTGTCCAGCATGCTTAACTCGACATCCGATATTTTTACTTTAGCAATTTAAGTAAAGGCGTTGTATATGTGAATACTTCTATGTGCTCTCATATACGCGACGCTTGTTGATGAATTCGAGCGATTGGAAATCCACGAGACCAAAGCGCACGGAGATTCGCCGATATGTAAGTAAAACATCACAAAATCATGCTCGAATCATTAAATGATATGTTAACTCGCAACGCAATCCATGTGCGTCGCTCCTTGCGTCGTCTTAATCCCTTCAATCGTGTAAACATTTTCAAACGTGTCTTAAAAAATGGGACAATTTCTCTCGTACTATATTTCTTTATACACGTGTCGTCACGTATAAAAATGCACGGATCAAAATCTCTCTTGAAATTTCATTAAATAAATTTAATATACTATATTAAAGAATTTAATTTATTACAATAACACGGAAAATGACTTAACAATACTATTACTCTTGTCTTCGATTTTTTAATTTGTTAAAAAATTGCATTTTTTTTAACATTAGATTTGACACTCAATCTATGTAAAGAAGTAATTACATAAGTAATTAGCGTTCTTACTTTACTGTTGCTGTTCTCCGTCTGTTCATCGTTTTTGTAACCCATCTTAAATTAATTGCAAACTATTAAGAATCAAATTGGAGACATTTTAATTATTTTTTTTCAACTGTCGAATAATATAATATATTGCACAACGTAATGTTATACGTATAATCTTTATCATTTCTTGATCATCTCTCATCGTTCCGTCATAATAAGGATGATTTATGGAGTGATGAGTAATCGATTCATCTTTAAAAAGCGTTGGCATCTATAACATTGTTCCAAACGATAATCAACAATGATCGATCAACAGAATTTGTCGATAATTTTGAGTCATAAAAACTCGCATTAATCGCCCTAACGCACAAAGGCCGATTCGATTATGATTTGATTTTTATTTTTCTTACTTCCGACTTATGCTTTATATATATGTATGTACGTATGCGGCAAATAATGTATGTATGTATGCAATAATAATATACATATATATATATAATTATATGCACATACATACATGCATACATACATGCATACATACATACATACACAATATTTATATATATATACACACATATATGTATACATTATATATATATATATATGTATATATATATACGATGTATTTATAATACACAATATATATATATATATATCCATATGTACATATATATATATATAATATATAAACATACCTACGATCAACAATTCGATAAATCCTATTCCATAATTTACACAATCTACACATAAACATTTTCTCGCTTTCCATTAATATTAATTAGACATCGTGATGTTTCTCACATAGCACACACACGCATATACACACATACGCAGACACGCATGCAAAACAGGCATATACATCCACTTATTGAGACTATAACGAGGCCCAATTATACGAATAAATAACGAAACAATCATGCTGTACCTTAATGGCGATTGACGCTTTGACCCATTTCCACGTGACATTAAATATATTCATGACGAAATATATTCAGGATAGTATAACACTGACATCGGTGTCACGACATTGTAGCACTTCTCGACTTATATCATGACGATCGATAGCTATACTGAAATTAGCCTCTCAAACTTTGATGACAAAGCGCTCGAATAGTCACGTTGACGAACTTATATTCATTGATCTCAAATTCACCAAATCGATACTAAGAAAAAGACTAGAAAACCAAATTCAAGCGAAATAGTGAAAAGGAAATTAGCTAAATTTACAAATCTGAGTTTTATATAGATATAATATTAATTTTTCTATAAATTATCTGATGTAACTAAACCTATTTGAAATTATAACATATTCTATTCATTGGTATATGGAATATGTCATGATTGTAATAAATTTATAACAAGAAGAAACTGTTCTATTCAAAACGTGTGACATATTTATCATGACTATTCGTGATGTAACAACTTGATTTAATGTCACGTAAAAAGAAGGTATCAAGCCATTTATCTTGTTATATACGATATTATATCTGTGAAATGGTTTATGCTGACAGATATAATGCGTCATTCTTCGTACTTCACAAGTACAACAAGTATAAAATATTTAACTTCTATACGCGTTAATCGTCCATTCCATAACGCGACTGTCGGATAACGTAATTGACAACGCCGTCGACAACGAGCGGTAGCAAGAGTGTTGTCGTTATAAAACATCGCATCCTTTGTCTACCGGTATTATTCATTGTTCTATCAAATGGACGATTTTTATGTGAAAGGACCTGAGTGCCTTTGTCAAAACTAAATAAGAAATAAAATTCTAAAGTTCTCTCTAGAGAATGTAACAGGTTTTTGCGCCGTAATTTACAGTAAAGATATAAGATCTTAATCTACTTATATATAACAAATCAGGGTTACAGGACTTGAGATTTAACTATTAATGAATTAACTAATATTAATATTTGAAAGTATATATACATTTATACAAAATGATAGAGAGAGTCGTTCTTTCGTAGCTTTGTTGTTTTCATATAAACATTTCCAAAGTCTGAGAACTCCGTAAATGTCGTCAACTCAAAACGAGAGCAAGATCGACCCTTGATGCCATTTATAGGAAAGCCGTTTGAATAGAGGTAACAACATGGATATCTAAGATTAGGGAGCGATGTGGACCCTTGGAATTATCGATATTTATAATGAGCCGTTTTTAAGTAAAATGGTGAATTTCTTAAAATAGGGAAAGAATAATGAAAGCGAGCATTTGGCACGTTTTTCCTAATCGGGATGAGTAATTATCTCTCACTTTCCTTTTCGTCCGCGCGCCTCGTTATATCACTGGGTCGAAATCAAAATATCAAAAATCGTTTACCGAGCATTTTTAGTGGACCGCAAATTCCCGAAAAATCTGCACGGACATGATGTGTGAGTCACATAAGCATTATTTATAAATTAGCCCTAACATATATTAACGTGAAACATATGCAAAATTTAGCTCGAAAAGAAAAGTGAAAGCATGATCTTCAAGATTATATAATGAGAGTAATATAATAATTCCTGTGAAAGTTTCTTTATACAAATAGCTTGCAATTTTTGCCGAAATGAGATCAGTTTCAACAATATTTGTCTGTAATGTCAATATAAGGTGATAGCAATTTTATTTATTATTGTTTCGCACTCCCATTTCTCGATATGCGAAGATTCTTGTGATATCAATCAAATTTATCATATTTATTTATCCAAGACTTTTTATTCCTGCCGATCAGGAAGTTTGGCAGTTAGTTATTTACAAAGCATTGTTTTATCTAGGAAATTTTATTTCTACTTCTTGCTCAAAGCACATATCAGTATATTTCTTTACCGATTTTTTATTGAAATTCTTATTGTAGCATCAGAATGGAAAACCTTCTCTCGCCTGAAAGTATATTCTGCATCGATGCGAATTCAAATGTAATATGTTATATTCCCAGGATAGAGTAAACCGAGAAAATAAAACCACACGAAACATCTGTGTTGAAGAAATTAAAATGACGTAACTATGTAAGTAATATCTAGATATCGAAAAGACAGACGTCGTTTCTGTCGATACGGATCGATCGAACGATATAGACATTTAATAATGAAATTGCCGATAAAAATATCTCGTATACGATTGCTCATGCGTGACTATGTTAATGAGAAAAATTTCAATTACCGCTCTGTCATACGTTAATATTTTTTCTTCAGAGAAATATCAAACATAGGTGACATACAGAGATTATACTGTACAAAGTATAAGAAAAAAAATGGATACTTTTTTTTCATAATTCAGAAATGATGGCGTCAGTTTAAAGATTCGAAGAGTGTACACAATGCAAAAATTGTATTTCTCGGGGATACGAGGCTTACGCGTCACGAATTCACGCATGCGAGTGGAAGACCCGACACTTCGCTTTTCAATCGCAAAATCGGCACTGTATCAGACGTTGATGCTTACAATTCGTTCCACTCGATCACGTCTAATGAAATTTGCTCGATGGAAATTCGTACGTTAATTAAAACTGCGATTTTTCGCGGTAGTAGTTCTCGGGAACACTTCCTCCCCGGAGTCGGTGACTACTCGACATGACATTTATGTAATTGATTTCGCGTGTAACCGCCTTGCCCATGATCTGACATTTCGTGAGTTAAAAAAAATCTGGCGATTTAATAATTATGTCATTGGTGGTGCGGAGACACCGGTAAACTAACGAGATATCTCGTTAAGCCGTAGACGGATAATCGCGGTAACCGTAGCTCGACGATGACAACGCGGACAAAATTTCACGATCTTCGGTTTGCCGTTAACGTTTCGTCGATATTCGTTAGGCTGTTAATTTTCACGAGCATTGAACGGAAGAGCGGTCATATTGGATCAATGCCATATGAAATATAGACTACTTTTATATAAAAAGTAATCGCAGTCTTTATAATATAAATAATGTCGGTTTTCATAACGCAAATAATTTTTTAACAATTTCTTTGGGACGTATTTTTGGTGACTAAATAAAGATTTAATTTTTAAACTACAAGATTAATTTATTAATAATAATACTCAATAATAATAATAATAAATCAAGATTGATAAATTATACTTGTAATTTCGTAAAAAGAAAAATTAATCTGTTTTTTATTATCTAAGTTACCAAAAGGGGAACAGTAGACTTCATACGTCTCATATAAATGTTTTCGAGATATAAGAGAAAATAACTGAAATTTACTAAAAATATCTCCTTTAAACATAAAAGTCATCCGTATTGCACTGTCGTGTGCTAGCTGTCGGCTTGTTCGTTTATGTGACACGTGTAGCATTACATACGACATAATTTAATATGTCGCTCGTTAATTCAATGCTTTTTGAGTATGCCAAGTTTCCGTTATTTCTATGTGAATGTGAACATTATTATTAACATTCGCATATCACATTTGAATTTTATGAAATACGTTTTTTATATCATGAAAATGCGAGCTGGCAGTATTTAATTACCGTATAGAGCTGACGTTGATAGAGACTCTAAATGCGCATGCAATTTTAATCTGTTATTTGTAACGAATAAAATGAATAATGACAACATAATTGTGCTTTTATTTGAAAAAAAAAAAAACTGGACCGATAAAAAATGATCACGCAAAAGATTAAAATAATAACCGAGATGTCCGTGTCAATTTACCTTCTGATTTCTACAGAATTTCATTCAACGGTTTAGCGAATTTTGTTACATTTTCAAACGTATTCTTACGTTTGAACATTCAGAACAGTATAATCGAATTTCGTATAAAATATTGTGATTAATGTTCCGTCAATATCGTTTTGTGATAGCCATACCAAGCAGTAAGATCGGTAGTAAATTCGGCAGTAATGTCTTGGATTGCTAAGAACGATTGCGAGGCGACGGAGCTACTCTGCCGCTATCTTGCAGTCTCCTTAGGTTGGCGAATCGTGTTCATGGTAAACGTAGTTTGCGTTCAAGGGTAAATAGGTTACGTCTATCTTACGTCGAAGCGAGCAAGTGGTGCAGCACGATCAGGACGATGCTGATCGTCGCCAGCGGCGCATTGTCTCTTGACGTTGCGGACGCTGAATTGTCATCCGCGTCGAAGACTGGTTCCAGGGTCGATCCTGTTTCCCTTAGGGATCCTTGATGCACGTGGTTCAATCTGTGATCGCGATCACCGATCGACTCGCCCGCGTCGTCCTCTGATCGTCGGTCGCCGGGCTTCTTAGAATGTTTAGGTAGTTCCATATCTGTAACACGATAGAAGAAGGGAAGAGTCAATATTTTTCTAAATAGTGTTAATTATTGTATTATAGTAGAATATATTATTTGAAAATTTTCCCAATTGTCTAAAAAAAGAATTTAAACCCTGTTTGCCATTCTTCGAAGACTTATCTCTCATTTTTGTTTTTGTTAAATTTATTTTGAACAAATTGCTATTAGAGCAAGAACTTAGAGAAAGAGAGGACGAAAGTTAAATAAACGCGAGGACTTAACGGTCTTTTTAACAACAAGTGTCGAGCCGTTGTAGAGAACATTAGAGTTGTCGATACTTCTGTTACGCACGTGCAACGAGGGCGCCAAGCTTGCAGTTTCTTCGCTATCGAATTCAAGACACGATCGTCGAAACATTATTTCTAGTGTGGTCAGCCAGTAGTCGGTGTGATCCGATGTGAGTAGATATCTTTTTTTTTCCGCATGTACAGAAGCGATGGAGGGTATTGCGTGATGTTTTTACGCTCGACGTCATTCGACACGCGAGGCGAATAAAAGTGAAGTGAGAATTCTTTTTTGGAATTTCGTGCGATGCCATTGTTGCGCGCAATGGAAAACGAATCGATTTGGTTCCCTTTTTTCTTCTTTTACCTCCAGAAATTCTTTTTTTTAAAGTGAGATATATATATATTTTTTAATATTTATCACATGAACTTTCTCTGAATACATCCCTTGTCTTTGACATCTCTCGTGTATTTTTCAGCGATGTTTAATATCCGCGGCACGTTCCATTGAAATTCAACGAGCGAATGATGAGCAAGCCGATACGTGATAGTAGGAAACGTGATGTTGCGGGGGAGGAAGGTATACAGCGATATGAGACACCATTATCTCTTGCAGCGTTAGATGATCAATCGGTATGATTTGCTCGTCTTTAGGAAATAATTGACGCTAATTTCCTACACTAGTTCGATATGTAACATAATTCTCCCAAAATGATTCTATCTACAGCGTTATTGAGCGTTATTGAGAGCTTCGTAGTTATTGCTTTTAGTAAGTAACATTTCTTAAATATATAATATATCATTTCCAGACTATATATTTTGTAATCTAGATTATATATATTTTTCATAACATTACATAAAATAACATGTATTTAAAAATCAGTGGAAACCTGATAGATCGAAAGATTGAAAGTTGCACTTAATATTTAATTATAATATAATTGGCGAGATTTGATTAAATGTTAAATGTTGAGGTGTCCTGTTATCTGAGCAGAATTATATTAACGTAATCAGATTCGCGTAACGTTAGAATGTCTAACTCCTATATTGATTATATAGCTTCGACGAAGCTACTAAATACCGAAATCAGAGCTAATTGACAAGATCGTGTTTCAATGATATTGAATTAGATATACTCGCTACTGGCCATTTTGCTACTTACTCATTACGAGGCGCTCAAACCGGGCTCAAACTCAAGCGAGGCGCAGTTTCCGTCCTAATTTTCCTTTTGCTCAGTCAACTCCGCTCAGCAATATTACTAATGAATTTAATCCGGATATGATGTAAATTCTCTGCAAAAATTCACCATTGCGTCGCGTGAAAGAAAATGCACGATTATTCTAATTTGAACACGTGAAGATCTTTTTTTCGCAATATGAAACATTTTTACAATTACATTCGTCTAAGATTTTTTACTCGATAAAAACCTCTACAGCGATCAAATAATTCTTTCGAGAAAATTGATCTCGTAAGTCTGCGACACCCCCCCCCCCCCGTATACAGCTGTGAACGAAGAGACAGGTTGCGGTAGACCGGTGGTTAGAAGAACTATAAGAAGAAGTAGAAGTGGAAGAGGGTGCGGCAGCCCGTCTAAATAGCAGTTTAGCACTGATAACACTTGGCAGACTTTTATCGATCATGTCTGGCAACAGATGGCTCACCCAATTCCGGACGGCGCGTTTTGTCTGGCCGGCTGATATAAACGATAACTAATACGAGACACGGGGAGTACGCGGGGCTGGGATGACGGGGAGCAAGAAGAGAGATAACGGCGGGCTGGCGGCCAGGTTAGATATTGTTTCACGGTCTTTTAACCAGAGACGTGATGCCCCGACGATCTTCGCTATTGTTTCGCGGCGCTTTTTTGATGGAGGGCAACTTATACCGTCTGATTTAGAAGAAGTCATTATTGGAAACGCAATATGTGATACTTGGAAAATCTTGAACAGTTTTCAAAATTCCTTTTTCTAAAATTACTTCTTTTTCTTACGGGGAGATAATATCTTTTACGTTTATCCGTAAACTGAAACTGATAAAAAGACCAGAAATTAAGCATTAATATTTTAAATTTTTAGAGATCTGTAATCAAATTTTTATAATGGAAACAGCGTCGATTATTTCATATAGTATAAACTCATCCTCTAAATCGTGATATGCTTCGAGATACGGCAAGAGTTTCAAATATCGAAGATACTCTTGTATAATGTATCTTACGGGAGAAATCAAACCCGCAGACTTATAATTTAAAGCAACGCGATCTTCATCCCAGAGTTACGCCTCGGATATCGAGTCCTCATTTATCAAAGTAAATCCATAATCCCGACCGCGTGCAATCTGTGACAAGAACATCCCCGAAAGAACGGCGGAAAAGAGGACATGAAAAACTGGTACGACGCGATCAGATGGGAGGGTGGATGGGGGGGAGGGCGAAAGGGTGGATGGAAAGCTCGGATATTGTTTCGCGGACTTTCGGCTCTCGACATGATGCTCCAACATGCCGCCACTGTCCTTGTACATTCCATAGCTTATCCGTCCTCGCTCTGCACGGCACCTTTAAATCTACCGAACCACCCTCTCGGCGTAGACAGCGCACGCTCTTTTCACTCTGGCTCTTCGCGCCCCGTTTACACCGGCGGTTTAACGGTTAATCCTTCGAGTTTATCTGATCGCGTGACTTCAACGAGAAGTTCGAGCACGCCGGGATAACATCGCGCGTTTCCTTCTCGCGTACACTCGCTCTTTACACGACAGCGCGATAAAATTGCCGTCATTAGGGTTGCACGCGCACTCACAAGCTGGCGGGGGTTAGTTAACTCGCAGATACCGGGCCCGGTTTTGTCCGGCTTGTTACGCCGTTCTGCTCGTGCTTTGATGAAGAGATAAACTGAAACCTAGTGGATTCTTTTTATTGAAAAGTCGCGATGAAGGATTTTTACGTGCGCTATATCATTGTTTCTTGAGATTTTAGTAGTGTAATTTTATTTTCCGATCTATTTTAACCTCTTTATGTCCTTCGTCATTTATGTTGTGGTATTCCGGTATGCACACTGGGATGCAGATGCGGAGATTGCACGGTCGCGTGTGAATCCGTAATTTTATGCATGCTTCTCATCAATAACTTGCTTTAGCTGCAATCGCACGACGCGTAGAATTTTCGCTACAATTAATTACGGATCTCACGACAATATAATAATCGTGATAATATAACAATTTTTATTTTACTCATTTTTATGACGAATTATAAAAGTTGCATTCCATAAAGATGCTAATTTAATAAGAAGGTATACTGATGTTACTTCTGTCCCATTTTAAATGAGAAACATACAAAATATTGCAATATGTTTTAAAAACTATTAAGCAAAATTTAGCGTAAGCAAAAAAGCGCACTGAATTATTCATTAAAAAAGACCATAAAATATTAAAGTGTTTGAATAACACATAAATGTGAGCATTACACATAGCGTCCTTTGTGAATAAGCAAAATTAATGTCAAAAACAGAAATAATCCTGGCAGTATGTACTATGTTGTATTATACTATTATTACCATCACTCGAAATCAATAATCTATCGATCAATATCTATTTCGTTATTTATTTAAAAGTGCTGGATTTGAGTATAATGAATCGATTTGTCACATTTGTTAAGTACATCATACCAATTTTCTTCGTCATCGATAATCCGCGATGCATATCAAGAATATTGAATCAGTCATACGTCGTCAAACAATATATCGCAGAAACGTCATTTTGTTTAACGTTATTAAAGTTGAACTATCTGTCCTTGCTATTTTAACGTTGGAAAATAAAATTTCCGTTTTATAAGACCTCGCGTAACAAATAATTTTAGAAATCATCAGAAAACATGGAAAACGCTACTTAAATCAGATTAAATAATTTCAGAGATGCACACACTTGAAACTGCGTTTGGTTCAGTATTCCACCATTCAATGATTATATGCTCTGCAATTCTCGCCAATCGCATATTACAGATAAAAAATTACAGAGAAATACTGACACGTAAATTGGTTACATTTGATCGCTGTTTCGTGGCAGGAATGCAGTTTGCGCAGCCTCGCCTGAATTTTCTTCCGTGCTATAAAGTAGAAAATTATGTGACGCGGAATTCAGTAAATAAACTGTGAAAAAATAAGGACGCGCTTTGAGAAAAGTAAGCGGGAAGTTATGGCCGCATTTATGGCTGATGACACGCCGGCGAGAGGACCGCGTCGAGCCACGTCGCCCGCGAAAAATGCACCTCTTTTCATTCGTTTTTTCGATAGTAAAAGGGGTGCCTGCACACGTGCCGTAAACAGATCATAACGTTCAATCAGAGTGGAAAATTATAGGGCACCACTCATGAAGACTTATTGCGGTCATGGTGTTATCCGTCATGATGTACAATATCGCTGCGGTATCCAAGCTTTAACTCTAATTACATGTATTTTTTATTCGTTATCAAGTATAATAAAATTTTAAGAGAGGTTATTTGTCTTAAATTTTAAAGAGAAAAAGAGAACGATATTAAAGAAGCTATTTGTATATTTACACAATTAGAGGTTGTACAAGTTTGTAGATTACAATTTAGAAATTATTTTTTCCTAAGAAAGTACAAATTTTTAAAGATTTTAAAAAATTTCATTACAACCCAGTAAACATCAATTTAACAGCAATTATGTCAATATTATAATTTCCTCAACATAATTTACTCAACAATGTACTTTTTATGTGCAACATGTATCATATTACATTTATATATTGTTGAACAGGGAATTATAATATTAATGTGATATTTTTATTAGTTTACCGGGAATATATTTGTTCTTAATTATAGTTTTTCTTAAGAAAGTTGTATGTCGTTTAAAAAAAAAAAAACTTTACGATATCTTGTGATTTATGTGTTGCTATGCAACTAGGATATGTGTAAAATTATTATAGAATGGCAGTTTAAAGACTTTAAAAATGTTAAAAGAGGCTACTCTGAGGGAAGAGAGGGATTGTAATGTTTTAACCGATATCGCAAAGACATTTTGAAGATTACTGAACTTAGGTATTTCATGGACGTGCGCCAGTGGTCGGTGGTGGTATTTCGCAGACACACAATGGAAGCAAATTCCATAAATATTATACAGAAGAGTACAGTATTATCTGCGTCGTGAAATAACTTACGGTTACGACGGAGACGTGGCTAAGAAACTGCGGAAATTCCAATCTGTCTCGCGGCGCACCGGTCTCTCCGATATCTTAAATAGTAAAACTCAAGGGAAAACTTAATTTTGCAAATACCGATATGGTAACAGTCATGCGGTTTCTTCGAGATAAATTCCTGAGATTACCAAAACGATGTGAATTAGTGTCAGAAATATTATGTAAGTGCATGTAAAATATTTCTGCTCAGATTTTCACTTTACAGTCTCGGTTTTATCACTGCTTTCCATCCTTTGCAAATATAGTTCATGCAAAGTCATGTACATGAAAAAAAAAAACAGGAAATAATTAAACCTTGAAGTCGCGAGAGTTGTGTAAAGTATTATATATCTTTTATAAACGAGAGATTTTTGTGTCACTCAATATTCGCGATGAATGAACGAGAGCAAATAGCATCGGAATATAAATAGACATCTGCTTTTTTATTTTACACATAAGGCTAACCGTTCGCCATTTTTAAGAGCGATACGTTACGAGGCGAGAAGAAGAATACCGTCGTATTGCGTAATACTTGAGACGATCGTTGCCGTCGATCGTTCCTGCGAGATTGCGACGTATTAAATCGCGCATGTAATGGAAACGGAAAAGTCGTAGCATACGCCATACTCTCTCGCTGTCAGAACACGTGAAACTGTGACCGTCCTCCGCAATCAAATACATGTCTCTTATTATAGGGCTGTTTCAGTGCTCCCGTAGAAAGGCTTTCACTTTTGGAAGTGATATGAGATATTTTAAAATAGATACATAAATATATTGCGCGACCTACAATTCGATCTTGGAAAAAAATTACGTTTCATGAATAGGATTTCCGATATTGTAACATTCTTTTAATATCAATTTAATAATGAGTTAGCTTTTCTCTTAATATTCCAATACTTTAATAAATTTCGATTACTAAGTTACGGGATGTAGCGCACGTCTTTTGACCTTTCCACCTATGTCTGACCTCTTTGGACTACTAATTTTTTAAAGAAATATATAATAAATGCATTACCCCTGGAAGAGAATTCGTGACGATATGACATCGTTTGTATCCGACGAAGTTTTCCGAGACTCTCCGGAAGTCTCACCTCACGTAGAGAGACTTTACGATCTGTTTGCGCGTTAACCGCGGAAACTCACCATAAAGCCGGATGTTTCCCTCAGCGTCACCGATGGAGTTTTTCGAGATGCACTTATAGCCACCTAGATCGTGCTTCTGCAAGTTCATGATCACTAGTCGCATCTGCACGCTATACACTGACGTCTTCTCCTCGGACATCAAGTATTTGCTATTACTGATTATCATTTCGTCTGTAAAAACACGTTTTAAAAATTAAATTAATAAGAAATGCATTACGTAAAGTAAAAATTTCATACTATGGAAAATATTTTTATCACTCGAGATAATTCCCAATAGTGAAAAATATTTTCCGTCTATATAGAATGCGAATGATCTCAACTGTGAGATACCTTTCAAAATAACTTTCAAAATTTTTCAACTGGAATAAATAATCCATTTTTCAAATAAATTCAACGACAACAACTGCACTAATGCTGTTCCACTTACCCGTTTCTCTAGTCCAATAATTAATGGCCTTAGGTGACGCTTCCACATGACAGACCAACGTGACGTTAGTTGCAATCGGAGCCCCGACCAGCTGGTTCGGTACCTGGACCATCGGGTGAACTGTAAACCGTAACGATTTGATCAGACTAACGACAACAGCACAACAGACGGTGACATACTTGCATGCGCGGTTCCCCGCGAACTAATTTCTCTAATTGAACGTAATCGCCCGTAATGCCACAAAGGATATTTTTCTGATTTTTAAAGCGAAGATCTCGAGATAGGGAGACAGTGGTGATGCATTGCACCACTTGCACAATTCAATCGCCTTATTTCGCAGTTACATTGTGGTCTCTTTGTACGAGTGCGTCATTAGCTACGTGAGCACCTCACGCTAATGAAACACGCTGACAGATCGTCATTTAGCGAGCAACCGGAAAGGACACATTTTCTATCTCTACCTTTCTCTCCCTCTTCTTCCCTCCCCTCCTTCCTCTTGCCCTCCCCCCTCTCTCTCTCTCTCTCTGTCTCATGGTAGCGTCGCACTGCCTTTCATTTCGAGTATCGTAAGCAGCTTTTCGTGAGCTGCTTACGTTTTAACAGGCGACCGCGCCGAGCACTTCTTCTTTCAGCCGAAGCTTGGCCAAACGTCGTGTCGTCACAAAGCGCTTACAGTGCGTTTTACAGTGGCTACTTAACCCCACCGACGTGAAATTCTGCTTCCAGGAAAACAAGCTAGCTCCTGTAGCTCATTGAATTCACTCGTGTCTTTTCTGGCACACTTTGTGCAAAAAAAATTTCTCTACACATCATAAATTCATATTTCATAACATAATCTGACACGTTGCTGCTATTAATGAAGTTAACGTAATTGCTCATTACTAAACAGAATATAATTTAAAAAATGTTTTAAAATAATAATAAACATATTGTATATTAAATTATATATATATTAATTGAAAATTATTGTTTTACTAGTTTTGCACGTTCTGATATTGCAAATTTAGATAGCTGTAATATAAGATATTTATACAAAAAATTAATAAAGTGACTTGACATATATATGTTTTATGTATTTAAGAAAATTCTGTTTTAAGTAAATGTAATAGAGGCGATTAAAATAAGCAGGTTGGTTCAATCCCCTCGATATTTTCTGCAATGTATTCCTGAGAAATATGGCAATCTAAAAATATGCATACAAATTTGCATACAAATATATTATAGATAGACTTTGTATTCATGGAGTCTAACATTTGCCATTACAGTTTCTAACAATTCCGTATCGCTGTCGAGATAACGTTTTCTAAGACGTTTTCGTCCGTACTTTCTAGTAATGAAGATTACATCGGGGATATCGATGAGGGGAATGCTGGGTGATGATGATATGTATGTAGTAACAGAATATTAAGATGATGGTGCGAGATAAACTGGCCGTTTCGTCGGTGAGTCTTTGGTCGACTCTTTATCTCGAGCGCCGCTTGGGAAATATATGTACTGGTGCTGCACTTGTGCACACCGAAGATCCCAAAAGCACTGAGACGACACTTTTATATGAGAAAGGGGAATACACAGAGTGTTTGGCGGTAGGATAACCACAAGTCAGATATATCGACATCCTGGAATAAAAATCAGGTAATTTTGGCGTAAGTTTCACGGAAGAGAAAAAAATTCGATTTCGCACGTTAACTTTTTTCTCTCAGAAGATCTACTACTTTCGCTACTTTCGCAATAACTTGATTTTAAACGTTTCTCTTTCGAAGTTTTACGATGGTGTTCGCACGATCTATATCTATTGATTGACTAGGAGTACATTTTGTTAAAATATTCGGAAATTTGTTAATTATTTATATTTATTTAATAATATTTATTTAGTTAATTATTTATTACATATATATTTTTGAATATTTTTGAATATTTTGAATATTTTCAAATATATGTTGAACCGATCCAACTACTAAATCCCTCAAGGAGTTAAACTTTGCTATTTTAATTATTCGTGCATCAAATTCATGCTTATTAATTGAAGAACGCTTTTGTCAAACGCAAATCCAGATACGATCGCGATAATAATAATTGCGAAGCGATTACGAATAATTGGTAATTATATAACGTACGTTGTTGGTTATACCGTAAAACGTGAACGAGCCAGAAAGTGCGGGACGAATTATCAAAACAAAACACAACGAGGCACTTCGGCGGGTGTTAATTCGAATGCGCGGACTCTCGGCAATTCCGGGTTAACAATTATGCGCTGAATTGAATCACGTTTTCGCCCCTAAGCACAACCACGCGTTGTATCGCGAGAATTGATTTATGAATCCCTTCTGGTCGCAACGAGAGAGAAAGAGGGGGGAGAAGAGTTTTAATTGTTCCGATTTACCGGAACGTGTCTCGCAAATCCGTTGCGTGATTTTCAGATGGATTTACGCGCAAACTTTCGATCAATCCAAAAACTAACACTGATTTCACACACGTATGGTGTGATAGTGATGAATATTCGCGCTGGGAATTCTTCGTGTAACATTTAATTCGTTACGTGACGATAGGTGACACGTTTACCCGGATAGCAAACAACGAGATCGTTCGACATTATTCTTAATTGTGAACGAAATCGGCAAAATGCTATAAATGCACAAGGACACTTCAGCGTCCTAACATTTCGTTGCCAAGCAATTGCATGGATTGTAAATTGTTGTCGGGTATTTTTGCACACCATTGTTTAATTAATTAAACCAGTAATTCGATCGATGGTAATAACATTATTTATACTCATACATAAATACTCATACAACAATATAATTTTTGTGAAATACATTGTTTCTTATTTATAGATATTTTCAATAGCTATATAGGTTTTAGAACTATGGCCACAAATTTGCTAATTGAATAGAATCGAATTTTTCTAAAATTTTGATAAATAATCAAGCTTCTTTATTTTTAGAACTTAGACGCTTAATTAAATTCTTATTGAAAAAAGGTTAACTTAAAAATTGTCCTTTATTTCTTATTTATACTCCTAAAGATTTTCACGTTGATGTAATAAATTTATCTGTCGACAGACTGTTTGCGAAGTAGTGAAGAATATTTTCGAGAATATGGGGCATCTTTTGCATCACGTTCATGCAGTAACTGCACAACTGGATGTTATGCGGTAACGTGTGCAAGTTCACGATGTGGTAGTCGTCGATAAATATAGGGATGCCAAAATAAGCTTGTCGAACATCAATCAAATAAGTTTATAGATATCTGCGCTGCAAAATGGACAGCCGATCGATCTGAACCGAAGAGCTGAAATAGAAAACCGACCGCGAAGCACAATTGCAAACTCGTAAATAAGTAAGCGGTACAAGTTAATTTCTTTCACCGCCTCCGCTAATTAAGCGTGGCGAACATACCTCGAGGCGCTTAATACGACCAATACGAAATTGTATTCGTCGCGTTCATACTCTATTCTAATGCGGTGCAACAATTTAATGTTGTGTAATAATTCAATGCACTAACGCAGCGCGCAATTTTCAATATCGCGTCAAATGCCCTCTAGATAAATAATTCCTCTATCGATTCTTGCAACAATTAAATTGGAACTTTAAATTGGAAAGCAGTGTTCATCGTGAAAAATTTTCGGTGTCTGCTTTCGAATTTGTTGAAGACAAAATGTTATTTTTTTAACAGGAATAAAAAAAAAACAGATATCAATACGAAGAAAGTCGGTAATTTATTATTCATTACACCGCATTTTCTTTCAATTCAGTATTTCAACGAGTTAATAAAAATTACTTGGAGAAGTTTACCTTCAGCATATAAAGAGAAATCGAGTGGTATTTACTTAAACGAACGATTAATTGCAGGAAGCAGATGAATAATTGCGGATAGTAAATAACAAAATCATCCGAGTTAAATCTCTTGCCATCCGAGTGAACATTTTGTTGATTGTAACAGGTCGGCACGTTTAATCTCGAGATAGTAATCGTGACGATATTAATTCTTCTTAAAAGGAGCCATTAGGTATCACGTAAAGTCAACTTACAAATGCTAGGGAAGACTGTTATTGTGTTTCCAGGTCGAACAATGACTTAGCTTACATTAATGACTCTCTCTCTCTCTCTCTCTCTCTCTGTCATTTCGGGGGTGGAAACCTATGACCCACGAGAGACAAGATTCTCTCGTTTGGAGAGGACCCAACATCTGATATTCCTGCGGTGATAAGATAACACTCGATCCTTTTCTATGACGCTCGCACCACGTATACTGTTCCGACGTAATAGTTCTTTGTTAAGACCATGTCGAGACTCGGCAATGTTCCGTGTACTTTTCGTACTGCGACGCGGTTAGTCGTGTCGCTTTTCAGTGGATCCTCTTCCATCCCTTCGTGTACAACCATATTTATCTAACGCGTAATTACGCGTCCGAGTTCCGTAGAAAAGTTGCAAACGAGGGAGGAAGAAAGTCGCGAGAGATGTAACGGAGAAGTTAAAACGTTGGGACTAAGTTAAAACCGGAACGGACGGCGGGGTGTTTAAAGTTTCTTAGTAAAGTTCAGTTTGTCACATCTTGCGATGATTAGATCAGGGTCTCTCTTTTCCGAGTCCTTAACTAAGAAGGAACTTTCATTCTGCCGTCGCGTGGATGCCGATGATGAGCGAACGTGAGTCGCGAGTACAATTTTATTTGGGAAAGTCTGGAAGTATTGTGTTGACTATTTATGATTACCAGAGTATTTCTTCATGTTAAACAATAAATGTAGCAACGAGAGATTTATGATTAATAAATTGACTCGATATATCTCTACCGTCAATTCTCAATATAATTTTACGAAACTTTATTGAGAATACTGAAAATGTAAATAAAACGATGCAAGATATATGAGAAATACGAAGTAATATTAAGCACTGAGTACCTACATTGATATAGTAGGAGTTTTACAATTAGCACGTATGTCGACGACAAAGTAGCAATCGCATAATCGCACGCGAACGGCATTCGTCGACGATTCCGGACGCGTTCTTCCGCGTTTTCAAAGGAAACTCAGCACTTTGGTACTCGCGTCACGCGATCGTTTAAAGCAATCGGCCGTCTGCCACGAACAGTTCCGTATCCCCCGAATCAACCGAGGGCCCGCGCTTTGCTATCCACAATATCTCACGCTGGTCGCGCGAATTTCGCGGCAATAACTCGCGAACGCGCGGGCTCGTCTATGGCGTATTTCAATGAAACTCGATTATCGTGCGATCTTATCACCCGAGACCAGGTGCGATATTGTACAACCGCGATAGAGCATAGCTACGTACGTAGGTACGTCCAATTTCCGCCGAGGAATTACCTCTCCTCCACCAGGTTCTAAGACACGGTCGGGTCGGTCGTAACCGCGGCTTAACTCGCTATCGTCACACCACGCTTCTACCACAACGAGGCTACAACTTACCTTCCTTCTCGCCTCTCTTTTACTGTTACGCTTTTTTAACGAGTGTACAATCCCTTGATGTATGAGAATTTATCTTGAAATCGGATTTTTCGTGTTAAAAAATTTAGAATCCAATTCCGTAAAATGTCCCAGTTAGTTTTTTATCTGTTTAATTAATGATTGCTGCAGTTATGTCAAATCGCAGCGAAATCATTGCCCTTAGCTGTATAGACAATTATACGTATTTTTTATTGTAATATTGTCGTGTATAAAATATTAAAAGCTTTGGAACTTAGATTTTGTTTTGTTACAAAAATTGTATGAAATGCTTGTTTACTTACACCGGAAAAAAAGTTGTCGATATGATTAAGTATGTTTAATTTTCAATCAAATATTTATGTTTTTAAGTTAAACATACATCAACGGATTTCAAATTGAATGATTTTTATGTGAATTAACTAATATTTACTTGACTACTGTATACAGTTGAATCACGAAATATTTTTTTATTCAACGCTTTTTTTCAGTGTAGTTTTCTCTCATTCTTTCAAATGTAATAGTTGATTATTCACGCATTGAAAACAAATTTTTATCTTTTAGATTGTAAGAGATAGGTAATTCATATTCTTTCTCTCCTCCCCCTCTCCCCCTCTCTCACTCTCTTTGACTTTTCATAATGAAATCTACGGAGAGTTAAGTTTACGACATTCCTTCGGCATAACGCGTTTTCGCGCGCGTCTTCATTCACCCTCGTTTTCACGCAATTTGAACGGAACCTTATTGCGCACACTGCCGTCTTCTTGCTAAACCTTTAAAAGGGGAGGAGGGAAAGAGGAGAGGCATGAACGTGGGTGTGTTGCACCGTCGTTCCGAGTGTAATTTTATTATCTCACGCCCCTTCCCGAAACCCCCATCTCAGCCTGTGAAATCTCTCCTTCACCCTCGTCGCCATTACGCGCCTGTTATTTAAGCAGTATTTTACCTTCGGTCTTTCCTCCCCCCCTTCCTCTCTTCTCCCATTCCTAGTCTTCGTCATTCTCCATCTCCGGCTTTTACGGAGGAGACAGAGCTCCTTGGTCTCTCTTTCTCGCGTCTTCGCTTCACGGTAAAATTATGCAAGGAAAGGCGACAATGGCTATCTCGTTGTACAAGCGACGCTTTTCTTCGTCGTTGCCGCAACGACGCAGGGCACCTTGTATTCCCTTAGAGACGCCTCTCTCGTTTTACACCGAGAAGTGTGTCTCGCGTGGATAAGGCTACTGCCGGTAGTTCGCAGACTTTACACCTTCTGGACGATTGCTCGAGAAACGTCTAGAAATGCAGGGGAAACCGTAGTGCTATATACGACCAGTAAAAAAACGAATCTCGACGCATTTCCTCGCGAACACCTCTTGTCCTACTTTCATCTTACGAGCGTCTTTCTCACAGATTGTTACGCGATTAGTTGCCGGTATTAATTTATGATATTAATTGGCATAAAAATATAATAACGTCACGTGTTCATGACTGTCGCTTTGATCGTTTTTATCAATAGAATATTCTGTTAGATGATACTAGTCATTTATGCAAATTATTATTATTAATAAAAAATTAGTTGAAAGCTTATTTTGCTGAAAAGTTTTATGAAACATACATGTAACGTAGGTCGATTTATAAATTTTAATTTCTGTACGGATTGCGCGAGAGATTTGTATATAATTTGCTTTGTAATTTGTTATAAAACGTAATAATGTTCACTTTATAAATTTTGATGTATTCTTTATACTGGATCACGGAGAGAAATTGTGCGCGGTGCCGCCTTTCTCACTTTATTTCTCACTTTGGTTAGCAGCATTGTAACAGTTGAAAGTTTTAGCAAATCTCACTTTGGCGTTATATTCGTCTTTTACGGAGATAATTATAACCATGAAAAGTAACTGATATATTATGCAAGGCGCCAGTTCAAAGTGAACATACATAAAGTATATATTATCTAAATTAATTAATAAAATAAATAATATAATAAATTTAATAATATATTACCACGAAAAATGACTGATATGTTATTCAAGGTGCAAATTCAAAATGAACATACATACTTAAGGTGTATATATTATAAGTAAAATTGATTAAAATTTGACTCTAAGTGAAAGTACATAAGTGATATGTTATTCTAGTGCACAAAATATAAAAGTCGTTTATTGAAGTTTGATTTGAAATTTATACAATCTTGGACAATGAAAAATAGTTGTTTTCATAATTCCAGAGTACTAATTTGTTAATGACTCGGAAAAAGAACATGGCGGCCAGTGTTTTGATAACAGTGTTTTGATAATGATTAATTTAAATATTAGCATTCTCTCTCTCCCTCTCTCTCTCTCCCGCCCTCTCCCCTCTCTCTCTCTCTCTCTCTCTCTCTCTCTCTCTCTCTCTGGGTAGGGTGACATATGTGATTGATATTTAACAGTACTACTAACTTATTGAATAGTTAGAGGCAAGTTGTGTCGGATAAATCGGAATGTAAGTATTATTATTCCTAAGTGGATACTGAGAAACGCATCGAAGTTTTTTGAGAGCAGGCCGCCATGTTCTTTTTCCGAGTCATTAACAAATTAGTACTCTGGAATTATGAAAACAACTATTTTTCATTGTCCAAGATTGTATAAATTTCAAATCAAACTTCAATAAACGACTTTTATATTTTGTGCACTAGAATAACATATCACTTATGTACTTTCACTTAGAGTCAAATTTTAATCAATTTTACTTATAATATATACACCTTAAGTATGTATGTTCATTTTGAATTTGCACCTTGAATAACATATCAGTCATTTTTCGTGGTAATATATTATTAAATTTATTATATTATTTATTTTATTAATTAATTTAGATAATATATACTTTATGTATGTTCACTTTGAACTGGCGCCTTGCATAATATATCAGTTACTTTTCATGGTTATATTATTAGATAATCATTTAAATTTGCAAAAATTTACATTTTTGAGGGTCTATTTTTGAACATGGCTTGACCTTTTCATTTATGATTTTTTGAGGATATCACCTACTTTTTAGAGTACAGATATATGAATCAATTAGTGCAAAAAAAAACACAAAGTTTAAAAAATGTTATGTTATTTGCAATATGCAATTGCGTATTTTTTTTTTTAAATAGCTATATTCTTTGCACCAATAGTTTTGTCTTATTATTTTGTGCATAAAAGTTAGGATAAGATCTACCAAAAACTGAATATTTTACGAAATAACTTTATTATAGTGTTTTGAGAAGCTCTTAACACCAGCTATTAGATTCTAAAATAAAAAATAGAGTGTTCCATTTAAAAATATCGATGTGATCTTGATCTAACTTTAGGGACGCCACCCAATATTAAACGGATGAGAACAGTGAATAAATCCTTCTAAACCCTTTCTAAACCCTTTCGTCTGAAACATTCTCTTCTAAAATACAATTTTTATGAAATATTCGGGTATATCCACACTTTTGTCCCATCCTGTGTATGTATCTAAGCGTGTCGATGACATTATAATATAGATGTGTCTGCTTTTATTGTTATTGTTATTCGAGTTATTGTACTCAATACCTTATTGACAAAATTGTATATATGTATTTCAGAAAACAAAATATGTCATTAGATCAAAAAATTTTTCTGATACTATTGCGTTATTTAAAAAAATACGTTGTTTTTGGATTAAGCTTTCTATATATACTTATACTTATATTATTTTTATCGTTGAAGTGATGACCTAATTTCAAATAGATTTTTATTCCGTTTTAATTTTGACACTGACACAGTCACTCGCTAACTGTCTTTATTTCTCCGAGATGTTTAACCGTTTGTATGTCAAAAATACAATAATATTGAAAATAAAGAATGAGCTCCTCCATCAGCTATTCTTGTGAGCACGCAACCATATATTTTATTCGTCTCTCCGATTTTAACACGATCATTACGTCTGGTGTAAACTACATCTGGTATAAAATATTTTTAAATATATAACTAATACACAAATTAATCGTCTCTGGGATATCTTTTATAAGCAGGCACTCCAAATTTCTTTAATTGGGCGCCTAAAGCAAGCCCGATTTCAGCGCTATTGCAACTATCGTATTTTTGTTTGGGCACGCAATAGATCCAAAAATAATTTTTCTAATTGGACGTCTAGCACAAGCTAGATTAAATTAAATTTCACGTCTAAGGGGTGGTTTTTGAAAATTTTTAATAAATGGTAAATACACCAGAAAGGGTGTAAGAGAGTGAGAGGGGGTGAAAGATGATGAAAAAGTGCGAAATAGAGCGAAAAAGACGAAAAAATTGAGAAGGGGAGGGGAGAGGGGGGAGGGGAAGGGAGGGGAAAAAGGGGAGGGAGGGGGGAGTGGGTGAGTGGAAGTTGGGAGAGGTGTTAGTGAAAGGTAAGAGAGAAGAGAAGTACATATGAAAAAATAATTTTTCTAATTGGACGTCTAGCACAAGCTAGATTAAATTAAATTTCACGTCTAAGGGGTGGTTTTTGAAAATTTTTAATAAATGGTAAATACACCAGAAAGGGTGTGAGAGAGTGAGAGGGGGTGAAAGATGATGAAAAAGTGCGAAATAGAGCGAAAAAGACGAAAAAATTGAGAAGGGGAGGGGAGAGGGGGGAGGGGAAGGGAGGTGAGAAAGGGGAGGGGAGGGGGGAGTGGGTGAGTGGAAGTTGGGGGAGGTGTGAGTGAAAGGTAAGAGAGAAGAGAAGTACATATGATTGCGGACAGAGAAGAAGACGTTACTTCATTTTTCGTGAAAAACATCACTTTTTGACCGTTTATATGTCCAGAACGGCTTGACCGATTTTTTTCTTTTTTGGCTTAACTTACTCGTGGCGATACCACCTTTCGGAATATGCTACAGGCATTTCAAAATTTTTTATATTTTAATAGTTCTACACCCCCAAAAAGTCGACTTTAAGGGTGCGGGATAAGAGACTTGTAGCGTCTACTTGTAGTTTCTATTTTTGAACATGGCCGGACGCGTCTCCTGATAAGACGCAAATTTCATGCGAATGTTTTCGCGAGAAATTGACTTGGAATTGGTCAAGAAACCTGTTTAACAGAAATATAGAGATACAACAGACCGTATAAAAATAATAATACTGTAAATAATAATATAAATAAAATAATATAAAATTGTGAATGTAAATAAAATAAAATTATTGATATATTTTTTAAAACATACATCGTGAAAGAATTAATAAAACAAATATCGACATAGGCAAGTGACTGCGAAAAATGTCCTTTGTGGCGGAAAAATCCGAACAGAAGTAGTAGATATGTACTTACAGTGCACGTGCAGCATCATTCGTTTGCTGACTGTCGGAGGCACTCCGTTGCTGGCGATGCACAGGTAGGCGCCCATCTCGCCTCTCGTTACTTTCGACAAAGTCAGCACTTCACCCTCTGCAACGGGTACTGCAATATGCAAACACGAAGGGCGATCTCAGAAGTTAGCTCGTTACACGTAATTCAAAGTATGCAACATTAATACCCGATCGACTTAGCAGATTAAACTTGTACAGACGCGTAAACGTCCAAGTGGAAATTCAACGTTATTAAATTAAATCTATTTCTGATACGACTTATGATAGATGCCACAATTCTAATTTAAGGAGTTACTATTAAAGCGCTGAATACAAGATAATTTTGTAAGTAAAGTTGTATTAGCTGTATATATACAATAGTTAGTATAATGCATTCTTCAACAGTTTCTTTGAATTACAGATTCAAATTTTAAAATTTTAAGTATTAAAGAGAAATAGTTTCTTGAATCATTTCTGGAATTGATTTAAAATGTACCGGGTGATTAAATTCTGACCTTTGCTAGTCGTGGACTATCCCGGCAGGAGTCAATTTTAATTGCGCTGACAATTTCCGAAGAAAGCTGTTCGGTATCGCAACACGCAGCTGTATCGCTCTCGAGGGAAAAGCGAGATTGACGAGCAAAATAAAACTCCTTACTTTTTGTCTTGCCGGGGCCAGCTCGCGAAATGATTTCGGCACCGTCTTCTCGCTTCCACACGATGTCGGGCTTGGGATAACCACGCGCTTTACACACCAGCTTCGCGGCACCTCCCTCGGGAACCATCATGTCGTTCGAGGTCTCCTCTGAGATGATGTCTGGCGGTATTACCACCTCCAAAAACGCACTCTGTGAATGCGGAGGAGATAAATTATAACGCGTCTACGTGCACACGAAGTGCACAGCGTGTACACGAAAAGAGAATATGGAGTGTTACGAAATATACAACGTAACCACCGGCCAGATTAAAGCAGAGAGCTCCGAGTCTGAGGTCGTAATTATAAATCAATGAACTTGAAATAATTACAGAAATACTCCATTTGCTCGATAATTTGCGTGATAATTATTAATTATTATATATTTTGCGCACTTGCTGGTATAATCTTGAAAGAGACGCGTATATTCTTCGCGCAAAACAAGTTATCTTTATAAAGATCGTACTTTTATGTAGGAAAAAAAATGTGGAAAAAGTACCTGGCTCTTCATGGGATCCGTGTTGACCTGGCACATATAAATCCCGCGGTCTTCCCGCCGTGCACTGCGAATGTTCAACGTCCACGTGTTGTAGTCGCTGTGGGTCACCGACAGACGGGCGTTGTTCGTGATCACGTGCTCGTGAATCGCTAAGATCGCCTTGGTGTCTGCTTTAATCCACGCCACCTGGCCTCACAAACCCATTTCTTAGAGTGCGATTCGGTACCGTTTCCCCGTCTTCCCAAAGCCTACCTAATCTTATCGCCGTGCGTAACTCGTTAATTAACGATTCCTTTTCCGTCGCGAATCTAACGGTAGTCTACCTCGAGAAATATCTCTTAAAAGTGCTTGTTAAGCCAGATTTTTTTAATAGCTTCCGCAGTCTTATATTTTAATCAATCCTTTCGGTCAGATTGAAAATAAAATTTCTAGAATTATTCTTTTATTATGATGATAACTAAAAGGAAAGTGGTTCTTTATGTGAAAAATGAACACAAACAATGTTGCAATGTTTATTGTTGCCTTAATATGCCGAACATAAATACCAAAAGAATTAATTATTAAGCAAGTTTCTAAGATTGCTCTTTGTGCAGCATTGTCGAGGAAGAATGAAACTTCCTACTAATCTAAAGAACTTTCCTATCGTTTCTCCCTGTTTCTCTTTTGCATCAGTTACTCCTGAAATATTCGGAAGTGCAATCTTAAGCTTTCTGTCGCGATTCAAATATGAACTCGATTACGATAACGTCTGCGAGACTTTGCGCAGAAAGAGAGATATAAACACAGGACGCTTTCTATTCGCGAATGAATGAAATATTCGTATACATCGCCTCGAAGGCAGACATCAAAAGCCGATATATTCTACAAAAGAATCTTCTCTTTATGGGTGAAGTCTGCTACGGCTCTTCCGCCACATCCCTCGACTGGAAAACTGTACCATTGCGCGCCGCGACGGTCTGCCACTGTGTAAATATGAAGAATTCCGCGAGCAAGAACACGATAACCCATAGAACGTAACTTTCCAGAAAAATAGAGAAAGGTAGTCATGAGAGATAACGGTTTAGTGGCAAAGTTCAGGTGCGTTACTCTCACAGGATGTAACATTATGTTTACATCAAAAACTCGAGCGAGCTTCATATTGGATATAAAAATAGTAAATAGGATAGAAATAAACGTCGGCGAGACACACACACATACACACACATTTCGCCTGTGATCTTGCCGTATTGGTATAATTTATTACAAGTCCTTCACGCTCTCGTGAGTGTTCCGCAAGTTATATTACTTCTGAAGTAACTATCGTGACTATTCCGAATGTGGGTTACCGCGCTTTCGCTCGCGATCCTTCGTATCATCAACGCTAAATTGAACTCTCACCGGTTATTGCAGTTCGTTCCAAGCCGCTGATATACGCTATTAATTAAACCCATTTTTTTTTACGGATTAAAATCAATGAAAAAAAGAAGGAAGAGAGGCTGGGCGCAGTAAGGGGCGAAGAGATGCAATCGTGACTGGTTAACATGTATTAATCGTCATTCCGTCCTACATTCTGGCTGAAGCTATCCTGAAAGAGGAAACTGCAGCGTATCACGAATATTCATCCTCTTCCCATCCCCTTGCCCTCTGCCCTATTCGTCTCCCTCTGCACAGATATTATTGGCATGAAATTGAACCTGTACCATGTCGAATATCTGACCTCGCATCGCTCTGAAAGGCTATCTATCAACCAACAAAGGAGTTCCGCGGTTCTTATCGATAACCCGCGAGCGGAGTATATAGAGAGCGGACGCGGAGAATGAAGAGGGGAGGGAGGTGGGTGGGATGCGAGAGGGTGCGAGTGTTTGGTAGTGACGGCCCTGTGAGTGCCTCCACTTATAATATATTATGCCAGAGTATAAGCGCGACCCCATTCTCCCTTTTGGTGCGCCCTGCGACGTTCCGGGAGGTGGCAAAGCACCCTCTCGGAAAGAAGGGGACGGAAAAGTCGCCACGACCGACAGATGCTCGCGACTATCAAACATGTATGTCGTATTGCCTTCGATTCATTCGTTGATGATTAATTGTCGCGGACCGAAAAGAAGGAAGAAAGGAAAGAAGGAAGAAGTTAAACATATTCTCGCGTGCGAAACAATACGTGAGCTTCAAGATAGCTTCTTGAAATTAAAAAGTCAAAAGTACATTTCGAGAATGAATAGAAGATAAAGAATAAAAACTTAAATTTATGAAATTTATAAAATTTATGGATGTTTTATTTTATTTGACATATGTGGGGAAAGAGAGAAATATCAGTGTAACATAATAAAACACAAAATTGAACAAAAAATTATTTCTCAATTATTGTCAAATAAAGATGATCAAGAAATGATTTTTTCATGGAGCTTTTACTTCGCAAAACTCTGGTAACAGATTTCACGTGAATATGCGATATGAAAATCACTCTCGGATGTGAAAGAACGTATCCATAGCAACGTGAGTCGGATAATATCGTGCTACGGCAACTCGAAGGCACAATATGTCGCTTCGTATCCGAAACTCGAAAACCGAGCGATCTCGCGATCCTGCTGCGTCCCCAAAAAGGGAAATCCTGTACACCAATACGAAAACCGTCATTTTTCTCTTTCCCTCTTTGGGACACGCAGCATCGCGTACATGTCTTCTTGAGCAGGGAGTGAGTCACGAATTTGCAGCACAATGAAGAAAGCAGAAGATTTAAAGTAGGGAGGAAGACGACCGAGATCTTAAAGGGCACGCCGTGCCTTGTATGGAAACGAGCCTCTATCTTAATGCAAAAACGTCCTCTTTATCTAATGCAGTTTCCTCCCTAGGTCGGCTTACGATTTTCCTCAATCCTCCTCCGGTCCTACGATCTTCGTGGTCCTTTAAGGAAACCGCGAAGGAACCCACGATGGTAACGGAACAGACGGATAGATAGACATAAAGAGATTCGGGGATGAGGGAGCGACGGCGAGAGGTGGGGTGGGTTAACCTCCCTAGTCCGATATAATATCGCGTTACGTACACCTACTACCCCTTCCCCCGGCCTTTGGCTCCACGTTCCCTCCATTCTCGGCCCTCTTTCATATGCAAAACCATCGTCGGCGCTCCATTGTGGCGCATTGTGGGATCGGGAGCCTCGGGTCCAGTCTACCACACCTCGTTTATTTCCCGCCATCTCCTCCGCGCCTCTTCAGAACCCCTCACACCGCCTCACCTGACTCTTCATCCCTTTTCATCTTTCGCGTTTTATTTGTGGCTTTCCAACGCCGTCACCCACTTATATAGTGCGACTCGTTCCTGAGTTCTTATTTTCTCAACTTTCGACCGCTAAGGTACGGGGTTGTTCCCTTTTTTAGTATAAATGGATAAACTCGCTAATTAAAAGTTTCGCGGTTCCCCTCTTTCCTGTCCCCCGTCACGATGCTCACTGCTGAACAACTCAGTCGGAGATCCATCTCCTTATCCTGCATACTTTCTTCGATATCACGGTTGAAACTCTAAAGGTGTACCTTGTAACCTTTGTATTCAATTTTTTCCATCCTTTCTTCCCTCTCTCTTTTTCTCTCTCTTCTCTGTTTTCGTCCTATGATGATTTTAATTCTTTCGAGACGATTTTTTTTCTATCGTTATATTTATTAAAATGTATATCTATGATAAAAGGAATTAACAAAAAATTCTCTGTCTAGTTTGAGATAATTTAACAATGAAAAAAATAATTTTTTCCTCTTTTATATGTGTATGCTTGGGATTTAAAAAATATATATTCTGAAATATTTGAAGTAATATATTTTTTATATAACTAGATAAATCCATTTTCATAAGAATTAATTTTTTTAAACAAATAATTTCCAGCATCTTGAAAGGATACTCGAGAATGTAGACATTATATGAGCACTGCAAAGTTTATTTATCGCGATCTGAATTTTATTTTCTCATAATTTATTTTATCTTTATACAACTAAAATAATTTATAAAAATTTATAAAAAAAAATTAAATTACTCAAAAATAGTGAAATAGTACGGTGGTAATTTTAGTGCGCATCCTGCACATTTGCAACTATGGAATGTAATATTTATTATACATTGCTTATTTCATCGCGGATGTGCATGAAATTCGAGCGCTGCGTCCGAGAATACGATAACGTTAGGTTAAATGTTAGATTTTATGGCAGAGCACAATGCCGAGCGTCGCGTCGCGGCGCGGCACGGCACGGCACGGCATGGCACGCTCGACGGTACAGCGAAACGCACTCATCCGCGTAGCCGCGTGCGCGGAATTCGAACGATTAACCGATTCACGTGATGACACGCACGTTTTGGACGAAGATTACTCGTTCTAGCGTATGTTCCCTGGACGTACCGGGTGATACGAATAAAACATGCTAGTCTCGTTTGCACTTCGTTTAAGAGCGCATCGAACTCAAAGCTGGATCCAGATCAAGTAAACGAGCGTGAATAAAAGCGAATAGACCATTTTGATGACGCCATCCTCGTCAACAAGCTGTTTATTGGCGTTTGTTTAGGTACACTCGTTTGCTTAGTCTTTGATCCAGTGAGATTACTCGTCTCCGGAATTATGCAATCGGTGTAAAAAGATAAAAGAATCGCATATTTAAATATCCGTTGATAACGTTTACAAAGGTTCACTTAAACACATAGATATTGAAACTTTTGGTTACGCTTGGTACTCACTTACTTTTCCTACTCTTAACTTAATTTGATACGTTCTATGATAGACAAGATATTCAAATATAACTTGAATACAATCGAAATTCATAGGGAAAGAGAAAGATTTCGTTAGTCTCTAATTGAATCGCTAAAATTCATTGCTGCTGCTAACACCCGACCTATCTAAACTCTAATATTAAATTACGTATCTCATTTATCTGTCTAGATTAGTGCTTATTGTCAAAAACATGCTCATGCAACCTCGTGTACTCTCCGTTATCATATATTCATGCATCATTGGCATGCCTCTCGCATATAGACAGGAATTCAGTGACACGCTAAGAACAATACGTATCCAGCACGATCTCGCTCCTCGGACTCGGCAATTACTCAGGGCGCATAACACGTCCGAAGAATGTGCATCTCAATCCTTCTCCAATGCAGCTTGCACCATATTTCATTTCGCACGAAACATTCAACTCTCAAGTGCGTTTTATGCATTGTAAACAGACACATGTGCAAATAGAAATTGTGCATTCGTGGACAAGCCGAATGTGGACCTGAATGTTTTCGTATCGGAGGGGCAGGGCACGGAACGATTTATCATGATGACTTCGGGAAATTGGTGCAATGACGTACAATTATAACCCGCTCAAATGAGAAAGAGTCGTTACGGATAGAGAAAATCCGCAATATATTCTTAATAAAATAACAAGACTGAAAATTATATCATCCATAATTTTTTATTCGAATTATATTTTATCATCATTCCTTCGATATTCACAAATTGCTTTTGTACAACCAATCCTAGTAGAAATAGGATAAACAATCTTGAGACTTTCTATAATAACGTTTATTTGGCACAAACTTTAAAGTTGGAAATTAATATGCCTAATATTTGTAATTATTGATTTCATAATCTGTCATTGTTTCATGCCCATCATTCCTGTTTTGAAATATCTTTTGAAACTTCTCGTCTCCAGATTTTCAAGTATGCTATCTGTTATCGAGGCAACAGAATCCATTTTTCTTTAAACAAAATATTGTATATAGAAAGTAGGCTAATATAAAGCATGTATCTTCAAAATTATTATTAAACAAAATTACTGTATTATTAAAGACATAATTACGAAATACATATGACAAAATCTCAAAAAGTTTGCATAGTTGTTATACAGATTGTCTATAAATATTTTAGCTTTTTTACCTTTTACTTTTGTATTCATTAACTTTCGTTTAAAATGAAGATAGATGCTGTTACCTGGAGTGATCACCGAATTTCCAGCGGATGCGATTAAGCATCGAAGCTTAAATCTAACAAGCGGAAAAGCCGGATACTAGGCCTGAACATCTTCGCTGTAGGCTCGAGCTCGCATTAGTCGATCCATGAGATCGCTTGGAGCATAGGGCATTCAAGTTGTAAGCAGTGTGCTCGTTGCGCATTTAATGTTAATTTGAACGTCATCGCTCTGCCAGTTTCTATCAAATCGACCAGGAGTAAACCTCAATATTTGACGGAAAAACTTGTTAAAGATTTTTAAAAGCTGTTCGATCTCTTTTGTCCTGAGAAAGTTATTAAAAGAAAATGGTTTTCGATAAATACTGATGCACGTATGCTATCTTCAAATCTGAATATAGATTTGAATATAGATATCAGTTTGAGATGACGAAAAAATAATATTTACAATACAGACATTTATGTATCAATTGCTTCGTGTAGTTGATGTCTATTGAGTATGGAGCGATTCCTTTAATAATCGAAATCAATAACCACGAATTAATCAATTGAATTAATGGCACATGAATGGTTCGATCACGATGAATTAGTAGATAGTTGTTGTATGATAGATACGCTAAATCATGATAATTGAAATTATTCGAATTTTCAGAGATGCCAAAGCAGGATGTTTTAATATTTTAAATCAAGAGAGAAGTGTACTTTATGCTTTAATAAGAAAATTTGATTTCTTAATTTTTTTAGACAATACACATTATTTCCCGTCTTTTAAAAATACCTCAGATGTTATAGCACGGCAAAACAACGATTTTTCTCATTTTCATAAAAAACTAAAATTGAGATACGAATAGAACAACCTTTTCTGTTGCAAATAATCTCCTAAAAGTTTTGATTTACTTAGAACTGTATAACGGAAGAAACTTTAATTATTTAATGAGGTGAATAATCGATATCACCATTTCCAATCTGAAATTTTCTCTGTTACCTATATATTTTTATTTGCAACATTTTATGAAAGATCGTCGAAAATAATCACGAAACGAAGCAAATTTTTCCTCTCATTCATAGATCTCCATCTATGCTTTATAATTTAGAAGGACAAAGAAAAGAATTTTAAAAATTTACAAAATACAATTTTTTTGTAATGTTCGCAATTTTTCCTCAAAAATATATTAAAGGGCATAAAAGAAATTTAAAAAAAACGAAATCATCACGATGATCCTTATTATAAAGGAACGTCCACTCCCGCGCGGAGGATTGTCCGACCATGTTAAGAGAAAGAAGTTGAAACGCGGGTGAGCACATTGCCGGAAGTAATCGCATTTTCCAACAAGTTATAAACTCTGACAGTGCCAAGTTTAATTAAAACCTACGACGGTTGCGCGTACCGACGCCGAAATTTCTTTCCCGGGCGAGAGATCTCTGTGGCATGCGAGAAAGGCTATCAGGAAGTTATCGGTTCAACAAGTGGAGCCGTAAAGCGCTTAATACACCACATCGGCGATATGTTCTCGTACGAAATCAATTTCGCTACATATAGCAGCACTGTATACCGGCCTTGATCAATTTTCCTTCCATTGCCAGGATCGCGCTATTGCCGGAAAGTGTAAAGCAAAATTTACGCAATTACACGCGGCTCTGAGCTCCACGGGGTGTCCCGAAAAAAGTGTAAATAGTATCTTTCAAGCAATCTATTTTGAAATTACGAATCAGAAGGAAGTCATAGGAAATCATACAGAAGTCATTAAAATTTACAGAGATTGAGTTGAGATTGAAACACCTGTATATAAGAGAAATTTGTATATTTATAAAATAATTGTTATATGACAAAATTTTGCTGTTTAATTTACAGATTTGTATAGCAACAACTTTATTAAGTAATCTTATCGGTATTTGATAAAATTGTTAATGATATTAATTAAAAATGTGTTTCATGTTTCATAATTACTTTTGCGAAAATGAATTTCTTCTAATCTTTTGTGAAGTTTACTGCCAACAGAGGATTAACCGAGAGAGCCATTTAAACATTCATGTTTCTCGCAAATTTGTTGGAATAAATTCGAAGTAGTAATAAATATTTTAACATATACATATGATGAAATCAAAGTACTTCTGATTTTATTTCGGACGTTTACGTCGAGATACCGAAAAAATTATCGAGCCAGTAATATTGACATGGTCTTTTGAAAAGCATGATTCCATGGAAATAGGGATGGGCAAAGTGCCCGAGAGCCATTGTAAAAAAAAACAATAGCTGCAACGATGGATCGGCTTTTTTTTTTTGTATCCATTCATCCTCCCGCGATTCGAATTCTTTTCACAGAAAGGACAAAGGTGGAGATCGATCGATCGATCCGAATAAATTCCATCCTGGCGACGCGTTAATATTGATAACATCGATCTTAATAAACATTTGGTTTACTTTGGATTTCAAATCGCTCTAGGACATTAGGGAGAAGATAGCTTAAAACACGAGACGCGAGCAAAACGGGAAAGCCGTTATTACAGCTCGTCTTAAGTTTAATAATGACTAGACTAGCTATCGGTTATAATGACGGGTAACGATACGTCGCATTCTTTTGACGCGCGAAGGCATCATTAGCCATTTCGCGAGTAACTTTGCATAGAAGAATCTCTCTCTCTCTCTCTCTCTCTTTCTTCAGCATAAATTGTCGGCGAATTCTCAGACGAAGAGAATCAGACAGAAGGAACGTGAAGAGACTATGAAACTTCGGTTGCCGCGTCGAGCGGTACCTGTATACCGGCTGATAGATGAAAATGGATGTCGTATACAGAGAGATGGTTGGTAATGGTGACTACTCTGGCACGATTGTAGTGATATATATATATATTTCTCTTTTTTCATAGCTGGCGGTAGTGCAGTTAAATGCAGTGCTGTGAAGTGCAGGCACGCGCGCATATAGGTGGTGCAGTAGTAGTAGTAGTAGTAGTAGTGACAGTAGTAGAGTTAGTAGTAGTAGTAGATAAGGTAGTAGTCCATTACAGGCGGACACAGTTTAATGGTAAAATAGTTACCCGGGCCTTGACGCTGCCAGAGTGATCTCCGCTCGCGGAGGAGGAAGGACTCACCCGGTATCCACCGAGGTTGTTCACCACGCAGGTGAAGGTAGCGTCTCGACCCTGCGGGATCGTTACGTTCTCCAGCGGGTAAGCGAAGTCTGGCTCTAGCCCCGTCACTGAAACAGACAACAACAACAACGGTCGTTCGTCAATTGAATGTAATTCTCATTCTCCGCTTTATTCCGCGTCGTCGTCGAAAGTTTTGACGGAACAAATAAATCTTTATAAAGAGATTATTAATTCTGATCTAAGCGTTCAGATGAATTAAAATTATATTAGATGAATTATAAAGGCAAACACAATCACCAACTTAAAATCAATTTGATTTCAAATGTTGGTGTTAATAAGGATGGGGGGCCTTATTAACACCAACATTTGAAATCAAATTGAATTATAAAGATTGTCAAGATGAAAAAAGGAGGTTAATATAATTATTTATAAAGAAGAACGTATTTCACGTTTGCATGTTTCACGTTTTAAGTATCACTTAACATAGTGCATATTAAGATCGGTTGGTCAATCGGCAGAGAGTAAATCGGAAAGTCGCAGTAGTTTCGTGAAAATATCCCGAGGCTTTTGCCACGGTACGCACCGAATAAGCGAGATATTTTATGTCATGTTATATATTCATGGAAAAAAACGGGCCTTTGTAGAAAGTTTGGCGTTATGGATACATCCATACAGCTATTTCGTAACAGGAACTATCGTGCACTATGCACGAATTATGCCTAAGTACCGGTGGATTTTTTGCGAAACGCTCAAAAGTGATAAACGAGTCGCGACGAAACTTTCCAAGCAATTTTCTCACATTTCCCAGTTGTTTATAAATTCCAAAAATAAATTTGCTTGAATATATTTATTTTTACTTGTATTGTTTTGACTGATGTAACAGCGCGATACTCGTAAAATGTAAAAATAATATAATGAATAAATAAGATTTGTTTAAAAGAAGTTTGAGAGATCAAACCTTTCTCTATTGTACTTTTTACTATATATGTATATAAATCATTGTTAACATATTCAGTAGCGGCACTAAATTAATTCGTGGAATTTAAATAGTTTGTTAATAGTATCCCATTGTGGTTCATGTATTTCGCTGGCTGTAACGATCCGAATCGACAATATTTAGCCGGTTTACGATGTAAAAGTAATCAACGCGGAATTAACACCTGTCGCACGTGAAATAATTTCCCGGTAAACTTTATCTCGGAACCTATATTTCGCGAGTAAACGATACAGTGAAATTGCCAGAAATGTCGCTCGTTTTGTGTGAAATAGTATATCATTCTTTTATTTTTAATATTTTCTACCTACAAACCCTATATTTTTATAGTTTTATATTTATATTACTTCAATGTATGGCATAAAAGTACTTTTCTATTATTTATTGTGAAAAAAGGTTATATTATCTGTTATTTCATGTATTGTAGAATATCAATTATACGATATAGACTTGATATATGCATGTTACATTATAAACAGTATTAGTAGTTTTATTCACATGAAAAGAGAAAAAAGAATACAACGGTCAGATTTCATGCAGTAAGATTCGAGAATTTCCGAACGGTGACGATAGCGAAGGCAATACAGAAAATTGGTAAGCTATGTGATGGAAATTCTATCGACTATATTTTTTCTCGCCGCGGTCGAATCGCTATAGCAGGATTTAATATTGGAAACTCAATCCCTGTTACTTTTAATACTTACCTTTGTGAACGAATTTGCACATTTTCACTGTAGCATTTCGTGTGCGATTCAATAACTATAGTTTCAATAAATGGGATCTTTCTTGTGAACTGGTATTTCAATTAATATAAAAATAGTAATCTTCATCTAACAGGTTTCTTTGTTAGAAAAATTAAGCTTTATGAGTAACGTAAGAGTTATGTAAATGTAAGAGACGTATCTCATTTCATTATGGTAATATATTTAATATTTATTAAGAAAGTATAAAGATATTTTTAGACTAACAATATAGAAGAAAGAATATTGTTAGCATTATAATCATAATAAACGCATTCTCCTGGCCGATGTTACATTTTTATCTTATATTATATTACAGTTATATTATCATTTTTAATAAATTTTACTACAGCTTTTTTATGTGGAAGGCCTCTAGCCTTGCTCGGTTTACAGAAGAAAAGCGAGATATTACGCACTATAATATATCACATGGCCATTAATGTAATTGCAATTGCGATGCGGAAGAGGCATTTCGAGACAGAGAGAGATTCAATATGATGCTCGTGTCTGGTGAACGATACAAAGAAACTGACTTACGAGGAAAGTTCGCCCGTCTCTACCGCGAGAAGAACCTCCGCGTATTGAATTTAAATTCGCGGCAGGAGCAGCAGCAGCAGTAGTAGTAGTAGCTAGTATCATCTAATGTAACTCGGTTATGTGAATTTTATGAGGCCAAATGGAAGGTGGGAAAAATGCGTCTTATGAAAGCTGTTGATCGATTTATCCGACGTCATTCTCACGATGACAGACACGACTAAAAATGCTTCCGCGATCTTCGCGCTTCGGAAATGCTCCGACGTCTTTACAATGCTACGGTATCTTATAGAAAAATTATCTTTCCGTAATGTTTTAGTCAATGTGTCATTTTAGAAGGTCAGTCGATTAAGAATATCACCTCTCGATATTATCGGCAATCATGTGTAATTATAAATCACAAGTTAACATACTCTTCTTTAAAAAAAAAAAAAAGGAAAAATATAATGAATTTATTTTGCACTGCACATAAAACGATAGCTCATTATCTGCCAACAGATGTTTATTTCCATGACTGTTGAAAACCGACAAAAGCTTCGTGGATAAAATGAAATATTTTGCATTTGCGCCGCCACTGTTGTGACGCTAATATAATTGGTTACGTAGATACGGCGCTGTAATTTGTGCGCAATTGCAACAATGTGAGGTAATACGCTTTAAGGAAAATGCCTTTTTTCCAGAGAAAGAGTAAATTTTACGATATATATCGTGATACAACGAAGATGTAGGATATATCGTGGTATGACGCGAGAAACCGGGAATTTTGTTGACTAAATTTTCCAAGGATGTTTGAAGTGACGTACATATATAAACATTAATTGTAAGTAACTTTCCACGTGTTCGTAAAATATATGAAATTTCTGTTCGTACTAAATGTGTCGGTGGCTGAATAAATTGAAATAAGATTTGTTGCCATGTCACTGCCGATAAATACCTATGTTACTTCTCAATGTATTGTACAATATTTAATGAAAGGGTTCTCTTTCTTTAAGATTAAATAGTTCATTACCATAATTTGATTTATTATAATATTTATTATAATGCTTGCTGCATTTAATGTAAATTTCTGTGCAACAAATGTCGCTCCTTCTGCTTTGTAAATTATTTTATTAATTTTTCGTATTTATATCGATATGAGTACAAAATACAAAACTTGTTAAATATACATGTTAATATACATGTAAAATATGAAAAAGCAATTATACAGAGGTTTAGTGACTCTTTTTAGTGATACAATTAATTAGAATTAAAAATTTTAACGTAAAAAATAAAAACATTTAATATAAAAACATATTGGGAAGTTACGATAATTTTTTAAATATATGTAACAAGTTTTATAGTGTAATATAATTTTTTAATATGTAAATAAGTAATGACAAATTGATTATTAATAGAAAATTTTAATTATTATAATTCATTAATCTTTTAATAAAAATTTGTGCAATTGACTAACAATACAACTTAAAACAAATTATTAAATTTAATTTTAATCTAATTATTAATTTTTATTTGCAGAATAAAATTAATTTAGCATTATACAGTTTTTTTTAAGAAATTGTGTGATATTTTTCATGATAATTTAATCTTTCATTATCCTAATTTATTAAAATTTATCTTATATTTTACTTTAGTACTTCAGTAAAAACGAAAGAATTTGGAAGAAAAGATAATACTATAAAAGATAATATTATAATACATTAATATTAATTTCTTAATTGTGTTAAATTAAACTTGATGATAATGACAAACTGATTTATATATGACACTTAATTCTCATAATTTCTCACAGTATAAAGTATGTTATTTTGAAGCCATGATTATTCCTCGCAAACAATTATCAATTAATAACCCGCGTGATCAATTGACTTCTATGATTAACGACTCCTATATCGAGATGACTATTATTTATTGAAACAGATATTTTGCGGTTTACTGTTATTCATTTGAAAGAGAGAAATCGGAATGATAGAAAATGAAAATTATACATTATTGCTGATAATAATTTCCTTAAAATGTTTAAATTTTAATATATATCTTATATGTACATGCGATCATACATGTTATATATTACAATATAGATATTACAATTTTTAGATTTTTGAAGCGCGAAATATTACATGAATCGGAAATTGGAGCAAGTAATTCAAATAGCGGAAAATCTGTGTTGTATCAACCTGTGTTTTAATACACATATTAATAATGCATAATAATTTGCAAATAATTAATACAAGCAGTGATAATGTACATGTATTTTGAGAGATTTCAAAATGTATGGAATACAGAAGTTTGTTTATTTGTATATTTTCAGAAAATTCTTTATGTTTTTATTAGCTATTTAAAAAATTAACTTTATTAATTGTATTACTCTGTATTCAAGTCCTTAAAGATGTCCTAATGAATATGTGTACATGTACGGTGTAATTAATTGTGTTTTTGTAAATAAGTGTTATGCGAATAAATAATCTGTTTTATTTGTAAATCAATCGTTTGCCATTATTTTATATGAATAATTATTATTATTTGAAATGTTAATTATCATGGGCGTCGTTATAATTTATACGTATTTATATTTTACAGTTCAACGCGTAACATATCACAATTTCTGCTGCTGCACTACGTATCGGTAAATGGTAAATTATATTTTATTTCAATATGAGGATTTGTGAAAATTGTTTATCAGACGTACATGTATAAGATATGTGTAACATATGCATGTACCAAACAAAACATAAAGATATTATAGCTAAATGTATTAATATTTCATTGCCATTGGTACTCTTAAAATAAATATGTTAGACTAGATCAGTAATATTTAATATTAAAATATGTACAATTATTTATTAGAATATGTACAATTATCCATTGCAAGAGAATGCACACACGCGTATACATAAAGTAATTAGATTAGTAAAAGGAAACACTGTGCCGAAACGCTTGCACTTTATGCAGAGCAACGGTTCCGCATAAATTGTCCTCGTCTACAAAGGACAGTGTAAAGTAATGCCACTTAATCCATCTACCTTTACAATAAAACCATCGCGCTATCCTACGAAGCCCAGTGCAAAGTCCCGAGCGTGTAATGTTCGTTTATCTTCTATCGCGCATAAAGCAACGACTCCCCGTGCAACCAAATGCAAATTTTTGTTTACGTTCTGTCAGCGCTTTTATTGTGCAATTAGAGCGTTTCTATAAACTTTCTTGCGCTTGGGAAACGAGAGGCGATTGAAGAGAGTGTCTGGATAGGCTAAATATTGATGATACATATCGTAAAATATCTTATTACATGTCGTCAATTATATATTATTACGCAACTAATAATAATATTCCGTAACGACGTAAGAAATTTTTTTTCATCTAAATTTATACGATCTATGCGATCCCGGGAAATCCATAATTTCCATCTCGAAATACATCGCTGTATCGATGGCGAAAATGCATCTCACGGAGTTACGAGCAACTATTCGCACTGCACTTTCGCGGAAGATGCGAAGTATGGAAAATGCGAGGCTGGAAAAATGCAAAGAGTACGAAGTGCATCGCGCAGCATATTCCTACTCAATTAAGAAGTTTCCCCACGAAAATTTTTCCTGTAAACTTACGAAGCACGCGCTCGCATTTTGCACGCGTTTCAAGTATGATCCGTTGCGAGTGTTGACAACGACGACAATGACGTATCGGAACGAAGTAAAAATGCGTTATCGACGATTACGGCTGAAGAATTACACGAGAGGGGAGGGGGGAGTTAAAATTGACAAACGAAAAAGGAAAGACGTTCGAAAAGTTCGGAGTTCATATTTAATCGATTTTATCATGAGTTTGTGACTACTGTTAAGCTTTTTCTACCGATCCGTATGTCATTATATTAGTGTTAAGGATTCGTGTCGCAATGTTCTTCCGGATTCATGCCACTGTAAATACAATACTGACATACGGAAATCTTTTGCATGCCAGAAGTTTCATATGCCCGACAAGAATGGATGACGCGCGCGAGGCACATATATGCGTCAAAATTACGTGACGTGACAGATATGAGGGGATGTACAAGAAAAAATTTATCAGAGAAGTGTTATTTTCTTTTGGTTGCAAAATTTTATAGAGTTTTCATCTCTCATAAAGTTTTACTTTCACAGAGTTTTAATTTGAGACGCGTAATCCAAGATGTTTAATGTTGCAAATTAAAAAATTAATGACTCCAAGTAATAATAACGAACAACATAGTTTAACTTTGTTAAAGACATAGTTATTCATTAGTTATTCATTAAGAAATCTGTCATTAAGGTTAAGATGGCTTTATAAGACATGTACTATAGAGAACCTCTCGATCGACCGTGGCCGCGATAATCCATTGAGTTAAGTCTACGCACGTACAATGCAAGTAAAAGTTTTGAGTGTTATAACAAATGTATCTTGCAGAGTGTGCTGCCATCAAAAAGTTCGGTAACTGAGCGCCGTTGACAAATCGATCGTATGAGATGTTTCAGGAAACTTAAATTTAAATCTCGAAACTTAAATTCAAGTCTTAAATTAAAAAAATAAAATTATTCAAAGCCAAAATATTACAACTAGATTTAAATAAGATTAAGTAAAGAAATTATTGAGTCGTAATGTGTATTTTATACATAACGGGGAATTTCTCATGAATTCAGGTGTCAATAAAATGAGAGAAAAAGTAGTATAATCCAGTTTTAGATCAGCCCGCGATGCACGAGTTAGCTTTTTATCTGTACAGATGTGGTTTAAATCAGCTGCTTAATCAAATTGAAAATGTGTCTGCCGCAATTATGTAAATATAAAAACTCGTATGTTAGTCACAAACATTTAGCTACTATGAGGAATAGTTCCATATTTATGTGGAGAAAAATTAGAAGCCGAGTCGACAGCCTCGAGCACTCTAACGCGCATTCAGTGCATATGTCGGGAGTTTTCCGACTGTGGTCGCTAAATTAGCCATAAATTTGATTTCGTGGTTTAACGTGAATATACCAAAGCACGCTCCCACATACGTTAGAAAATTTTTGCAAAATACGTATTATTATAAAATTTTGCAGGAGTTATAGTATAGTAAATATCGATAAGGATTTATTATGATTAAAATTTTAATAACCGCTTGTTTGATAATATTTAGATATATTCGTATAGTTTCTGTACATTTTTTGCAATAAGTTAGACACATCTTTAATTCGTCACTTCGTTACGATGTTTCATGTTGCTCCGATCATGTGAAACTGAGAAAGCATGTATTGTATGTATCATGTTCTATGAGGTTAATCCAAGCAGTATCCCAAGCGCTTTTACGACGGGAAAAAGAATTGTGCGGCGAATCGACTGAGTTTATAGCGTCCGTAATACTAACATCGAATATCGCGACACGCAGCGTCGCGCTATAAGCCACGAATTATGTTTGGCATGCTCGATTAAAGCTCCTATGATCTAATAATTCCTTTCTTGTACATATCGTGTACAGAGTTCTTCGCTGAAGTCAATCTTTGTATATATTTTTATATGAGACAGAACGAATATAAATCACGATGAGAAAGAGAACTTAGAGTTATGATAAAGTTCGTATCGATATATTTCTGTATGAATTTTAGGATGAATATACTTCTTAGTAGTTGATATGCTACTTGTATAACGTGATATGAAAGAAAGATCTCTATCAATTTACCCCGTACTGATGATTAAAAGAGTAAAATTGTCATCAAAATGTGTTCCGCTCGTTTCCTATGCAAGCTAAATACATGCTTTTACGATTATCTTCTGCCGAGATTTTCCCTTCTTGTTGTTTACCACATTCGCGACAAATTTCTCAAAAAGAGCTCTCTCAGTAAGCTTTTCTCTCATCCCAGACATTTCATCTTCTTCGCGCGGTTCTCGCATATGTCCGACCAGCCGGATGCGAAAGAAAAGGCTTGCGTGTCGAATTTGAATTTACAGAACCGTGTAGGGAGCACGGGGCTATCGAAGAGGATAAATATCTAGAATTGCAGCGTGATGTGTCGACGGCGTGGCACGGTACGAGGGCGAGTCAAGGAAACCATCGCCGTCGCCGTTATCCCGCCGCCACATTGCCCGCTGAATTTTACGAGGGTATTTACATGAGCGCAATATTTTATGGAGCACTTAATGCCAGGTCACGTTCTGTCCCTCACTGCCGAGGCGGTCGCCTATGAATCAAAGTGCGCTTTAAAGATTTCTTTCTCATCCCGCGACGCGGCGGATAAGGAACTCGCTCGGGCTCGTACCTCGTACGGAATATCTTACGTGATATCTACCTATCTTATGTTAGAGGTCTCTTCCTCTGTTTCTCTCTTCTTCTTTCTTCTTCTTTCTTTATTTCTCTCATATGTCTATTCCTCAAACCAATGAATAATTTTCACCCCCTGCGATGCATAGCTTTCTTGTATCGACGAGGGAGCGGAGTCGCAATGCGTAAACGACGGAATTCTTTATCGACTCTCATGCTGACGCCGATATTATCATCTATTTGAAAACATCTACCTTTAAAGTGATAGAATCGAGGATAAAGTATACGATCGCGATGTGTCATAAAAGTATGGCCGATGTTGATATTCAAATTTTTATGATACACTTATTTAAAAAAAAAACTCAAATTAGAATTGAATAACGCAATTCGTTGGTCGATTGGTATCATTTTCAAGCGTAAACCGTGAATTTCAATTCATACGAATATACGTATGCATATTGCGACTACCTACGAAAACACAATCATTTCGCTCCGTTCCCTCCCTCCATTATCTCTCCTTTAATTCGTCGCGGAGACCCGAGGGCAAATGCAATTACTCCCCTAATCAATTTAGATAACTCGCAGCGAAGCCGGCACGTAATTGTTAACGCGATTATCTGTGGAGCAACCGGAAAGTCGTGGAATAATGGACGGGCGCGGGATGCCTAGGCGTCGTAAAGGTCTCTTTTCGGAGGGTTAATGTCATCTCCCTTACGAGCGCGTATTCGACCACCTCGGGGGGACGCGTGTGTTCACCATGGCATGGGTTTCAAGTTGGCCTTGCGCCAATTCACAAGACCGAGTAACTTCAATACCGACGAGATTTCTGCTCTACCAAAGATGCGTCGACCTACTCGCCACAGCTCGCAACTAATTTTAAATTATTACAGTCAGCAAAGATGTTTATGTTGAGATCAAACCAACAATAAAAAGATGTTTCCATAATTTTTACAAATATTTGAATTCTTACAGTTTAAAGATTATTACACTTTCATTGTTTCCTAAAAACAAATTTATTCCAAATTTTTGTCTCGTGGCAGCTCGAGAAGAAGAAAACAAAGTTAAGCACCCCCCTCTGGTAAGCTACAACCGTTGCAGTGAAGAATGCGTTTATTGCCGCGTTGTGTTTTCGCCTCCAGACTTCTTGCTATCGGGAGGTTTAAGCGCGGTGTATTTTCGCAATTAAGACCGAGAGGTGGAGGCGGAGCAGAGCCGGTTTTGCCACGCTCTCTTTTGGCCGAATTTAACGCCGGCTTTGGATCAAAATGTCCTGTCCAAGTGTCGCTGTTTAGCTAGAAATTCGTGCAACATTGCGAATTATTTCCATGAATTGACAATTTTAATGGTAGGATATATTTCTATCATTTAGCCGCAATTATTAATTAATCTGATTGTCATTTATTTTTATAACTTACTTACATAATTAAATTTAAACCCAATTATTGAAAAGATTACTTTGAACATGCAAATCTGAGTATGCAAATTAAAATAGTCTCTTGACATCCATTTTGTAAACTACACAACAATTGATTATTTTTTAGTCAATTTTAAGATCAACTTTTTAACGAGATTTAACTTGACTTTTATGACTTTTATTTCGCATTCTTGAATTGTAACAGAGAATCACAATATAAATTTTAACGCAGTTGTTATCGGCTATTAATCAATAATTACGTCTGGCGAACTCTATGATTGATCGCCTCTAACTTGCACGAGATGTGCTCTTGTCGGCCGAAAGGAAATAAGTCGGAGCAAATGGGCCGTTTACTAAGCTGTATTCAACATCGTAGCCTTAGCTGAGAATTAACCTTCCGCTTTTATTGCTACGTACTCTCGTTTAGCTTCTTGCGATCGAGCCTCGGAGCCTGAGGTGTGTGTTCGCATTTAACCTTTTCGTGCCGGCGGTGAATAAAACTTTTTGCTTCCTCGGACAATTTCTCGTGCGCTCGCGCTTCACATTCGTATCCATTCTACAGGCTGTTGCGTGACTTACTGACGGAACACGTTCCTGTAAGATCATTTTTGGCCTTACAAACATTTTCAATTCGTAATAATGTGTATATAGTAAAGTTATTATATATTTTATATATTTAATAGCAGACATATATGTGTATGTCCTTTATTTTATATTTTTTAATAGGTAAAAAATATATTTGTGATTTAATCAAGATATAGCGAAAGATACAATATATAATTATTAAAAGATAAAATATTAATTTTCTTTGTACATTTCTTTAAAAATTACAAGCTTCTAATTCATGGTCATAAGTTTGCGAAACAGGATTGATTAAAAAGTCAGAGAACACTTAAACATTTCCCAATACTTTTGAATATATAAATTTACAATTTAACATTATTTTGCTAGAGAGAATAAACTCGGGGAAAATTTATTTTCTCGAACAAGAACAAAAAAGATAAAGTAACTGGGTCGCGAGCTCTATTCTATGATTGTGCCCGACTGTTTCTTAGAATGTGCCATTGCATTATTACTTCGTTTCTCTCGACGACCACGACCGTTAAATTAAAGCCTCCTCATATTATCGCGAGATATAAGCGTGTTGACAAGCGTACGACTTCTTTTGTACATAAATATTTGTTGGAATTACTCACAGCAAGATCTGTGTTTATTCTTCAATGGAGTTTAATTTAAGTAGAAATTTTCCGCTACTGGGAAAACGCGAAAATTTTACAATTTTACGAATAAAATATTAATTCTGCTTTTACATATCTGTAAATATTCTCGACTTGTAAACTAGACTAATTGTAAAAGTCACATATACAACCATCAGCGTTTAATGGATTGTTAATTATGTTTCGCACTAGAATAACATTTTCCACTTTATATTGTTAATTCTTCTCAAAATCAAAAATTATGATGCGCGAATATATATAGATATGATGCATCCGAAGCTGAACCAGAAATGGAAGATATTGATACATTCTGCAACGCTGTAACAATCAATGTTCGACATATGTATTATCGCGACAAAAGTTCATAAAATGTCAAACTCACCACGTTTCCGTAATCGTCTGTGAATGAGTGCGTAACAATTCATACGGGAATTAATTTATGACTCTCGGAGAGCAATCGCTTTTGTATTATTTTATAGCAGGTGGAAGGCAAAGAGGCAAGAGAGAATCTGTTAGCTGCGATATTTGTTGAAGTTGCTAATTTAACGAGCGATAGAACGGGACGGCGCTTGGTTAATTTCCGAGTGTCATTTACAGCAATAGTCTTTTTCGACGTTTTGATTTCACGAGCGCTGATGTTTGATACGAGCAAATAAATGTAAAATGGGACAAGAGCGATCGATAGGACGTAATTTCGAGTGTGTTGAAATGAAAAAAGAAATTAATACTCCAAACGAACTATAAATTGTAACTATAAAGCAAAGAACCATCATTTTAGAATAACGCACTTTGGATAGAGTTTATCTATTCTGGTAAAAATAACGAACTTTCCACACATTTTTTAAATTTTTTAGTTAAAACATAAGACTGACGAATATGTAAGGCTTGAGAAGATTTCCTGTTACACATATCTTAGTACCGAAGTTATTTTTCTTCGTATCATCGACGAGAGATATCGAGAGAGTAGCGGGTTAGTAGCCGATATGGACAAAAATAGAAAATATAGAAACATTTTTAAGCATAATCTCGCAAAAGATTTTTAGCCGTTTTACGCGCCCGTGTACGAAAATGATAATGGATGCCGCGATACGAAATTTCGGAAATCTACCGATGAAGGTAGGATTAAAATTTAATCTGGTCGCGTGAATCTCGTGTCGTCCAATTATATAAGCTTACGCGAAACGCTTTTTAACATGGTGATGGTAAAATGAGCTGTGTTGTTGGAAAAAGAGGAAAAACGGAAGAAAAATCCGAACGAGAAGCGAGAGGAAAGAGAGAGAGAGGAGGGGGGAAGAGGAGCTAAAAGGGAATATGGAACGAACGGGATGGGAAGAGATAGAGAAACGAAGGGTGAACGGATGGCTTTAAACACACACCATCGGATTGCATGCTTTTGCAACGCGTTGGGATCGTTGGCATTGCTGTACATTTCGAAACAGATTGGTTGGTCGGATCTGTCACGCGGTATCGCGACTCTGACAAGAAAGACGAAACAACCAATCAACTGTTTCTAGACCCTTTGTCCGTTCAAGCGGTGCGGCACGACACGACGCCAGCCAATGTGGAACCCGTCCGAATTGAAAATACCTCGTCACCGCGTTCGCCGCCGTCGCCGCCGCTTCTAAATCCGTCTGTCCGCGATCGTCGCTAAAAGCGCGGATAAAACTTTTCAACCTGGATAGCGTGCGCGTGACGCGAATGAAAAATCTGATAGAGGAATCGCAGACGAAGAGCAGAGCGGGACGATGTGTAAGCGTGTGTTAACCGTTAACCGGTTACACTCGAAAGGGAGCAAAAACGTTATATTGTTACATGTGGGTCTCGTCGTGATTGTCCGCTTTTTTGTTGTTTGTCATCGAGTCCTTTATTTTACGGAATATCTCTTCGATCAAGCACGCTTTTAACTCCCTGCGGGCCTGATGATTGACACACTTTTTCTTTATTTGTCGCATATAAAGGATTAATCTTCAGAATACGTACTTCTCTTGTCATTTGATTTTATATATGAGCGTGTTCCGAATTACTTATTGAATTAGTTTATATAATAATTTAATCAACTAATTTATTTATTAAATAAAATTTATTTATTTATTATTCATTATTCAAGTTACATATCAAATTAAAAGATTAGAATTGTATAGAAAAATTGTGAATTAATTTATATTAAATACGCTCATATATAAATAAGAAAGAAAGAGAAGAATAGTTTTATTTTTTCAACTCTGAATTATACGACATTGAAATTTTTAGTGTCTGTATCAAAAATAAATTCTAATAAAAATATCAAAAATAAATTCTAACAAAAATAAATTCTAAAAAATATTAATACGTACTTTGTATAGAAATTCTTACTTTGTATAGATGCTTCTAAAAGAATATTTAAAATTGATGATTACATGAGCGGTAGTCTCCAATTATCCAAACCACCGTTCGCGGAAATGTAATAATTGTCGACGGAAGCGAGAACGAGAGAAGTGCAAGTAGAAATGTCCGCGACCATCGACTGACCGTCGTATAAACGCAGAGAACGTCGGACGAGAGTAGATAGAGCGGCTTGCTCGAGAAAGGGTCAAGAGAGGGTGTCCCTGGGTATAAGCAGTCGTGAGCAAGTAACGTGTTATTCGACGTCTCCCACGAGGATTCCGGACTATTGCCGCCAACACCATCGCTCCGATGGACTCCGATCCTTCTTCAAACGTTTCTCCACTTCTCTTCGCCGTCGCTTTGCTCATGCTTTACGCGACTGCTCTCCCGTGAGTGCTACTACTGCCGCGATCCCAGAAAACAGACTCGCCCCGAATGAGAACGAATCAGGAGTCATAGATCTGACCGTTGTCTTTTACGTTAATGAGTGAAAGCTTGACGATATGGAGGTTGCGAGAGATTGTCACTCGAATCAGGATTCCCTATAAAGGTATCTTTAACGGCTGAACGAAATGAAAAAATAATTTATTTTCAACTTCCAATAACAGTTCAAATTAAGATTAATCCCTAAATTTTTGTGCATTTAATTTTTGTTTCAAGGAGATTAAATTACTTGTAGCAGAAAAATAAATTTTTGTTTCGAAATAAACGTGTGAATAATCTTCACTTCGCTTCGCTTTATTATTTTTGGTCGATATAATATTTTTTCAATCTGTTATTATCAGTAATTCAATCGTAAATGAAGTCACTGAGTGTAACAAATCCATGCAGAAAGGCTTAAGCGGCGGTTGTGGCTGAACGATTAATATTAATTCGCGAGATCATTGTGCTCGCCTGTTTATTTGAATTCAAACGAACTGACGAATTTATATGGATTCGCACGATTCATTACGTCGACAAGTCATATCTCGTTTAAATCAAGATCAGTAAAATTGGGTTTGATGCATAAATATGCTACCGAATCAAATTAAATTAATCAAAAGCAATGGCTTATGTGTGTTTATACATGTTTCCCCAATTAATTGTCAAAATACTCGATATGAATTAAATTGTGATGTTTTTTAAATAAAAGATCTGGAATTTCTTTTTCACTATTAACAATGTCATTATTATTAAAAGACATTCTGCGGACAATTTATTTGAATATTGAAACTGTTTTCGAGTTGATTTCCAGCGCTTATTGTTAGTAGTTATTTCATAATAATCTATGCATATTTTTTTCTATACAACCGGCTTACCAATAAATATATAATATATATGTACAAAACGTCACGTTACACGTTAAAATATTTTCTCGTCAATAACGTGAAGTTCAGATATATGGTATTAACGACTCTGACGTTATATTTTCTCAACAAATGCGTATGAGAATGTTTTTCTAGGATAGTGAGAACGAGGAATATCAATATTCGCGAAGCGAAGTGTCCGTTGGCCGGCTAGCTTCGTTTTTCTTCGTTTCTCGAAACGATTAAAAATATTTTCCATAACCACTTGCGGGAATTAATATTTACACAATCCAATTTTATATCCCTCGCAGATGGGTGAATCGATTATTCTTTATTCGATTATCTCGTTTTACCGTGCTCTCCTGTCACCTTTCTTTCTCGACACGATTTCAAGCGAATCCGCAAATCGACGCAAAAGCGACTGCCCGAGGAATATTTGCTAAAATAAGCACCGCGAACCTGTATCAATACATGAAAGTTAATTGCCGTCGCATTGACTGTCCGGTGATATTTCGTTACAGGTTTAATGTGCCACGATGTTTTATCGAGACTATGCACCGTTTCAATCGCTCGCGCCGAGAAAATTATGTTTATCGGGTTTCAATAGTATAAATGGTATTTGCCTGAAAGAGTTAATAGTCGAGCAATGAAAAAAGATTGACGTCGGTTACGATGGATGAAAATGCCACAATAGTCAATATTTGTAGATATCTGTTATTAACGACTTGAAATAATTTTCATAAATTTTGAATAATTATTAGGAGATTCGATTTATTATATCACTTTATGCGAACGTTTGCAATGATTTTAACATTTCAGAAATTAACATTTTAACATTTGAAACGTCGCTTTTATCTCGACTCTTACAAACTTTTATCTTGACTTATCTAAATATTTGGATAGATTGCGGACTGACAGAATATTTTAACGCTTCGTTTTGCTCGAATTGAATTCGAGCGAGAGACCGTGATTTATTAACTAGAGAATTCTCGACTTAATTTACTCGGACTTAATTTCTTCGAGAAATTCTCTCCTGTTTTTCTTTGAGCACGTGAAGCAGTGTACCGAGGTGTGCTCGAGGGACGAAGGAATTCCTTGCGCAACTGAAATTAGCGGTCGAGCGCGACGGATGGTCATTGAAATTACGTGTACGTCCGTTTCCTTTTCGAGGACGTCTGGCCAGACAGACGTGGCCCGCTGAGGAATCAGTCTCGACAGCGGAAATTCGACGAAAAGCAAATCCCTCGCTTTCCTCAGGAACGCTTTCCTATTCCTTGTGTCTCGAGTGTGATTTTCAATCCTGCTGCGTGTTCGCACGAATGTCCCCTCGCACGTTGAAAGACTCAACGTTGCTAGAATTGTTGCGTATTGAAATTAAACGTTAGAAATCCGATATTTGATATTTCAAATTTGCAATTTGTACTTTCGCTCAATTCAATATATTATCTTTATAGCCGATAAATTATTTGTTTTGTGCGAGTATTTCGCATGATAAGTAATACAGATAAGACACGTTTATTAATAATTTTGGAAAAGAGAGAATTTATGTACGCGGTGGAATTCGCGTGAAAATCTTGCCTGTACGTCTTACATTCATTTTACGCCGGATCCCCGCCGCGTCTGAGCGCCCGCCTCTCTCTACACGTGTTTCTTCCCCAACACGTCGGCACGCGAGATGAAATTATACGATGTTCCAGTATAGCCCCGGTTGAGAGATATAACGCCGCAAACATAAGTTATGTATAACTGGTTAAGAAGAGCAGAATGCCGGCTGTTCTCGCAACGATTCCTGCAGCCATGTATTTTACTTCGGATGCTTTTTTTCTTCAAGCGGTATTTCTCCCAATTTCCTCTTCTAAATAAGTACCTTGATTTCTAAATTTTCAACTTTGCAAACTCCTCGGGTTTTTCACTCGTCCACGAAAATTAATTTCGTATATCTCACCAAAAGTACCGTTATTGCATTTTTCATCTGATATTATAAAATTGTTGCCATTATATAATCACATTTATTTCTATACATCATTTCTATTAAATTATCTTGACGTGTCATTAGAAAGTTGAAACGTAATATGATTAAAATACACGTTAAATTATATTGGCTTTATCTAAGAACAGACATGATAGAGAATAATTTATCACTCGCAATAGAAAATAAGTTACTCACTATTTTCTATTATCTAAATTTCATTACCAATTTTAACTATAAGCAAAAAAAATTATATATTTATATACTTTTGCTGGCTTTTTATCATTAAATTGTAATAAAATAGGATTTTATAAAATGAGACTGTAGATTAAAAAAACAAAGAAGTGCAGTTACATTTTGATAATAGCACACACATTTTCATAATATGATTATTAAAAAATTATAGAATTATTTAAGAAAGATAGAAGTTTATATGCTATAGTAAAATGGATTAAAATTCTTTCTGCGTTGTAGAGCATTAAAAAATAAAATCTTAGATCTTGTCGCGTGTAGACCTTTTAGATAAGCTGGAAGTGTATTGCAAGCTCAACGGTGCTTTCCCGTTTCGATAGATTCAGCGAGTTGATTTCGTCGGATGTACGATACGTTCGACGAACAGATTAAGCTCGCGTCGGGCAGGCAATCGCGGACATGCTCGCGTATGTCTCACGGGAACGTCCCACGTAAGGTAGTCGGAGCAGGATTAGATGGCGGATACCAGGAGAAGCGATCGCACGAAAGTAATTCTCGGTTCTCCACACGTATTTAAAATTACACGTACACGCGTGATTCACGTATGGCGGATAACTGAACGGAAGAAAGGTCCAATTCTTGATTGGGTGTGAGCAAACAGCGAATCCACCGTCTTTGCCACGAATGTCTCCGAAATGTGTCAAGGCACCTGACCGAATCCCACGTCACTCTCTTCTGCCCTTACCGTTCTCTGTCCTTCTTTCTTTCCATTTCTTTTTTTTCTATCTTATGCCTTCGATTCCGCTACCATCAGGATTTCTTCCGCCATTCGAAATTTTTGTTCTTGTACACTTTCGCGAATAGCGGCGATCCTGCTCGCTTCCTCTTTCCAATTTCTCTTTTTCCTCCGCTACGTTGCTACGTATTTCTCGCGATTCTCCGATTTTCGTTTTTGTTTTCAAGCTCGATGTTCGACTACTCCTTTTTATTTTTTGCTCGTTCCTTATATTCCTTCGTCCTTTTTTTCTCTTTCGCTCGTTTTCGGACTTATCATTTTTTTTTGCCTTGTCTCAGCTCCTCTTGATTCTTTTTTCGTTTCTTTCCATCTTTTGACGTCCTCAGTCTCATCTTTCGATTCGACACGAGTCTACTCTTTTTTTTCGATCTCTTCCGCTTATTTTTTTTCTCTCATTTGCCTCTTCCGCATCTTTCGAATCCGCTTTTCCGTGCGCGCTTTTTATGTCTCTCGCTCTTTTTCACGCATCATTCCCGTTCTCTTCAACCTCTTCCTTTACTTCGTTTTATCTCCCTCTTTTTCTCCCCAGCCGCTTCTCCACCTTCTTTAATTTCTCTCTTTCTCTCTTTCTCACTGCTTCGCCTCGATTTACTTTGATCGCTCATAAAGAAAAATAACCGTAAAGACGTAATCGGCGCAGCAGGCGAGGCAAAGCATTAAAGAGATTTCTTTGCGTAGCTTTTAGAGGAGAAAAAAAGGAGAAGAGGAAGTTTCAGAAGAAATGGAAGATGGCAATAGGGGTTGTAAGATTCGATCGTGCGTAAAAATTGCAACGTATAAATTTCACTGGACTCTCAGTGTGAAGCTCTTCAAAAGTGAAAATATGTTTTAAAAATTCATGTTTTTACATATTAACACACAATCAAAGTGCTTCCGCAAATATCGCGTCTTAACGTCTTAATAATGTTACTCGAAGTAAAACCTATATTTTTAATTAAACAAGTAAATATAATATTTTTTATTTTATTTATTGATGTTAATATGCCAATATAATAGCTAGATTTATATCGAGATGCCTAATAGTTACAATTTTGAAGAATTTTAATGACGAATCTAAAGAAAAAGGAGACAGCTTATTCGGTTAAATGAATTCCAATTAACTTTAATATTTATTTAACGAAACAACCTTAATTTAGGTACATGTCCGCAATAACGCTGCGTCAGCTACGTTCAACCAGATTTTTCCTACAATGTATTCACCCAGTACAATCGTTATTTCCATGTATTTTTCCGTCTCTGCCAGCTTGCTATCCTTATCTTCTTTCGTGTGTAATCCTTTCTTCTGTCCTCCCAGGAGTGCGCACTTTTCGTATCGCTCTCCTTCGTTGTTTTCTATTCTCGTCGTGATTTTCTCCCTACGTCGAAGATGCTGATGAGGTCTCGGTTCTCGTCTCGGGTTTCGATACCTTCTTCGTTGTCGACGAGCTGCTTTGGTACACACAACAAAATCAAGTGCTTCTTACCGGTGTAATACGTTCGCAAACGAATCGGAAAAGCTCGAAAGCAGCTTCGTTGTATCTTCGAGAGACCGTATCTTACATCGATCTTTTCTTTTTTCTCAAGAACACGAATGTTCCATAAACGTAATATTTAAATAATCCACAAGCCTAAAATTTTAATTGTATATACCTCTTGTTTTCCGCTTTTGCCTTCTTGTAGCTTATTTTATTTATGTTAATAATTATTTTGTGCTAACCGTGTTTTTTTTATCCTAAAACGAAGCTTATTTCGCAATAATAAATACTGATTCTCTCTCTTTTATTCCCCCCCTCCTTCTCTCTTTCGATCTCTTTCGTCATTTCAGCCAGAGGCATCAACGACCTCTCAAAATTTGAAATGACGTCCTCCCCTTTTCGATATATCGAGTTAGAGAGGAAGCGAAGGGGAATTTTCTTAAGGTGGCGATATATTTTCAGGCGCAGCGTGACATGTGACATGAAATTCTGCCTTCTGAGGCTGCGTGTTGCACACGCGTAAATATCTTTGAGTTTTCTCTCTCTCTCTTTCTCTCTCGATAGCGGGTCGATATATTCTTATCGATCGGATAGTGAAAACGAGCCATCTCGATGTTTTGAAGTCCTTCTCCCGGATCGATTTGAACTGCATTGCTAGACTCGTTTTGAATGCAAAGGCGTGAATTTTGTGCGATGGACTCATGACTACGTAATACGAAGTAAAAAGAGTGAAGATCCGGCCTGTCCAACGAGATGGGCGCCGATCTCTAAAGCTACACTTTAAAGGCAGATATCAACGTAATTCTATCACAATTAGTCTGTCAGATAAAATCTTCCCCGCGTCGCTTGCATGCATCCGCTTTCTCCTTTCTTTTGAGGATAATGATTCAACGGAGCAATTCTTAATTCAGATAAAAGTTCGCTTGTGAAAAAGCTCACTGAAAATTTAAACTCAGTGAGAATGATTATACACTATTCTCCAAATACTTTATATTATCTTTATTAATTTTCTAAGCAATCGTTGAAGAGAAATAGCGAACATGCATTGGAACATCGTTTCGCATCTTTTATAAATTATGAATTGCTGATTGAGTTACTCCGACTGACGAAATGGAAATAATAATAATTTTAACGCGATGATGAATTAAAGATGATATAAAATTACCTTCCAACCAAGAAAACTTTTGCAATCCAATTTTTTTGCACGATCATATCCAAGGCATCGCGGAACAAGTTGGCAAGGATATATCCCCGCAGGGAACGTCGCATTGATCCGCGACAGGGAATCGTCCAATATATGAACTTAAATTACGGAGAGCCGGGAGCCGCTGCAGAATATCTCTTAAATCCCACCGTCCCTTACACGATTGCAGCGTGTTGCGCGAAGCGGTTTCTCCCGCGAGACAAAATGCCACTACTTTTTCGCTAATTTGACACGGAACATCGAGTTGTCGTATCGAGGAACCAGGCCGGTTCGTTCTCTCTTTCTCTCTCTATAGCCCGATACGCGAGCTAGACATCGCTGTGGGGATTCCCAGCGAAACGTCTTCCACGAAGACAGCTTGAGAGGTTTAGAGAAACGAAGAGAGGATAAAACGCGCGAGAAGCGATCAGGTGGGGGTTAAACGACCATCCTTCGTTCTCAGTTTTTAACCGATAAGTCCGTTCTATCACCAAAAATATCCGTTTGACAAGTAAAAAACGTTTGTTCTTTCTAAAATGTCATACGACTGGGGAAAAAAAGATTCAATTTCCGTGAGATATGGAACATGAAATCGGTTTTAATCTTTTATGCACAAGTAGAGGTGTTTAGTTCTTAAATTTCATTTAAATAATAATAATTAATGCATTTAAGAGATTAGTAATTCATAAAAAACAATGATAAAGAGATATACTTAAAGCTGTATTATATAAACTGAGAGAAAATCAATTAGTATATTAAGATAGTATATTAAGATAGGTTTTTCTTTTTATAAATATAATGTACTTTATTTTTACTGTAATATACTTTATTTTTTAGTTATTTTGTTGGAAATACATACCTCAAAAAATTCAAAGCATAAAATAGGAGATAAATGTAAAGGGGGAACGTCACAGTATGGTGGAATAAGTACATATCTTTTGCATTACGTAACAAGCGGATAAATCATAAATCCATTATTCATCGATCTGGGAATTCAAATCAGTCCCACGGAGTAGCAGATGACGAATATGTTACTAGAAATTGTTCGCATCGATATTCCGCAGGAAACGTCTCGATAGGAAAGAAGATACATTTACTTTTAAAAACCTGCGATATGCTAGACATGTTCTTCAATTTTAACAAATTAAGAGGTCAGATGTAAAATCGGCCTGGACGACTTATTATTGATAATGATCGATATTTCTTTCAATATATGAATTTTTTCTTTTTCGAAATTAAAATTACATTTAATATTTTTATTGGAAAAAAAAATCAATAACGAGTGTAGAGTAAGACTAAAAGCGTAATGAGAAAATATTAAATTAGCTCATATAAAAAGATCTTGTATTTTATATAAGTTTAAATGAAAGAAAAATTGAGAGATTGGTGTCATAAAAATATTCGAAGGTGAAAATAAGCCGAATGTTAAAAAATGTGGAGAAAACTGGATGAAATGAAATTTTTGCTAAGAGACAGCAATTTGGGAATAGTCAAGGAATCCATCGATAAATGAATTATTAAAAAATATTTTTCTAATCCCGGATTTAATTGATAAATTGCAGTTGCCTTTTAACTTTTATAACAAATTATGTTATTTTTATCGCATTTGATGAGTAATCAAACTTTGATATAATTCTAATCGACCCATTTTGCCGGATAAATAAAGCTATACCACAGATAGATTAAATATGAAACAACTGTTTGGTTTGCATTAGACGTTGCCAAATTTACAATTTAAATTGCATTTAAGTTAAAATTGGTTTATATCTTCATCTCCGATACAGTTGCACGGATTATGATGATGAGTTAATTGTAATTTTCAATAAGATTTAAATTAATGACAAATGACAAGCTTTACAATTTATATGAAAAAAGAATTTTCTAAATTAATAGTTTAGTCTCTCACATATAATTATGATAATTTGTAATTTCTTTCTTAAATACATTATTAATTATATTATATTATACAATTTTTTATTAATTATAAATGTGTTTTATAATGTCCTTCTTTCTTAATAAATGGCAATATCTGCACAAAATTTTAGATTTTATTTGAATATAAATTTTTTATGAAAGAAATGAGGAATGTAAACAAAATTATTTATAATTATTATATATTTAAGTATATTCAATGTGTACTAAACACATTATATTTTCCTGAAATTATCTATTGTTGATCTAAAGCCGGTGTTGAGCTAATACTTGTTGGACGTCAGAAACAAGGAGAAGTTATGTGTTTCCATTTCACAAAGTGATCCAAAAGATAGAAATGTCGCGAGAAACGTGATCATCCCGAAAAACGAGAAAATGCAGTTAAGGTACAAATACGATGCCGCCATTTTTCACAGTACGAACGATGACGTGAACAAGTGAGCGTTATTGCAAAGGTTAAAGCCAACCGCATGCGTGCACGGCTGTTGTGAGAGAAAGGGAAGGGTGGAATGTGCCGGAATGAGTATTGTCTTTACAAGGAAGTTGCGTTTTCTCTGGGACGGGGAGAAATACTTGAGCAGTAATAACAATGGCAATGTATTTTTTGAAATGTTCTTTTTCAACTGTATACTAGAGTACGAAAAATGGATACATATGTAAAGGTAAGTGTTTGATGGAAAAAAATTTAAATTTTTATTTTATTCTTGTATTCTATTCTATTCCATAGATACTGCTCTAGATATACTACTCTCTAGAAAACTTATCAGATAGAAGAGTAAAACATAATATTTCTTAATTAATCGTTGATTTTATAAATTTAACTCTTCAAGTATCATGTAACCCAGCAATTTTTTATATTTCCTATATATATCACTTTTAAAATTAAGATAATATTGTATATAAGTATTTTGCTGAAATTATTTTAACATTACACACTCATGTTCTTCACTAAAAATTTCGTTTTCTCTCAAAATTATTTATCTTATTTGATCGATATGTTAATGTGATTCTATATTAGAAAAATGAGTGTTAAAAGAGCAAACACATGAAGTTTATCAGAGAGCTAGAAGCTAACAATGTGAAACTCTTTTCCATCAACCCAACTATTCCGAGGAAACCTTCCTCGAGAAAGAGTCGAATAAGAACTGACCACACAGCTAGCGGAGCGAAGCGTGTTTCGGTGGATAAACCTGGAGATAAGAGTGTCCCGAACGGATACAGCGCGCGCCCCGACCTCTCACTCCTGAGACACTCGGGACATTCTCGCACTCCCGTTGAACGAGAAACAGGGGTAGGAAGGAAGGAAGAGAGAGAGAGGTCGGAAGGAGACCCGGGTATAAAGTAACGCGAAACAGCGGCGCATTATTCACGGCATGAATTATTGATGAGCGTGGTGTAAAATATGAACGGCGGCGAGCCGTTATCAACGCCGGCGCAGAGCTCGTCCGCTCTTTTGATAGCGCGAGTCGCATCGAATGCGCGGGCTTGCTCGCGCTGAGGCTCGCGTCCGAACAAATGGCCCGGCATAGACGACACCGCGCATATTGTGTTACATACGTTACATCCCTCTGCCACGGAATCGCTCTTTTAGTTGTTCCACGCGAGCTCGTCGGCGTTTCGAGACCCTCGTGCATGTATCTCCCCTTTTCTCTTTGTCGTTACTTCCGAAACAATACTATGTTTATATACCTTGTTAAATTTAGGAAGAGTAGATCTGTACACGTCGAGGTTGAATATTATTGCATAAATCACATTGTTGACAGAGTTCTCAAAAGATGCTTTACAACGTTGAGAAATAATTTCCATATCGCTACGTTCAAAGTTTTACCGACTTTGACGTGTATGGGGAGAATTGTGTATAATAGCTGAAGTATAAAATACATATAAAATGGGTGTTATCAAGTAGAAGTATCGCCCGTCTATTTTTTCGCGACGTTTTTGCAGGATTGCAGTTTTATTTCTAATCGCTGAAAAAGCACGTTTACAAACAGGAACGGTTGAAATTTCAGTGTTTGCGGTCGGCTGTTTTCCTTGTTGCGGAATCGAAGTTCCGTTTTGAGAATTTCACATTGACGTTTCCACAGCGCGGTCTCATTGATTCCGTTCGGGCATTTCACGAGCGCGGGCTCGTATCGGTAAAACGAGATGCTGTGCGATCGCGTGGCTGTCGCGGAAAATATCTTTTTTTCCCTGTTTCGGTTTTAGCACATCTCCACGGGGTATTTTTCCGTGTAACGCAATATTTGCGTATCCGCCGTTTTACGCGGTTTCGCTTCGACTGGCTTCGGCGATGTTGATCGCGCCAGAAAAAATACAGCCGATTCGTCGTGCAAGTGACGACAAGTCCGCTTTTAAAAACGGAAATACGCAACGGAGTGTAAATCAATAAAATACTTCATATAACAAGACAATATTTTTGAGATCAGATTGCGAGATTGGAAGTATAATAGATAGTAACCGCAATGAAATCAGCGTATGTTATCAGCGTATGTATGTTCGGTTTTATTTTATAATAACATCTGTGTACAATACATTTTGTTGCAAAAAATTTACGTGGAAGGCTTTTATTTTTTATTGTATTTTTATTGTATTTTATTGTATTTTATTAATTGTATAGATTATTCACCGAGAATTTATATCGTAATTACAAAATCTTTGTCCTAACCACTGTCTATCTTGGCTTTGCAAATTCTTGCACAACGGCAAACATTATAACTTCTTGAAGTCCGTTGATGAACGTGTCCTCTTTTGTTGGTATTATTCCCACATAATAATGGGTGATCGAAGTTCTCCGCTACGTCGAAAGTTTCTTGAACGTCTTAAGTTTCGGCATGTTAGCGGGTCTATATCTGCGCACACATAAACTCTTACGACGAGCAAATGAAGAGATACATAATTACTCTACATTAGAAAGTCTTTCAAACATGTAGTAGAATCTTAATAAACTTACGGATTATAAATGCAGGTTAAGCCAATAAACAACAGACGAAATTATACTAAAAATTGAAATCGTTAATACAATTCTTTCAACGTCGTCGTTAAATAGCTTTTCCAAAGAGAGAACTTCTTAATTACGTAAAAACGCTTTATCTAACCGCGGTATAGCGAATAAGAAAAAAAGCGATTGGTCAATTTTAATGAAAGTGACGTTAAAAAGCTCGGACGGAGCGAGCGTCGAGCGAGAAAGTGCTTCGTTCATAACGTGATAAAATTCTCATCAAAGGCACGATGGTCTTCCGTTATTATTCCGTTATTATTTTCCTGCTCGGCGAAGCTGTGTTTCACTTTCTCGAGAGAGGCACTCATTTTCCTCCGATGAGAGATCCCTTATCCGTCTAAATACAGTGTGGGAGAATCGTTTAAGCCTCCGCACGGACTATCGTTTGCGTTCTTGTTTAAGGCGAGATAAAAGGAAACGAATAACGTGAATAACTCGTAGAACTACATTTAACAGCGCGTGTAAGAGAATCTGCTTCATGTTATTTTATAGGGGAAACTTAATTTGTGGAAAATAATAATCATACCTCTATATTTAAGTGGCAATATTTTCTTTTGCTAAATCTAAAGACTTAATTATTAATGCTTGTTAAAATTTTTAAATTTTGCTTTCAGTGGTAATTCATACATAAAAACAGATATTTCAAAAATATCAAACACACATACACTTGGTTCTTTATCGTTGAAACAATCACTTCAACAATCTTTTAAATGCAACTTTCAAGACTTAAAGAAAACAATTTTTAAACTACTCTGCATAGTTGGAATTATTCCAAATGGTGTAATCGATCCGCTGAGAGCAGAAGCGATCAGCAGAATACACTTCCCAAGTAGCAGCGCTGGGATTCTGCCTAATCGCGCGCCGTCGGATCCTCAAGGGGCGCGATATAATTTCATAATCAGAAAACGAGCGAGGTGGAAACGGTTTCTCCGATCGCACGTGAACGCAATGCCAAGTACATAGGTACGGGTCGAGATTATGTGTTAAGCAGATATATACGCGCCCCGCGCGTACGATATCGTAGGGGGTGGTCGTGCGGTGCATGCAAGGATATTGCAAAACAGGCAAAAGGAATTCGCGAATCTGGCGTTCGTACCCTTCCGTACGTCTCTCCGCGCCTTTCCCCTCTCTCTCGCCTTTTCCATCCCCTGCCCCGAAGGGTTGCATTATGACGGGATGCATAATGCAAGATGGGTATGCCGACGAGCTGTCTGTGCGTCATACATAGCAATGGCAGACGGACGCGATTCTAAAAAGGATTTTCCGAACAGGATATCCTCGCCACGGACCGCGTATATTTTCCATGACCGAGGTCGAGCGAACAGGTTGCCGCTTTTGTCGTCGATTTTCTCTCTCTCACGCCACGCGATATCAGCTCGCGATTCTCTCGGATCGATGTGAACGAATGGGACGTTTCGCATAGCTTGAGTCGTGGATCGTGGAAAACCCCGCTCTGGAAAATCAGAGCGGAGGATGTCTATTCTAGAACGAAAGATAAGAAACGGTATTGCGAATAGCAGATGTTATTTAGGAATTTAAAAACTTTTACATAATTCCGTTTTTGTTTTTTTTTTTTCACATTAATTGTCTCGATTAAATTTTACCCTAAATTTCATTCCACTTCACTTTTCATTCTCATTTCTACGTCGCATTGACGTGCGATTATTATTTTATCGGATGCATGACTAATTAAATATGAGCGCTCGTAATCAAACGGAACGACAGCTGCGAAAGCTTCTAAAGCTTTTTGCGACCATCGTAAAGGGAAAGCGGAACAAAACGCGCGTGGTGTGGAGCATAACTCTCATCAGCGTGGCTCTTTCACACGTACCCATCTAACTATCCCGAAAACTAAGCCAATAACACATCCCGAGTTTTTCGTGATTTTCAAATTTCACCGCAGACTAACGCGAGGACTCGTCGAGGAGGAATGTTGCAGAGGAGATGCAATTCTGTAGTCTCCGCGTCTCGTGGTTTTGTATGCAGAGTATTCGTGTAGGTGAGAACGTGGATGCACGACCATCTCGTCTATACACACACGCACGCGTGTGCATGTACACAAGTATGTAACAACGCTCCGTTGTTTACACGCATTCCGTTCTCCATTGATCCTCTTTGCGCGAGATCGGGGATAGTTTGGTTTTGCTTGGCTGTCGGCGCTTCTGGGATTGTTTATAAGACTTCCGGTAGCTGTCACGCCTTTTCAAAGCTCCTCAGGACTCCTGGTGTCCAGGTTCCATCTTCCACTCTTTCCCTACTTTAGTCTTTTTTCTCTCTCTCTTCCCTCCCCCCTCCTAAAAATAGTCTTCAGCTTCTCTTTGTTCTTTCTGTCTCTCTCGGTTCTCTCCGTCTTTTCCGATCGTCTATCGACGGCAACCCGATGCCAGACAACAAGGGAGATTGTATGTATTACCTTGCCTGTCTGTCGCATGCCTACCCTGCCGTTTCCTGATCTACTTTCGAATCTTGCCACTAGCGACGCGACGCGATGTGACGCGACCCGGTTGTGTGCTCTCGCAATGCAATACGATCAAATCGAAGCCCCGATATCCTGTCATAGGTTTTGGTATGCACGCATGTACAAACATGTTCGTAGCACTCTAACACATTTGCATCTCAGAAAAAAGCAATATTTGATATATACATTTTTTATATGACTTTTTAATAATTTTACTAGAATAAGCAAATGCTTAAAAAATGTAACTTTAGCATCCAAAGGATGTTAGATAGATTTACGTAAATTTATAATTTACAAATTATATCGATCGGATTGAAAAAGAAATTTCTGGAGAAATCGGCAAAAAATTTATTATTATCTTATTACATTGTTTTCTATATTTCTTACTATTGGTTAGTATTAAATAGAATAAATTAAAGTAGTATATATATATATTAAAGTAGTATATATATGTATATAAAATGCGTACAGTACCTAACAATCAATACACTTTAAAATCATTTATAATTTATCGCAAAATTAAAGAGTTATAGTCAAACTTTTCTTTAATTTTGTGGTCGTAAAAATTGTAGTAATAAGAAATGTGTCTTTAGTCGTGCAGACTTGCAATTTAAAAATACTCGAAAAGACCAGAGTCTTGTGCGGGCCTAAACGCTTGATTTTAACTTATTGCCGTATTCAAGACACGGACTTGGTGGTGCTTGGCGTTGACAGAAGTTAATGGAATACCGCTACCAGGTATGGGGTAAACTTCTACGAGGTCAACCGTTCGTGTGAACTTGTGCAACATCCTTGTGTATGCACTACGTTGTCACAATACGGGTAAACTTGTAGCGGATAGTGGGACATAGCCAAATACGAAACGCAATCAAACACCCCATCCTTGTTTATGTAATAAAGCTAGTTTACATTTTGTGTTTTACATGTTGCGCACTTTTCATGTAAAAGATTTCTTACATTTAGGAAACAAATCGACTTTTTATCAGCGAAGTTTCTCCACGGGAGACAACTTAATTACGAATTCTTTAAAAATTAACTTGAAAATTAAAAGCTTCACCTCTTCAGTGGAAATCAGTTAATTTCAAATAGATTCTACTTTAACAGAATTTTAGTTTGTAACTCAGTTTCCAAGCTAATGTATTTAATGTCTGAGATTAAGAGACGAAGAAAAGTGGTATTCTGTAGAATTTTTACTGACGAGTCTCGTCAGATTTGTCAAAAGCAGATACTAGGTTTTAAATTCAGGTTTTTAAATCAAGATAACGCTGTAAATTTTGGTGAATAAATGATATTCAGGAATGATTTTGCTAAAAGCATAAACATTATTTTAAAAATGAATCGTATATTATATATATACGATACATAGGACGTTGACAGCCTTCAAGGAAGCTTTTCCAATATGCATACGTCTCGTCCAATCGCGCTTTATTTTTCGTTCAAAATCTTGCATAATATAATTCGCGACAATACAATCCGTTTGGTTCATAATTATTTTACTCATACTTGTTGAATGACAAAAATATATAGTAAATGAGATACAGAAATTAGTTTAGAAACATAAGGAAATTTCTTGCATGTATTTTATTTTGCAAATCTAAACGTAATGTATTTGTAATAAATTAATCTCTTCAATTCTGTTGAAAAGAGATTTTTATTTTAATACTAATACACATTACTACTAATACACACTAATACACATAAACATGTTGTGACTCGTGATTTTGAACCAATTTAAAGATGATTGTCTAGTTATTTCAATTTGAGAAATGGATTATTTTGCATAGAAGAATTGCTGGAAATATAATTAGTGCAATAAAGATGGAGTTGAATCGAATAATTTATTCGCTTTGCAATTAAAAGCCGTTTTGTAATGCGAAGTAGCTTTGAAGCTGTATAATGATTTTCAGGTAGATTTCTCTTCTTGGAACCTCACACAAGCAGAGTAATTAAAGGAAGTGGTACTTTTCCGTTCTTTGAAATTCGCAGCCATAGTTTTTCAAAGGCCTTCGTCGTTTAGAAAGGATTAAATGCGTTAAACCTTGCTTTCTTTTGCTATTACATTTCCTTCTTAATGGCAATAAAAAAATTAAAAACTGTTGTTCTAAGAGCACAGCAAATTTTGGCATCGATAATGCAAATGTAATTTAAATACAGTTAAAAATATTTTTTATAACTTTCTATTACAAATTATTATTTAAAAATTTGATATTTTTTCATAAAAAAATCTATATTTGTAATACAGTCATTGTGACGTCTCGTCAAAAATTTAGTAAAGAGAATTTACAAAAATAGAACAAAATAGAAAAAGAGCATAAAAAGCTTAAAATAAAAGATATTTTATTATATCAAAAATAAAAATTATTTTTTAACAACTGGATTGTTAGTCAAACAAGACATTGTAATCATCACGAGTTAATTTTAAAAATTATTAGTGCTCTATATATATATATATATATATATATATATATATATATATATATATATATGATTAACTTATAGTAAGAGATGTAAGCAAGTTTGGAGGTTGAACTTTTACAATGAGAAAGTAAGAAAAGTGGATAGAAATCGGTTTAACGAACGAGGTTATTTAACACCTAACGTATCCTTTTCCGCTCTGTCTCTTTCTGTTTCCGTCTTTTACATTATCTTTTTTTTCTTCCTCAAGATCGAAAGCAATGCGCGATCCTATATCGGGGCTGAGACTCAATTGGGTTCCGGATCGCGGTTATCCGTTTATCGCTATATAACCACTGGAGGGTTGGCGAGGCAGATACATTCCCGTGAAAGGAGGCGAGCGATTAATCACATTTTACTCGGACCGACCAATTTAGCCGGAAAGGTCGTTGTTTGCCCGATAAGGAACACCAGGGGGTGGAAAAGCGAAGTCGGCGGAACAATCGACGAATCTCGCCGGTGATCCACAGACAAACAATCTTATCCGGTCACCGACGGACAAAACCTCCACCATTTCCTTTTTTCCTTTCCTCCTTTTACTTTCTCGATTAGTAGCCATTCACTCGATTCATCGAGTCAAATCTCCATCAGAATCCACCTGCCTGCGCCGGCCCTGGACACGTTTGGGTGGTGCATTTTTCATGATGCATCTGGAAACGCTCGACTTGTAGCGTCTTACTACCAGTGGATAAGACACTTCGGTTTCTTTATAGCGTGGACGTGAGATGGTATTCCTTGCGGTTGACAAAGATATTGTCTTACGACATTGCACGGCCAGTTTGATAGTAATTTTGGACAATGTGTTTCAATTTTTCAACGTTTCTAGCTAAAGAAAAAAAAGATATTTGCGCAGAATGAACTTAAATATGGGTATCAAATATAAAGATTTATTCCAGAAAGATATGCAAGCTTGTATATTTGTAGAGATTAAAAATTATTTTTGCGAAAATCACTTAAATAAAATTATTTAGCTATAAGTGTTCCATTATGCTAATTTTTCTGAGAATGTAAATGTACTATTGTTCCACTTAAACTTATTGTTAGTAGAAATAGACGCTCGCTAAAAATGTTGTAATTTAAAAGAAAATTCTCTTAAAATATTACAGAGTTATACATACATTTCTTTTTAACGGAATAAAATCGAAATAAGAGTTACACATACATTCCCCTTTAACGAAATAAAATAGAGTTATACATACATTTCCCTTTAACGAAATAAAATCGAACGATACCATTGAGAGTTTACCTGTTTTTCTGTCTCTTATTCTTCTTTTTTTCTCTCTCTCTCTCTCCCTGTTTCTCTATTTATCTATCTATCTATCTATATCTGTGTGAAGAGACCGGAGGCCCGCAAGCGGTAAATTAATTCGGACGACAAGCGCAGTCGGTGCTTCCACTCGCGCCGAATAAACATCAGGGCCAGAAGTTGACCAGACCGGGGCGACCCATGCCTCAGTACTGGAGGACGCGCCATATCTGGGATCTACGTGCCTATTTCCTGTGGTCCGTATAACGTATTTGGCACCGATCCTCCGTTGCATCTGCATCCGACGTCGTCGGCGTTGCACAGGACGGATTATAGAGGACGTGTATCCTGTCGTTCGCAAATTACGCAACCCTATCTCCGCGAGTCTGTCTTCTTAGTTGTTCTTTCTCACAGCAAAACAAGTCTAAAGTGTATTTTTATTTGAATTATTGTACTCTAATCTTATAAATTATTCCTCCCTCCCGAAATTTAACAAGCAGGTTTTCAGTGCATCTCGCTCGAACTTGCACTAAAACTTATATATTTTTAATAGTTTAATTATTGATTTTTGCAATATTCTTCTATATCTCGGATTAGAGTTAAGTGACACTAGTAGATTGCCAGAAGCCAATGAACCTATGTCCATGGACTATAATCTAAACAGCTATCATTAATTTTAGTACGTGTGGAGGATGCTTTCAGTACCAATAAACATCAGTGACAGCGACCAGGCCAGCGGCGTTTCTGACGCACTTTGGATGCCGGTAACATTCGAGATACACCGTGCATGTGTGTTCGCATGATACATAATACGTATATTTAGTATCACAGTATCTGCACCAGATGTTGATCATCGCGCGATTCGGACTTTGCGATGAGCATTCGTTTATCATTTCATGATTAGCTCATTAATTGCAAATAAACTCTGATTTGAATATTTCGTGCAAGCTTTGTTTGAATACGCTCTTTTAAGCGATTTATGGATCGTTTTCAGTTATTTATGTATTTAGAATCAGACATAAATAAATAAATCATTTCTCTTGTTTTTCGAAAAATACTTTACCTAAGAAATTATGTTATTGAGTAATTACATTATTTGGTTGATAAGAAAGAGAATATCTAAATATTAATTTTAAATATCATCAATTTTGCTATATATAGTCCTTTCAATGAAATTAAGTAAGTTTTAAGTGAATTAAATAAATTAGTGCGTTGCATATTAAAAATAAACCTAAATCTTAATTCGCGACATTTAAAAATATGATATATGTTTATTTGTATAATTATAATTTATGCATCAATTTTGAATTTATTTTATGTCAATTATATTTTAACATTTCACTGACTCGATAGTTGGATAATCGATGCGCAATCTACACAGTACTTATTGACGGAATTATGTCAAGCTCGAGTACGATTGAGGTTAAATCGAATTTATTGCATCGAGTCGATTGTTCGAGCAGTTAATCAGTACATCAATCACGAAAAAAGGAAAGAGCAATTACTCGGCGATGCACAAGCTATTAAGCTTTTATCACGATCCTTAAAGAGAATAGGTAGTAGTTCCAAAATATCTATGTCCGGAACCAAATACTCAGATGCAAAGTTAATTACAATAAAAATATAGACATATAAATTGATAAATAAAAATATATAAATTATAAAAAATTAATTTTAAATAATTGTTTGAAATTCAAGAGATGACATTCAAATTAACTTGAGAGAACTTAATAACTCATTTTTAACACGCAAACAAGATATCGTAAAATTTTTTCTCTAGGAAAACTTGTTTTTTTTTTCATATTACAAAAGCTATAAATCATTTCTACCAATTATTTTCTTATTTGCCTATAATTAAAAGAAGAAATCACCAAGAAATTTGATAAATGCTTGACAATATATTTAAGTGTACTGAAGTAGACTAGCTCCGTGTGCAATAAATCGTAACGCAGCGTAGGATGAAATATTTATAAAAACACAATCGCTTCCTCGCTATTTACTGCTATCGGATAAACATTCGGGCAAGAATCTGACAGCTCGACGGTGGATGGCATCGCGCTTCCGCATACTCGAACACTACACTTTATTTATTTTGCGAACCACGTATATAGAACCAACGCTGGCATTGCGCCCCCGTTGCATCTGCGTTATTCCCCGTTACCTCGTTGTCGGGTACAACAGATTTCGTATTGGACACTTTTCGCAATGTATCGACTCCCGCGTCAATCGCAATAAGCGTATCCGATGTAATGGACCGAGAATGATATATGTGACAGAAACTTGCTGCTCAAATCATGCACGTGCCTCAATTTACTTTACTTATTGTATGCTGGATCGAATGCTCAATAACGATTGCGTTACGTTACGTTAATGGCAAATTGGGACGGTGTTTCTCGTCGAGAGCTATATTTCTATATTTCACTGCGAAATAAATAACTTAAGTATAAAGAAGAATAACTTTCCGGCAATAACTTTTTCAAATTCTTTGAAAATGTTTTAAAGTTTAATTTGAAATTTAAAAAAGATAAAATCTTTCACATAATGTCTATAAAATACGGAATATTAAACATCCGTTATAAACTTTATGTGCTTAATAGCAGTGTAAATTTGCAGTCCGAAATACAAACACATTTCTTACATTTTTGGAAGAAATTCTAGATATCGCTCGTGTTAATCTTCTTTCGAAAATTCTGCCGAATCATTTTGAGAAAATGCTTTTTGGGGAGGGAAAAGTTGAAATCACTCACCGATTGGCACGTTGACAGCGAAGAGAACGACAAGAGCGCGATGGCAGAGCATTGTGCGCTGCAGTGAGAAGAGAAGAACCGAGGGAACCGTCCGTCGTCGATGGCGACCAAGCCTTTATCTACTTAACCCCGTCATCTTCTACAGGTACCTCCGTTTCCAGTGCTTTGATGCATAGCATGCCTGAAACAATCATATTGGGTCATTTACTTGATCGGGCAGCATTATCAGAGCTTGTCGCTGCTGCTCGCAACGGAACGGCCGCCACGCCGCTTTATCGTCCGTTTCCAGCGAGCGAACTTCGAGTTCGCTCGGTGTGTTGCAGCTTTGCATCTCGAGATCGAGCAGCAGCGTCGCGTTCTCCGGTCGAGCGTATCGTTTCGCTTGGTGATATTCATCGATCGCATTTCAGCCAACTTTGTTAAAAGCGGAGCAGCGTTAATTTTGTTGCTCGCCCTGTGAATAAGAAACTACTTTGACATTTTGGGTGCCGCGTATTTATGGCCGTCAAGTAATTATTAATGCAATCGCGATTTGCGTTTCTCTTTCCCAGACATAATTGGATAATTGCATTACTTAGTACTTACGTAGTATTTATGCAAATTCCGTAATCAAATTTTTTATTTCCTTCAGAGATCACTCAGAATTAACGAGTTGTTGAGGAAAAATTAATTCTGATCGATCGAATTTGCGACATATGTGGGTCAGTGTATTTCTAAATCTTTCAACTTTGACTGGAGAGTTAGAATAATTTATCGCAAGTAAATTAAACTAATATAATTAAGTCAATAATTTTAACTTGCTTAACTGAATGAAAAAAGAGAAATTTATAATACATTTCTCGTAAACTTAGATACGTCTATTATATGCCAATTTTAAAGAAAATGACAAATATGCTTGTCGAGACACGTAATGAAACGTGTGTTGAATGAGGTTCGGTTGATATTTCTCAGTATTTTCAGAAAACTATATTATTACGGTAGGATCTGGCATTTACAAAGTAATAAACGTCGCGATAAATTTAATTACATTGCTTTTACAATTTTGACGAGCGCGGCATCAGTTAAAATAAGTTATTTCCACGGATTTATAAATTATCACGGGCGCTGGCAGAATTTACGAGAACGAGAGCGGATGGAATGCAAATAGCGCGTTTGTCACGTTTATGTAAGTACGTGTCACGTATATATTCGGCGATAAATTGCTCCTAAATGCATTTCCGCTTTAGACGATTTCGCCGTGGGAGAAATTAATCACGCGTATCCGCCGTCCATTACTTTATGACTTACGCATCCCATGGACGATATACCGACGTTACAGTTCTCGTGAAGTGGCCGATTTTATAAAACCCACGTGCCATATGTTCCGAGTAATACGACATCGCGATTCACGATTTACTTCCACTCATTATGCACACAACCATTAAGCAGCGATAAACTGCCAGTTAATGTCATTCACTTCTGCTCGAAAAAATCTTCGATTGTCATGAAATAATCGGAGCACAGCCCAGTATTGTGTCAATCGAACCATAGTCATATATTAATACCTTGATTAAGATTGCAATGAAAGTGCCATAAGTAATATCATTTCCAGTGGATATCTATGAACGTTTAATAACCGAAATATAATTTTACGATCTTTGCTGCTGTTGCGAGTTCTTATAATTTGTGAAATAACTTGTATCAGAAGTTTTTTTATGTTCATAACACTTGCTTACTTCCATAGACTTACTCAGGTCAATGTAACTTAATAATCACTTTATTGAATACTAGATGCGAATTATGTTATCGCTACGACACCGTGCGAAGCAGTACTGCCACTGAAAAGTGTGATGTAAGCTCCCAAGCTTGGCCGAGAATCTACCAAGGGCACATTCACCACTAGCGTTGATCAGTGCTAACGCGTCCTATTGTTGCTGTACATGTAATAAGTAACAGAGATAGAATGACGTGCTAGCGCGAACGCACCTAAAAACAATCGATAACGCTCGAAAGCGCACGAGCGAATAATTAACTATATTTTGAAATTATAAAATGTAAGAGACATTTTATATAAAAAATAAATTTAAAACGTCTAGACGGTCAGATCTGAATCTTTGATGGCCAATTAATAATCTGTGTAAACGCAGTAAATAATTAAATAAGATGCGCTCCGACACAGTCAAACTTTAAAATACAAGTAAACTTTTATATAAATTATAAATAAAGATAAACTACACAACGCCGCCCTACCATTTATTATCTCAACAATAACAAATGCGTGCGCAAAACTAAATTATGCTCTATTACCACAAATTAACGATTAATCAAATTGTGTGCTAAACTCGTGACTAATGCCAGTGACGCAGCAATGAGCGTAACTCATTCAAAGTGTTCCCGATTAGAAAATGACCGAACATCAATGGACCAATATTATTTGAGTCATTGATACTGCTAAAACTATATTATCACTATAAAACCATTATTCTTCTTTTCTCTTATTAACAAATATTATCAATTACACTTCTATAAATATCTCGCACTGTGCCTCTTTGCACATTTCATAATCGTCTGCTTCCGTTGATCGTCATCCGTTTAACGCCGCGCATTAATCGAACTATAACATCCGAGTGCCGCTCCAGCGTCGTCCGTTTGTTTCTGTTTCATCAGCGCGCAAAGAATAATACGTTAACAACGAACGAGCTCGCAACTCGATTATCGACGCTTGCAAGTTTAAAGCAAACAGGATCCGGAGAAAGGGACGCGGCCTCGTCGACGACATACTTCGACGACGAGGCAGGACAACGAGGTAAAATGCGAAACACGGAGCTGGCGATGCTACAGTTCGTTATCGGCGACGTGGATCCAATCCATACCAGCCTCGAAACGCCGACGACCGCAAGCGCCACGAGCTCTCGCGCTCGGCTCTCTTGCACATAAGCGAATGCGCAAAAAATGACCAATGGGGTTAACGGTAATTTGCATTCTGCATTCATATATCGTATATACGCGCGTTATCTCTCGATGGTCCTGACCTGCAATCCACCTGACCTTATTTAGGACTAACAAAACAGAACGATAATTTGCGAACATTGCTACTCCAACAGATCATCGATGGAGAAACAATACCGTTTCGGTTTTGTGGCTTTCGCTGTTCATTGACAATTAAGCATCGTCTTCCATGTAACTTTTTACTCTATCGATTCTATTATCTTGTATTTTGCGAATATAAGAAACACTTTAAATGGGGTTGAAGGAAAGGGATGCCGTGCCGATAAATGGCGCATATGTAGGGATGTTACGTGCATAGATTACAAGATAAAGCAAAGGGCAGTTTGTGATATGCTGGCGTGCGAGATAATGCGGCTGAGATAATTATTTTTCAGCTACGACTGTTGGTAAATCTTATTTCCTTTTCGTGATTAATTGGCGGACCGGGAGTGTGATAATGAATGCCAGATAGGTACCGGGTTGAGTCCGAGAGAGAATGAAAAACAGTTCCCTGAATAAATGTCGGACGTGCCATCTTGATGCGCGCGTGAATGACGAGCGAGCTGATATATGCAGATCGTGCTTTTGTAAAATTCTAATTATCTAAATATATCTAATTTTACTACATGTATCTACGTTTGAAGACGAAAAAATCTATAATTGCTCAATATTTTTGTTTCAACGAACATTGAAGTGATATTTCAAGTAAATTTTCTTTTAAATTTCTTTAAAAACAGAGTTTTCAGTGGAATTTTTTCACCTCTCCAATGAATCCTTTATTTGATCTTGAATATACAGCATAACAGCGATTTTTAAAATATAATATAAAATATGTTACACGTTTTCTCGATTTTCAAATTAAAAATATTCTGTTTCAATTATTCATTTTTTATCATGGGTTATTGTTAAACAAATTACACAAAAATGATTGAATTTCAGAATATTGATCTGCAATTTTTCAAATAAAGCAGCTTTTTAGTTTTTAAACATAAACTTATAGAAATTTTAATGTCTCTCCGAATAATAATTACGACAGGGTCTGTATTCACAGTCTGTCTTTATTTCAAGATGTCGTAAGTAGTGTCTTAAAATGCTAATACAGCCCTTTGATTGGTTTATAACATCTTAAGATTGCACTTAAGTTTTACTTGTTAAATATAAGAACAACTTACGAATACCCGATCTAGAAATGCTTATTTTCATCTGTCGCGCATCAATCGTCGCTATACGTTACTCAGAAACGTCGTTCAGTCTTAACAAACAAGTGGCAGACCATTAATCGAACTCTGCGCAATCAGGAGTCCGCTAAAACACTTTGCAAGTGTGAAACCAAAGCTAATATATGAATGGGGAAACGATTAAATTCGAAACTATTATTTCTCTTGGACTCGGTACCCCCAAGAGGTACTCTGGCGCTGTACAAAGTTCAGTTTCGCTCGCAACAGAAGCATCGAGAGAGGCGGCTCCCCCACGTAGATACGGAATATGTAAGACACGCGCGCACACGTGGGTTACTCCCGGTATAATACGGCGTGTAGTTCGGCGAATTCGTGAATATTCAGCAACTCCGTCCGACTTTCCCTGACTTTACGATCCTCGGTCTCGCTTTTACAAGTTCGTCAGAAAGAAACGACTTCAGACGTCCTCTCCTCGTAACGTCGCCGATGCGTTCGGAAACATTTTCTTTCATTTGTGAAAAGTACCCGATCCGAAAAAGTTAGGGATAAGCGCTAGGAATTTCGTCTTAACAAGTGACACGACTGAGGAGTTACGTCATGGACTAGCGCAAGCCTCGAAGAGATTAGATCGAGATACGAGCTGACGCAGGTAATCGATACGCGTAATTGTAACAGTGATTATTATTAGTTACATTAGTATGATTACCATTAGTTAAATTTGTTATCTCAACTTCGACGGGAGTTATCTCAATTCGCTCGATAATCCAATTTCAATTCGACATTGCCCGACATTCCACGTGTATACACAAAGTATAATTCAGTGACAATTTTGAGATGTAAAAATGTCTCTTGAGTTACCAGAAGAAATATTTTATGGCTCCATCACGGAGCCATAAAATGTATCGATTCGAGGGTAGATACCGATCCCTCACGTCCGTGAGAGGAGCTCGCGCATAAAATTAAATGGTGTTATTTAACGTTGCGAACATTTTTATCATTGCGTTATTATTTACAACATTTTCAAGTTTAATATTATGAATTCCAACTAAAAGACGACTTTCCACGACTTTTGTTTCTATTTTCGAGCAATTGACCTTCGCGTACAAGATCGACAAAAACATTTATATTAAACAGAAAGTTGGACGAAACCCAAAATGATAACGTGCTCCTGCCGCATCCCTCGTCGGTGTTATTTCATAGTTATAAGTTAGACAGCGCATCCCTAGAGTTATCAAATATTCGCTGAAGATACTCACAACTACCAAACTTGTATCGCGCTGTCCACATCAAATATATTTCTCCGCATCCCATTTGTGTTATTTCTCACGTCTCAGTGATGCGGCCATCGTGCAAATTCAATGTATTCAAAACTTGGTCCCGACAAGAGGCATAATATTATCTTACTTGACCTATGTAATATCCAGCGCAAGACGATATCCACGGTGTTACTTATAGAAAGCTCCGTCGTCAAGACTTCCGCTTATAATCAATACGATAGTTCGCGTCTATTTTAAGGCCTGAAACGAAGGATATCGATTTGACTAACGCTAGCAGACCAAGATCTGATTTAACATATTCCAATTTTAAATAACCTTAAACTACATTCACATTCCAAACGCTTTGATATCTGTCTGCTTAGCTAAAATGGAGCTTAATAAATGACTTTTTCAGAAGTTGGATATAACTCCGCCTCGAAAGGCTTAATCGTGGAATTAATGAACACCGGCAACTTGCTCGTTACCTCGTGTCGCCTTATCATAGATCATTATCGTTAGGTATAAAACGCGTCCCGTGACGTAGTCACGGACAGAGCCGATAATTGCTGAAAAATGACGGGGGACTTCGCACTCTTAACGGCTGTCATCTATCCTTATTAGGATCAAAAAATATTAGTCCACGCGACTTTCCTCCTTCCGTCCTTGCTGTAAGTTCGGTAGGATTTCGTCTCCGATGCAGGATTACTTGTCCATCGACCCGGTTAGCCGGTCCTACTAGAAAGGGTTTTTAAGCGAAGTTCATTTGCGAAGTCTGCGGTAGACAAAATGGATTATAGACTCCCCCCTCCACGCTCTTCCTTGATCGAAGGACACGCGGGAGGGTGAAAATACTTGCCGTTCCATAGCGTGAAGAAGAAGTCGAACCCAAGAAGCATCGAGGGGGCGGTGACGAAGGGGGAAGTCCGAAAGGATCCCGAGCAGGGAGAGACCTGTCGATACCGTGACGTGACGAGTGACAGACTTTTTTTCCTCGGCTACTCCATTAACATCTCATTATGAACACTTCGGCGGCCTCGCACCGCTCGGGCAAAATATCTTAAGTCGAGTTCGAACTTCCATTAAAATATCTGCTGAGCTCGGCGAGCCTTCGTCGATCGCACGAAGCGACCGGAAGCGTTTAACACGACGAGCTACCGCTCCGAAAGTGTTGGTAGTCCGGAAAGTGTTGAAGGAGACAGTTTTTTTGTCTTGTGCCCTTGCTCGCTTCCCTTTGTCAAGGAATCGGCGGTGACATGCTGGCGGTACAAAGGGGAAAATCGGATAAACCGCGCGAACGTGACTTTTTTCCCTGGGCTTATCTCTCTCCGAAGATGCGCAAGGTAGGAACGAGATGCCGGGAAGTGGAAAATTCAAAATGTGTTATCTTCCTGTGAGAAGAAAATATGAGACATTTGAAGAATAAAGTATTTTAGCGTCTCCACAATAGTCTATATATTTAATAACTCATTAAATTGACTTACTTATCAATTTATCTACATAAAATATATTGTTCATTATTGCAAAGAGTTGGTATATTTACATATTAATTTTTCGTACTGTTATTAAAATTTACTTGTTAAAAATTTACACCTGTGCAATATTGATATTTTAATAAGCGATCATTGATTATGTATTATAGTTAGTTCTATTATATTACACCACCTGTACCAACACGAATGGCAACTAATATCGCAACATAATATATCACACCTGCTTATCGAATACCGAATACCAATGATACGGGTGTGTGCATTCCTTTTCTCACTATTATCATAACTATCGCAGCCAGTCGAAACGTCGTAGTTTCTAGCTAAACTGTGGGCGCTATTAAATTAGGAGACGCCACAAAGCATGTCCCCTGAATGCTAATGGAGTTAGTTAATTCGATCTCTCGAATGCTACTTAATCGCTTTGTACAATTTCCATGCGTATTTGCGGTAAGCGAGATGCACGATTGCGTCGTGTCGAATAGTTTAAGGATCCTCATCGAATGTACCTTATATTTAACTCTCCATGGAGGAAAAGATTCTGTCCCTATTCTCATTCTATGTATCGAATTAAAAGCAAATTTGTCGAAGATACTTGTACGTGATATCGCATTTTATATTCTTAAATACAAGTTTAAGCATGTACCAATCAAAACTTGTTTTAGATTAAATTTTCTAATATTTTATATTTAAAAAAAATGCATTTTCAAGTTAGAATTTTTCTTATAGCGGACGATTCTCATTGAGCAATACAATTTATTAACTGAGATACGCTCTTACCGAGTGCTAATTTACCGCAATCATAAAGATTATAACCAGCCTAGAATGTCTACGGGATGTCGTAGTAGTAAGTGCGAACGTAATTCGCTCTTTGTGCAAAAGCGCCCTAATATATCACACTTCGCGACGCAGCTTTGCGCGAAAGGGAGGAAGTACAGAAACGTACACTCTTCGCGGAAAAGTCCGCAAATGAATTCAGCGGAATTTCGCCGTCGGAAATTTTATGACCGAAATTAGCATATTTATTTTGCGCAGAACCGGTTGGAGAATCGCGAGGCATTGCGAATTCCAGGCAAGGGTCTCATGTAATATTTTTTAATTGCCTTTACAAGGATTGCGTTTCGTATTTTGTTTCGTCCTTTGTTAACTATTCCGAGGATGGCAGTGCTTCTCACGACGGAGAGATGAAATCACAATTGTAGATCACGTACGATTGTGTTAAGATTTTATGAAAATGTAAACGAGGGAATATAGAAGGTACACAAATAACATTTCGTGGGAGATTACATTTTTTTTCATTTCTCAGGAATTTTTGTAATTTGTATAAGAGTATATCACGATTCCGCTTCTCTCACACTTCTATGCAGTATTTATTTTAAAATTGCAAATTTTACGACAAATGGAACAAAGTGACATTGTTTGGAATTTAAACAAATACACGAGAAGGGAAACAATTATTTAAATATTATAACTCAAATAAGAAAGAATAGAGACATCTAATATGCATTTTGGACATCTATTACTATCTTACGCACGAATGAGTCATTGAACTCTGGTCGTTCGTTGGACGAGCGGTGAGGATACCATTTCCTGGAGAGGAAGGAGAAACGGTATCTCGAATGCCGGACTATCAATAATAAAACTGAGTTTACTGCCATGGGAAAATGGCGGCGCCATTCCCCACTATGCCGTCGAATATTGAGAAAGTAGCGAGAAACACCTGCGCAAATTGAATGCGTTAGACCTTCAGGCCAGGTAATATAACTCGGCTCTTACATCGTATAACTTTGCAGCGCAATGCTGCAACCGAGTGCACTGCAACACCCGCGTCCGTCGCTTCTTTCTGTCTCTATTTTTCTCGCATTCTACTTGTCTTCAGTAAAACTACGAAGTTATTATCCTTATCCGTGACCTTTACAAATTTTACATTCATTTAGATATACGTTCCTAATTATCGTTTTACTATCGTAATTACTTTCTTCATGAAATTCGATCGCAACATTTTTTTTTTAACTTTACAACGATACAAGCAATTTTTTAAATGTAAACACAAATTTCGAGTTAATTCACGAAGATCTTTCCCGATATTTTTTATCAAGAATAAATCTTGCATTTTCTGCTCGTCAACGAACGTGGGTGACTTCTCGCGCAACGGTCGACGAGAGATTCCACGGATCCATTTGTTGCCGGTCGAAAAAGGAGAAGCAAGTCCACGTGCGCGCTGCTCCACTCGATCTTCGTGCCTGACGTGCAAATGCCGAGGTTAATGCGACGCGCTCCATTAAAGTCGAGTCCCTATACCCTGGAACATTGCTAATTACACGTGGCGCGCATAGTCCACGCCCGACAGTTAGCCTCCCTCTCATCGCCGCCGACGTTGTTCCCTCCGTCGCTCTTCCCGCTTCGAGCTTCAGCGAGTCCCGTCCTTATTACGAAACTGTACACGCGATACAACGCGACCTCCTTGCAACTTGGAGTCTAATATTAATAAATTTGTACGCAATGCTCGCAAATGCGTGCAACCACATTCGCCGTGCAACGACGACAACAAAGACGCCGCGTAGCTTCATTAAGCGACACCGCCTCTGGTCTTAATCATCTCGTGATAATCCTCGCATGAAATAATGTCTGAAAGATATGTAGCAGCGATGTATTATTTCGTGAACAACGCGTAATAAAATACTGTTTACAGGGTTTCGTCGGATTTGAGCATTAAAATAAATAATAAATTTTATTATTTATTGTATAATATGTAGGTAATCGATATTTTCACGACAACGTAACTGCTTTTAAGAACTTGCTTCAGTAACATCCCTCAACCGCATGCCTTTCCATCTCTACCTTGTCCGTCCATTCCTTTATCAACGACGTAACCGCAAGCATCTTACGAGCGGTTTTCCTAGGTTGGACCGGGTAAACCAAAGGCCGTCCTGGCCAGTATCAAGAACCTTGATACTAGGTTCGGGATTCTGCCGGAGGTGGATAATTGCAAATTCCATTTAGACGACACGTAACTGCTGCGCATCGGCCGTGAGGGCGCATTAGCAGTCGGGCTGATTGCACTTTTACTGCATATAAGTGGATCTTCGTTAAGAAACTCGGCGAAAGAGTTTCACAATTAAATTGGCTGCCGCTAGAAACGAGCACTTCTTTATCGTGCTTTTACAATTCCTAGAATTTTCCGAATGCGAGATGCGTTAGATTAGAATGTAACAACATGAATTATGCAACATGAAGAACGTTACACTTTATAAAATAGTAGTAAATTGTCATGCGATGATTAAACAGGTTTTTCAAATTTAATCTAGCGGTACTTAAAAAAAATTAACCGTTTATTCTCACGTTTTTATACTTTTACATTTTTCTAACGATATCTCCGGCTAAAGTTCTATCTATGAAAAATTAACCTGTAAACTTCCGCATGGCTAACAAAATTTTTAAATTGGCGCGTTTCAAAATCCAAGCACGAGAGGATTTCTTACTCGTCTTTTGATAAACGTAACCACGTAAAAGTTTCTCTTGCGCTTGCGATAACGCAAGTTCTCGCGCCGTTACGAAAACATAATGAACCGCGCATTTGCTCATTATTTTTGCATATCCGAACCCATTGCATCCGGAACTTGGCAGGCATACTGAAAGCAAGACGAATCGAGTCTCCACGGCTAACGATCGAACGGCGTCGAAGAAAAGTCGCCGTCGCCGTTTGCGATCTTTAGACGTCCTCTCGTCGCGGCGCGGCGCGCGCAAACTTAGTTTACCCCGAATGGTTATTTATCCCCACTACCCTTTCGTTCTGCTGGATGTAAGGAGGAACCTGCTATACAAGGAGAACGGTCTTGAGGGCTTGTGGGAGCGAAAAGCGAGCAAGACGGGCGGGGGAAAGAGAAAGAGCTTTGTTCCCGTGACGTCATGATGGAATGTGTCCCGTAACTTCTGCTCAGGAAATTGGAGAAGTATTGTGATGCAGGACGTAGCTTGTCGGGGCCGGGAAAATCGAGGGGAACCTTCAAACTCCTCTTCGTATCCTGGTGGAAAATCGTACCGAGATATCCCGCAGGATGGACGGGCATACGTCGCGGGGAGTGCTTTGTAATCGTGAATACACAGCTTCTCGCGTACCCTTTCTTCTTTAATAATGGCGTAAAGTATAACTTGCTTAACTCTTTAAACCGTCACGTTCTATTTTAACTTTATTTTTCACACAAAATACAATTCCTCCTTCTTAAAAGCTCAAATTCATGATAAAAGTGCGACATTTATAATTGACCTGAATTAAAATAACCGTAGATAATAATTGAGAAAAATTACACTTGCAGAAATAAAATCGATTTCTACAAAATGTACTTTACTGACAGGCTTTACATATTTACATCGACAGAAACAGTTAAATGCAGGAGAGTGACATGCTTCGGAGTTGTTCGATTGCATAAGCGAATCATTTTAATGAACGACGTTGCGAGACGACGTTTATCAGAAAATTGATCCAATTAGACGGCAGCTAGCGCTAACCGTATTTTGTATCCGGATATTGAGCCGCGCACGTGCCGTCGTCGTATTCCAACGGCGCGCCGCATTTGCACCGATTGGCAATCCATTGAAAGTTAAACTAACCCGTCCACGACATTTGGATTCTAAGGAGGAGACGTTGCACTTGGTAATCCGAAACTTCTGACTCTCTCTCACGATCTCTACTCCATCTCGCGTCTCCACTCCCTCTCTCTACACCTCTTTTCCTTGGACGACAGGGTTCATCTAAGTTAAGCCCCACTGATTTGCATTCCTCAGCCAAGGACATTCAAAGTTCGATAAGGCAATAAGTGTGAAAAAGTGATTCCGTGCTCGTCGCTTAAAGATTGCGAGAACTTATCCGACAGGGAATACACGTCGCGTAACATGGAAATAAATCACATCTCATCCTGTCGTGCCGCGGGAAGTAAATAAATCTCTGGAATATAATGCAATACACAAATAATACGCATACATAATATAATGCAAACGTAATCACATGATCAATAATTAATTATACAAATTTCACATAATTATATCAATTATAAATATGTTAAGTTTGAAATAAAATATTGATCTTTTAAAATTTCAAAAAATTGTCTGTCAGTCATTTAATGGTCAAAACCAATAAAATTTAAAATTAGGATATCAATTATCTTATATAATTGATTATAATTAATCAAACGTAATTAATCACGACGAGCAAATCTCTTTCGTATCTACCAACTACATAACCTAAGGAAAATATTAAATAGTTTTTCTCAACGAAATAATAGCATACGCTAATTTGTATATTTTCGGTAGGATTCTGTGTGCACTATAATCAGAATTACAGAATTACATGGTGATATTAAGGAATAGTGTGTAATTAAGTGAACGTATATCCGAGGTACTCAACGCTTAAGTATAATCCTTCCGTTCGCTTATACACACATCTCCCCCTCTTCAAAATGAGAGCTATGTAAACTTCATTTTGAATAAAAAGTTTAAAGAGTTTATTTAAAAAAAAAAAAACAGTAAAAACTCCAAAGAAAATTAATTTAGGAATTTAAATTATCACATTTTTTAAATATGATGTTTTGTGTGTGTGTGTGTGTGTTAAAAATATAATCTAAAGGACTGTAAGATTGTAAAGTTGGAATATGAATAAGCAAAATTATAAACTATCTCATCTCATCATATCTTATCTGAACTTAGCATATCTTTCATTGTTTTTCATAACATATATCCATGCTGCTGTATGTTTACAACAGATAGCCATTATAAATTAAACTGGATGTCTCTTCGCCTGGAACTTACCTCATTGTTCGGAGAAAGGACGATGTTGAGATCTTATCTTTTACTGTACCATAAATGGGTATGATCTTTCATCTTCAAAGAGGCAAGACCAACTGTCTCCTGCGCGACAGGTTCACACCGAGACCGTCCAGTTCGTCCATCCGCGAGATGAAACGAGGTGTCGTGCGAGCACTCGATTTCCGCTCCGCGGAAACCGTTTAGTGCGCCGACCCACCCCACTAGTAAATCGGAAAACTGTCACGTTCGAAAATTGACATTTTTCTAGGTAGCGAAGTAGTGTCGAGCAGTCGCCTCGGGGCTATCACAGGGAAAGTAGAGAGTTTATGCTGACGTGTTGTTGCAGATGATGGAGGGGAAAATGGAATTTCGACTGTCTTGAGTATGCTCCCTTTACCATTCTTTATATTCTACGATGTCTTTGATTACATGCGCGTTGATGAATGTGTGAGTGTGCGTAACGACGATTGCTTGAGAGGGAGGAACAACTTAGACAACCTCAGGGGAAGCACATTTGCGAGGTTCACCGGAGACTTCGCATGAGTCTCGTTCCGCGAGACTAGTTGACGATGTCGATAGATAAATACGTGTCAGCAGCATGTTAATTGTGCATTACAAATTCTCACATTCCTGCGGCTGTGTAACAACCGCGTGTATTCAATTCTTCAAATCGTAAGAGGCTTTCATATACATATAGTTATTATCTTGAATAAAATCTCGTCAGAATAAGAAAGTGACGGTACAAGAATTTCTCTCAAATTGTGCAGTGTATTACAAGAAAAGTTTTCTTTTTCTTTCGAGACTTATATTTATTGCAGAAAGATGAGTAGTACAATTATGAAGAAAATTTTTATTCCTTTTGCACGAATAAAAATATATAACTATATATCACACTGAAAAATAACAAATGATAATAAATTGTTCGATACTGCGAAATGAAAAACATAGGTTTGCTTTCAGGCCGTAGCAATAAAACATTTCGGGTAATCCTCGTACGCGTAAAATATATAGAAAAATATTGGAATACGTAAATAGAGCACGAAATTCCGCGGCTCCATCATATTGTATGAATCCTATGAAAATCATTGCTGGTATATTATGTTCTAGACTTATCAAACTAAAGGAAAAGCACTTTCTTCGAACGTTGAGTGCTAATCTTTATTTATTGAGCAAAGGTACTCTGGTTGGCAGCTAAATTCGAGATTTGCCGTTCGTAGAAAAGTTTTCACGTTGCTTACTTTCAATTTTACAATATAGCTTTTTACCGCAGACCCCCTACTCGTTTAAGGAAACTTCCGTTGTCTTTATTCCCTCCTTCCCTTCTTTCTCTCATCTTTTTCTCTTTCTCTCGCACATGCATTGCAGCTAGGATACCATCTCTGCACCTGACATTCTCCGTGCCGAGAGTTTTTGCGATGCGAGGCGACGCGAGGAATAAGAGATTCTGAGGGATAAAATCCGTGGGTCAAAAGTTTCGAGGGTCACTTCTCTCGCATGTCAACCCACGAACTTTCATTTGTTCATTTTGTGTCGGACTAATCACTTTTTTAAAGTTCTCGACCATGTAATCCGCGCCTAAATGCCGAAAGATCGCCAGCCTTCGTGATATATTAATGTGTGTCGGTAAAAGCTACAATAGACTAATTTGTGTACATTATTCGATAAAATTTTTCTTAAAATTCTTATCGAGATTCAAATTTTCTTCCCAAATTTTAAAATGGATTGCACAACTTCGAACATTGTACTCATGAAAATTATTTCTGCGTGCATTTGTTTATAAAAATAACTATGGTCAAACAACAGGATTCGAAAACAGAGAGAGAGAGAGAGAGTTGTGAATGATTTTAACATATCTCTTTTTCTCTACTTTTCTATATTTTTTAGATAAAATAATATGCAAGAAATTTTATATCTTCATTAAATATCATTAAATATCATTAATCTTCATAAAATATTAAATAGAAAGTATTTGTAACTTCCATTTTTCTTTTACATTCAGAAGACTTAAAAAAACAGTCTTTTAACCAATAATAAAATAAAAGAACATCACGTAGATCTTAACTAATATTTTCCGAGCTACGTACGTAACCCCGTGACAAAGTATGTCGTGCTAACTACTTGTTGCGGTTAGAGAATTGTTGCAATGGTGTTAACTAATCCCCCGTTGATATTTTTCGCAGCGCGACGGCAAAGTCGCGGCCGAGAAACTTTACGAGTGGGATGAGTTCCGCGACAATTGTGGAACTCGAATGGGAGGAGAGAGAGACAAGGAGAGAAAAAGTCTTTGCAAAAGTTTTGAGTTGATTCTTCGTCGCCGATATACTTCTCCAACTTGATGGAATTCGATTTCGGCGGGATGGCTAGCAGCTCTCTCACTGCGTGCTGTTTCCGGGATCGCGCTACTATCGATGGTTAGGCGACAAAAATCTAACTGTATGAGATTTCATTGATTTCGAGCAGAACTTGGACTGCCTCGACCGTCTACCAGCATTTATTGGGAAGATCTTTATTTTTATCAAATTTTCAACGATTATTTATAGCCAACAGAAATAGTCGCGCGAAGTTTTGTCCATCGCTTTTCTTCTTAAACTCTTAATGAGTTTATCTTTAAGTATTCGCGTGAATGCTAATTACGTTATTTAAATACATTTTGTTCTTTTACTTTTGGAGATCTTAAAGTTCCTCAGACATTTAAAATTGTATACCAAAAGCTGAGCATTGATCTTGTATGAATAAATATATCTACGAGTTCTGCAATTTTATGAGCATGAATGGAGGATGTACTGCAGTCAAAGATGTTTGGTGACAAGACGGCGCTACACGATACATATAAAATCTATTCCTTTTACGAGATCGAACGAAATAAGCACTATTCCGAAACGCCAATGCATCAAAGACAGTGATATTGGAAACAAGAGCAAACTATTTTTCTCGTCCATTCCGTCTATATAGGGTGTATCTCGTTAATTTAAGATCGTAAAAAAAATATTTCTTATTGTCTTATTTCTGTGATGATTCAACTCGGTAAGTCTGATTGTGAGTCAATAAAGAGTGCAATAAATTCTAAGTACATTGATACTAATTGTGCTTAAAACACTAAAAATAATAACAATAATGGCATAGTTAATAATATGTGATATATTCAATTTTTCTTCCAGTAATTTAAAGAGTAAAATTTTTACTTAGAGATTTTTATATTTCAATACTTATAGCACAAAAAGAACTCAAATATTATGAAAATTCGAGACACCCTATATACAACTCAGCGTATCCCATCAGAACGGTTCTACGAGTTTTCACCGACTTCTGGTATCCATTCTTCGTCCTTTGCCCGTTTCTTCCCAATGTAGCTTTTTTTCTCTCTTTTCTTGGTGCAACGAGCCAACCCTCTTCGGCCACTTCCGCCGATGTAACTGCTTGAAGTTAAAACGATCAACTCTTTCGCAGAATCTGTCTGCATTTTGGCAACGATAAGGACGAAAAAGATCCAATTTCAGTACGAATTATATAAAGTTTTGTGTAACAACGGACGTAATCGCATGATCTATGTGAAAAAAAACAGAGTTAAATTGTAAAGAAAAGAAGTAAATATAGCAGTAAATATTTATTTTTCGTTAATCTTTCGTTTTATATAGTAAAGATACTCATATCATTTTTTAGACAGTTACAGATACTTATTTTTTATAGTAGAGATATTTAAGACATTTTATTTAAAGAAAATGACTTTGCCTTTTGCATCAAAATATATATGAGATATATATATATATACTTTACTTTTCGTTCTAAAACTTTCTATTTTGAGTTTAATAGAAACTATGTTATAAATTAGAACATTCTAATTTAACATTCTAGATTAGAACACTCTATATGTATAATTTATAACATAGCTTCTGTTGAACTCAAAAAGTTTCAAAACGAAAAATAAAGTGTATATCTAAACATAAAGTCTAAATGTCTAAAAAAAGTCTTTATGTTTTTACATTCTCTCAACAAAAAACTAAACCTATAATAGTAAAAATATTATAAATTCAGAATTGATTAAATTAGTTTTTTTATATATATAAAAGATAATTTCCGAATTTATATTTTTTTAAACAAAAATTATTGTTTTATGTTTTAGATTTTTTTTATTATTGAAATTTTACTCTCTATTGTAGGTTCTTTTTTACTTTATTCTATATATAATCCTTATGTTCACTTTCAAAAGGCATTTATACACACACATATATATATATATATATATATATATATGTATATATATATATATGTGTGTGTATGTATATCTTTACATCATAATTTTTCTATTTTCCACATTTAGATTCATATCGCGTAAAGATAAATTTTAAGAAGTATGAAATACTAGAACTACTTATAGTAGAGAGACATTTAAGACAGTTCAAATATATCTTCTATTCAAATGTATTTCATTATTTCTTTTATATATTCATATACTAGGGCAAATTTTTGAAGAAAAAAAATCTATAAATTTATTTCATTGTATTTATAACGATAAATGTAATTGCGCATGCAAGCATTTAGCTTGGAACTATTACGCCAGATTTTCATTCAGTCACGTATCGCATTTTTAAAAAATTTTCTACAATTCCTATTTTACCAGTTCGGCGATTGATGTATTTCAGTAATGGCGAAATTGTTGAGCGAAGCGTTTTAATCGAGAGTCGCAGAGGAAACTTTTAGTACCATAAAAATTTATCCCGAAGACGTCCGGCGCGGGAAAGTAGGTGGAGGGAGCAGGTTGGAAGGGTAATTGGTCGATGCAATTGTTCTTACGTAAGTTTGACTATCGTCCCGTACAAATTCCTGTTCGCGTGCCGTGGAATGAAAATTATAATCCGCGAGCTCGGCTACGTCGGATTTACATTCTCTCTTAACCGCGGTAGCAAGAAGATTTTCGCTTAAAATTCCGGGCATGTTTACCAAGCATCGTTTGTTCGCAGTTTGTGAACGATATTATTTTCTACAAATATTAACATCCTCTCTCTTTCCCTCTCTTTTTCTGTATATATAACTTTGAGAAGGCATGTTCTTTCTCGCTTCATCACATAATCTTCGAATCGTATTCGCGCTACCGCGATATTCGCGTTCTTGACAGTACTGGAAAATTAAACGGCAATAGACTACCGGATATTTAACTCTTTATTGGGTATTTCCCCAAGGCAACAAATAACTACGAATTAAGTTTTATCGTCGAGGGAACAAATAAGAGATGCGTAATAAATTAAACGTAAATACAGATGTTTCAACAGCAAACTTAATGTATATACGGTAGTTTTATTGGCAATATGAAAACAGATGTTATATTAAAACAAAAACTATATTTATTTAATAATGGCTATATATAAAGTTCTTGAAGAATTTCCTGTCCATTTTTGAAAATCCTTTATACGACATACATACCAGTTAAATGCAGTACATATGTAATATTGAATGATTGTGCTGCTAATTATTACTTGGTTGCCACATAATTTTCACTTGCTAACGTTCCAATTTTTTAACTCGAAAGTACAGCCATCGACTCTGTTCCTCGCAGAGGATCATTCCGTACACGTTCCCTCTCACGGACGGAATAGCTGAAGCGGTGGATACGTAGTGAAATCGAAGGCACCGCTAACGAGATCCGCGTGTGGTTGATGAAGAAAGCAAGCGAGAGATCGAACTAGGAAAGGTTGGGAAGTCGCTAAATGAGAGTAAGCGCAAGGAAGAGTCGCGGAATGAACGAGTGCGAGAATGAGGTGGTTTAAAGGCGAACCACGTAGCTTCGAGGGGTGGGTCTCGTACCAGCGTGCGGAACGAGTGGCGGAACAGAGATGGAGGCGGAGGATTGCAACGGTCAGCAGAATCAGAATGCTTAGAACCTCATATAACGGCCACTCGAGCGAGTTGAAACTGTCCGTACGTACAGTGCTGTTCAATGATGGTAGCCGAAGGAGCACGGTATTCGCTGTAAAAGCGAACTTAACGTCAACATTACGACTGCAGTAACGTAAATTGCAAATAAATGTAACAATGACGCTCGGCCGAAGTGTTTCCTGCGACTTTCGCATCGTCTTTTGTCTCATTTCAAAGAAAAAAAATATCTTTGCTCTCATAAACATCATTCTTTAATTTTAAATTTAAAATTCTTAATTTAAAAGAATTTTTTATTTAAAGAATATTTTAAAATAAAATCACGAAATATAAAATGGTGGGACATTTAGTATTAAATTTACTAAGAACTTATTTGATGCACCGAGTCGATAAATTCAATTTCTGGCTGGATGAAATTTATGACAACATGAGTAAATTATTGTATTGCAATACATATATGTATATAATTATGTCGGCCTTAATAGTAGGCAATTTTGCGAAAATGCTACAGAATAGGATAGTATCTTTTTTGGACAATACTATACTTCGGGGTATGTTGGTGAACGATTACATCGTTAGGTGAACGATTACACACATACACGTAATGTTCCGACGGAGTTTGTGGAGCAGGAGTTTGCACAGGACTTCTCTACCGTGGGTACTTGTCCCTCAAGATCTGAACGTCATCTTTGTCAGTTCGCATTGGGTAACGGTTTTCCCGTTCGATCGAGTGCGCTAGCCAGAGTCACACCGATAATTAGACCGTGTCGCGCGTAAAGAAACCACTCCTTGCCGCAATCGCCGCTCCTCTGTTGCCCTTCCCTCTTTTCTTCATTTTTTTCTTTGAGAATTTATGCCGATAGAAGCGACAAACTCAAACTGATACGAAGATTAAGTTCGGATAATCTTTATACTCTGTATAATATTCTTCTCTCGAATATAAGAAATATATCTATATAATTCTTGAAAATCTCTATATAAAGATGTGGAAATTTTTTCAGTGCTCCTATAGAAAATTCTTGAAATCTGCTCCCTCCTCACAGAAGCCTCCGGCTCGCAAAAGTCACAATAATTCCACGCGGTGAATCAGGAGCCGTGTCGGCAAAAAGACGAATTAAATGTTGTTCGTCTCTCCTTTATGCACAGCTAAACCATATTCTTAGTCCAACAGCGTGTAAGTCGATTCGCGGTTACCGCAAGAAAATTCCACCCCTTCGTCGGTTTATTCTAGCGAAATAGAATAACCCCCTCCTCTGCGGAGAAAGAGAGGAGCCGGGGAGGGAAAGAGGAGTGCAGTATGCGCGGTATGCCGCTGCTGCAAGAAACACTCGCAAGTATTAAACTGCATAGCTGCCGGCTGCACGTTCGTAAGTGGTCGCATTACAGAGACAGCAGGTACGGCGAACGTTACGAACCTACGTCGGATAGTTTTGGCGCCAACTCCCGCTGAAACCCGCGAAGGTCGAAGTCGGAATTACATTCCACCTTCACTTTTCGTCGAAGGAAGGTCGACTGTAACAATTCCAACAAAATTCTAAACATCTCCCGGCGAAGTCGCATTTAGATTGATGATATTCTGTGCGTCCCGGAATTTTCTTGGTATTATTGTACATCTCGCAACCTCGATGTTTGTAAACTTTCAATTCGAGGAAAATTGATTCGAAACTCGCGTCGACGAATCTGTCTTCTGAAATTAGGATCGAGTGCACTGAGAGATCCTGTGTCCGCGCGAATGTAAACGGAAGGAAACGATCGCGTCGTCCTTTACGAGTGGGGCGAATCGAAATATCTGGTTTCACGAACGATGAGCAGGCGCGGCTCCAGAAATCCGCCGCAAATTTCGTCGGCGTTTACATCCACCGCGGTCATTCCGTTTCCGGGAGGAAACTTCGCGAATCCGGGTAATCCTATTAGCGAGGACACCGAGCGCTTGCCTGGATTAAACGAGCCAGGCGAGTTGGACGGAGCTCGTTTCTGCGACCGCTGGTGGAAACCTACGAACATTCGCATATAACACGCGCGGCGCCTAGCTTTTCCGATCGTGAACGCAGTGAACATCTCTCAATGTTCCTCTGCGGCGAGGACTCGCGGAATTGCCAGTTGCAAATCGAGAAATTGAGTAACAGTACCTCACCATCGCGCGTTCCGCCGAATATTCAAAATTATCACAAGCACTAAATTTCATATAAGATTCTTATTATATATATATATATATAATTTATTTATTTCGTTACAAATTTGTAATAAGAGATATGTATATTTTTTAATAAAAGAGATTATTTGGAGAGAATATTATATTAATGAATCACAATTAAGATCACAAAATTGAATTTTAGAATCTCAAAGGAAGATAAATCTTTTTTATCGTTGAAGAAAATGACCAAATTGGAGTTAAAATGCAGTGGAAAAAGTCGCTGTAAAGTCGTACTATCTTTCTCGACAATGACAGGAGATTCTGTAGTATAGAAAGATTTATTCGCGCGCTATAAAGTTAGATGTATTTCACGTTAGGCTCTCTTTTTCGCCCTCTTGATCGTCACACAACGACGATTTACCGTTTGTATCGAAAACGGTGGCGCTATATCGAGGAATACATCCGGTGTTATTCATCGACGCCGGTATCCGCCGTCGCGCGGTGATCCCTCTGAATATATGTTATCCGCTTTTATCTCCTCGTGCGGCCATACCGCATATCCTGCCGCACGGTCCATACTTCTGTGCGCTCGTCCATGCTCATCCCGCAGCCGCGTCACGCTCGGCAGTTTTAGCACGCGTGCAAACGTTACGTCCGCGCGAAGCGGCAAACATGCGCCCCGTGAAACGGAGTCGGAAAGAGAGGAGGATGTGAGGAGTGGTGGAACATGCAATTTTCACGCTTTAGCATTTCCCGACGCAATTACTTTTCGAGAATGACGAGCGCCCTCCTGACGTTCCGACGAGTTCCAGCAATCGACAGGGAGGAATATCGCGTAAAAAATGGAAAGGAAAAGGGGGAAATAGGTAGAGTGCGGTCGTAACGCAGCTGATGAAAATCCACGAGTGAAATCCACGAATAATCGGCAGCCTTTCGCGATTTGTCACGTTTCGTCATTCATTATCGCTCGTGGGCTTAAATCTCACGGTTTAATTCGCATTCCGCGGAAAGGAACGGTATTTTTGTTTAATTGTAAATAGATGTGACATATGAGTTTAAAAAAAGCTAAATATAAAAATTGAGAAAAATAATTTAAAAGGAAGAAATGAAGTCAATTTATAACGGATTAATTGGTAAAATTTTTACACATTGGTGAATTTGAGATGTGACTTTTAAATAATGTAATAAACGTCCCACAAAAATATAACATTTTATATTCTTTAATAGTATGTTAATTAAAATAATAAATTTTTATGCGGAAGTAATTTTCGAGTTATAACTGTCGTTATAAACTGTATTTAAAGTATTGTACTTGGCCAATATCGCGCAGAAATTGCTCGGGTTTATTCGCGATTTGTCACGTTTCGTCATTCATTATTGCTCGCATTTACAATTTACACGCGGAACAATCTGTCATCTGTCATTGATTTTCACAACTCATTATCAGTAGCAATTTAAGATAAATAAAAATATTAACTATCGCAGTTTTCGCGACGATTTAATTTCATTTTCTTAAAGTTAAAAATTTATTAAAATCACACCAAGTTTTATTTCACGTGGAACAAAAAAATTTTGAAAGAGTAATTTTGATAGACTACATAATTATTCTTTCGCGCAAATCAAGGATAAAATTTACTTTTCAATAAATTTCGATATGCGATAACAGTAAAAAAAAATTCAAATACAAAGAACGATATTCAGCTTTTATTCTATGCAGGGTTAAATATTCAATAACGAAAATTGACTTGCAACTCTCGACGCTTTTCTTTTTTCGCGATATACTGCGTTATAAGCAACAGCAACCGCTGTTTATAAAACAAAATTGTTTTTTTATACATTTTTTTACTTAAATAAGTGTACTCAATTTAATGTGTAACGTAATAATAATTTATTTATTAAAATTTATTTGAAAATTAAACTTGAAGGAATAGAATATTTGGCATGTCTTTTCTGGTAAAATACGTTAAATATTTCGTATTAAACATGCGACCTTGGTGTTCGCTTTTATTGTGTATGGCGCGCGTTGTATATACGTATATACAAAGTCATATATTGTCATTCTCGTGGCAAGCCTCAAGCAGACAGGCAATTGCGTGAGTCGCTCCGCGTGTCTTATCTTCCGAGACACGATGGCAACAAGTACTAAACTTATCCTGTACGATTAACAAACATTAACTCACGCAATTACATAACTCCTCGTATTCATCTTATAACGTATTAAATATTTCGTGGTGAAGCAACAAACCGTCTAACATGCGACCTTGGTATTTATTATTGTAACTGCGCGCTGTTGTACTGGCAAGGTTAACTATACGTTATCATTCGCATACCGATACCTGAATCGATAAGCCGTTCGAGCTACTTCGTGTCGTCGCATTATTTTTCGAAATGTGATCTCCTCAGCTTTCCCACTAATTGATCGTCCCGATTAATTAACTCCCGTGACATTTATAAACAAGTGAATCGCGATGATAGTCATCTATCGAAAGTGGATTTTGTGTGAATTATTACTCATTTAAAATAAGAAAAAAGAATTATTAATAATGGGTTTTTTCAGAGGATTATGCGTTTAAACTGTATCGCATATTATATATTTTTGAACGAATCATTACACCTTAATTAACCATCAATTTTTTTATTGTGTGATTATTGTATTCTAACAATTAACACGCATGCAATAATTAAACGTGTTTTCGTGAGTGAGTGTGTCAGTGCCACAAACAGTAACGAAGAAGAAAAGGAAAGAGAGGAGAAGGCTTGGGGAGGTATCGAGCGACGACAGAGCAAGGTAATTTATCATTTGGCCGTCATCATTATTTGTTATTTGCGAAGTTAAGCGTTTATTTCCGCGAACAGTCACACAGTGTATTCAGTACATCATTTTGCATCTCTCATTGTGCAATAGAATAAATATAAAATCACTTTTTTTTCAATTTTCACGGGATTCTCTCTCTCTTATATTGATTAGTATTAGATTTTCTTATTGATTAAACTTTATAAAAGTTTATACTTAAGAAAAATATTCTTGTTTTTGAAAACAACAGAATTATTTTATTATTTATTTATTTATTTAAAAAGAAAACGAAGACTCAATGCGCGCGACAATTATTTTCAGAAAAATTAATTATTTTAAACGCTGTTATCATTTCAATTTTATTTTATGTTTTACGGATAAAGATTGTTTTACAGATACATGTGTTTTACAGATTTAATTACAACATCTCTGTTGCTACTATTGAATCGATGAATGCAAAATTGTTATTTTATTTTAATTTGAAGGAATCGGAAAAAAATTATATCAGATATTATAGATAAAATACGTTTATAGATATATTTTGTGCATGTTTGTATCTGTGTATTATATAAATGTAACATATAGATCTTATAGATCTATTGTTTAAAAGAAATGGATGTTAACATAGATTAATAGTATATTTATAAAAATATGTTTTATCATAAAATATGTTTAATCATGTGGATTTATTATGCACACGAGATTGTATGAATGGACATGCATTTTTACGCACAGAGATCATAAAATATAGTTCAGTGTTACGCAATACTTATTGACACATTTTGATGTTATGATATACATCAAAATATGAATTACGCAATATATCAGTCACTTGAAATTCATAGGATAAAGTAATGAGAATAAATCAGATGAGTTATATAGGAAATATTTTACAATTTAAAAGCTCGGTAAAAAAGATAAGCAACAATAGAATGGTTTTTAAAGGAGAAAAGTTAGCTCAAATTTAGTAATGATTTTTGCACTTTTTGTCGAACTTTCTATATTAAGAATTGAAAATTGATTGAGAGAATATCATAAAAATGCATATCAATGATATTATTTCTTTAACAATTTCTTTCTATATGGAATACGTTATAATTGATTTAATTTTCGACTTTTATCACGCGAACTTAAACACAATAATTAAGTGTATTAAGTGTATTTTAAAAATATAAAATTTCAGTTTTTTGCTTATTATATTCTATTTACTTTATTATATTCCATAAACGATGGGAATCGGAAAATGATATTTTTATATTATATTATATTATATTTATATTATATTTTTATGTAATAAAAATAAATTGTATGGTATCTATAAAAGACGTGAGAAAGGTTGGATAGATTGGTAGTACTTCAGACATTTTTCATCCTTTTCCTTCCTTTTCCCAAATATTTTTTAAATTGATGTTTACATGCATTCTCTGTTTTTTCCTGGATTAAATATAATAAATGAATTTGTACATATAAAAGTAAAAGTAATTACTAGAGACTTTTTCATTATGTTATAAGTATAAATAAAAAAAAAAAAAGAATATTCCACATATAACGTATTCCAATTAATTTATTTAAAAGTAAAATGTTAATGGTTGTTTATAACATTTATTTACACACATACACACACACGCGCGCGCGCGCGCGCACACGCACGCACACAAATTTTAATCTTATATAATCGCGTAATTACTTAATCTTGTATAGTTCATCCATCTATATATACGTTGATAATTTGATTATTGATTCGCATTTATATATTGAAATTTTTAATATTGCTCAATATTGTCGAAAATATTTGATTATTATAGTATAAAATACCTATATAAATATATATACTATTAACTACTAAAATCAATAATACTTGATCTATCAGAATGATAAGCTAAAATAATAGGCAGATCAATATGTATGTAAACGTGGTTATAAATCTAAATGTGTACGCGAATCCTATACGATAGTTAATCAATTTATCGTTAGATCATGATTGTTATAGCATGACTATTTTGCCCTCGACTTTTTCATATTAAAATTTTCAGCTTTGAGATCAATTTCTATTTACATCTCTTCAACTCTCTATTATTAATTTGTCATTAAAGTTGTGAGATATTTTACAGGTATATAATTCTTATGTGTTAATGGAAAATATTGAATTTCTCATATTACACGTCAATGCGTAAATTCAAAAGCGGACGTAGAGACCTCAAATTTTTGCAATAGCTCATTTGAATGTAGATTTATTCTTAAAACGAAATTAATTATTTCAATATTGTAAAATACTTTCGAGATACATATTTATATTCGTGTGACCATGCAAGTTTGTTCTCATACAGCTCTAACCAGAGCATGTTGCGATTTTGCCGTTAATACCGGCTCGGCTTAAATCTTGCGTACGCGGATTCTCGCGGAGAAACAACGCGCGCGGAAATCTTAAATCCCTCGGTGACGAATTCAAGTGCAGTGAGATGAAAGCAAAAACGCAACGCAACGCAATGCCGCCGTAGCGAGCGGAGGGAAACGGATGGAAAAATGGGCAAGGGAAAAAGGAAAATCACGTTCGTCAAAAGCGCATAAGTTGCGGCTGAATGTTCGCGCAAAGTCCGCACATGCCGCGCATTCGAGGATATGAGATTCTAAACGGCGCTGCACGGCGTGGCACGGCAGCCGCCTGCTTTTTCAAATTAATGTCCGTCCAGTTAAATGCGGAAGAATGTAATATACGGCGTTCTCTCTCCCTCTCTCCCTATCTCCGTCAAGTCGGATGTATACGGTCTGTATTCTCATAGCGCGCATGTATGCGTTTTATCTCCACGATCCGTGTGAGTGTGCACCACCGCACGCTGGGTGGCAGCGGCCAGTGCGTTGAGTGCAATAATTGTACCGGCAAGCCACTTTGATGTTGATGCATTAACCCTCCATGTGCCTCTACCACTCGCCGCAGCAACCCCGTCCCGTAACCGACGTTCCCAATCTCGCGTTCCTGTCCACTCTCTCACCTTCTCCTCTTCCCCCCTCTCTCTCTCATTCTGTCAGCTTGATCCGTGGCAGCGCAATGACGCGTTTATGCGTAGGTAGGTACTGAAAATCTACGAGACAGTCACAAGTGCAGTATAGGTATATGACAGTGTCTTGCGTGGACACGAGGGTTCTCCTACTTATTTCTCTTTAAATTAAAAAAAAAAAGAAAGATTAGCTCAGAAAAGAATGGTTGATGAAAATAGCAAGATTCATGTAAGAGATAAATGTAAGACATAAACTTTCACAATTGAAGAATTAAATATTGAGAAAGAATTAAATTCTGAAATTTTAAGGTGTCTTGATTAAAATTTTCTTTAGATTTGATTATTGAATTAAATATTGATTAGAAATTCTGCAAGACAATTTTTAGACAGAATTATCTTTGACTCATGTCCAAAAAGTACATTCATTTATTTCATCTCTAAAATGTTCTATTTTAATTTTAACATTTAACACAAGTAGATAACAGTATCGGTGATTTATTTATCGAGACACAAAATTACCTCGACAAGATCTATTGTATTCTGCGATAATTTCTATAAAAGTGAGATAAAATCTTTCGAGCTCACATCTTTCGCTCGATAAACGATTATACTCAACGCAACAATGGGAGACTTTAAAACCCGCAGCAACGAGAGAGAGAGAGAGAGAGAGAGAGAGAGAAAGAGAGAGAGAGCTCTCCGTCGTGACGCTCCTCATATTTTATTATTCAACCACATCTCTTGCACGGGAACAACGTAGTAGGGTACATTTCGTGCGGGCTCCTACAATGCAGGGTTAATATCAGGAAGACGTAATCCGACGCTCCGCACCGCGCCCATCGTGCGGGGGAGGAAAAGCGTCACGCTTTGATCGCTTTCGTGAATCTCGCAACGTTATGAACTTCTAACGTGTTTACACGGGGGATTGCACGCGTGCTCAATTTCACGAGCACGTCGCTGATTTATCGCTCGTAAGGACGCCCGCACGCGTCGCCGACGTAACCCCGTAGCCCAGTTGCAGCGCGCCCGTTGTATGCACGTGTGTGTACCGCGGATTACATCGAGTATCGTCTCCCTTTCCATCCTCTTCTGCTTCCATTATGCACCGCATTAAAGCGCACCACGTGATCTCGGTTCGCGATACCATTTTCAAATTATTCATGTACAAGGAGAAGATCTCGCGAAATTCACTTTATTAAAAAACAAAGAGTAAAAAAACAAGCCGCGTCCATCTTTGTTACGAAACTTTTAACTTCCGATGAAATTTTTATCGATATAATTTCACGGATTTACAATTTTACAAAGTTTCTGAACCGCGACCTCTCTTTGTTTTTACGAGATAAATTTTTATGAAAACGCAAGGAATAACTCTCACAATTTTTCACACTTTCCTCTTGAACATTTATCAAAAGTTCGAAAAATATTTTATTTAATCCGTTTTACAAAAAAAGATTCTATTTAGATAACATGTATTTTTGAATTAGATTGAATTATTGAAAAAAATAAGTTACCATCTATGTGACACTCATGTTCTCACTCTTTCTCTCATATTTCTCTTTTTAGTATTATAAATAAGATTGTAATTTTATATTCTACTTTACTTTCTAGTAAAATATGTACGTATAAAAGTGAAATGTTGCAAGCTATTCTATATTTATCAGATAACAACAAAGAACATCTGAGAAAGGAATATTTTTGGATTCTTCCTATATAAACATAGAAGAATTTTTTTAAATATAATTAAAAAATTTTTAATTGCGGAACTTTCTCTTGCTACATTTGTTCTAAAGTATAGTACTACAATTCACGCATAAACGTGAAGTTAAACGACGCGTAGAACATAGGTGAGACTGTCTGTGTATTTGTGTATAACGGTAGGGTGGTTACCGTTCCAAGCAATCGATCAATCAATCAATCAATCGAACGCTTGCTCTAAACAGTGGTTCCGACCTGACAGCGAGCTCCGACCGTTATTAAATGCAGAGCCGTTCAGTTTGATACATGCTCAGGGTAAACTGGGAAGGCCAGTCCTAACGACCGAGCCGACCTGACCCTCTGGAATTCTCTGCATACTTTTGTCTATGTTACTGATATGCGATAAACTTTCAAAGAGCGCTCCTCCAAGTCCAAATTTGGTACCACAAGTTTCCTCTCAACACAAAGGAGACAGAGAGAGAATTCTGATATTTTCTCTGTTACAATTATTTTATTTAATTTTTAATACAATACTTTAATACAATACTTATTTTTTAAATAGGATTATAAAGTTTCAGACAAATTCTTGATGACTGTAAATTAATTTAAATAAATTATTGTTGACGTCCTCAAGAAATAGAATACATACTTAATATATGAAACTTGTGACTTATAACGCATGATACATAAATTGCGACATCACTGACAGAAACACATATCCAGGACATTCTTTCTCTTATAAGTATTTTAAAGTCATTGAAAACCTAATAAATTTGACATTAATATTCCAATAACGAGAAGCAATATACGCGGTCGGAATTGATAGTGGATACTATTTGTCGGGAAAGAAATCTGAAGAGGAAGAAATTTATCGTGCGTCAGACTTCGGTTTGTATCGACCCGAATAAAAGTCGGACGGCGATCGTGAGGACGTTTAAAAATGATTTAATGCGGGGTGGCTCGCCATTCGCGGGGCGGTGAGACACGGGGGGGTGACTCCGTTGAAGGCAACTTGTTGCATGTCGGTGACACACGACGCCCTTATACCTAGCTCCGTGTCTAAAGACTTATCCCTGTGTTTGTCACACGTAATCCGTTTTCGGCGACTTTCCTTCCTTCCTTGATCCATCGCTCGTCCATCGCGCACCTCGTACAGTTCATTTACAATCCGGTAAACCTAACAGTTCTTACGAAACTCCTAAACGACTATTAATTACTACCAATATGTCTCCGCCAACGAGAATAATTTGTGTAAAATTAATTTTCTGACATAGTAGTTTAATGTTATATATTATTACTTTTTTTTTATCCTTCAATTATTAATGTAATAAAGTAAAAATGGAAATCCTCTAAAGCAATTCTTCAAATGGTTGTTATTTACGTATATTTAATGTGCACATTCTAATAAGTAAATCTTTTATCCAATGTCATTTTCATAATCCGATTTCCTTGTATCTCAAAAGAATGGATTAATATAAACTAATAATTTTTAAATACAATTTTTAAAATCAATTGTTATCTTGTGCAACAGCACAAATATAATCAGACATACATACTATCAATTTTAAAACATACATAGACTTTCTCGTTAATTTCTCAATCATCATAAATAGTATTACCAATATTTATTTCCAAATATTTCCTCGCAATTTGCAAAGGCAGATTTTCATTTTCTTAGAATATTTTGATTGAGTAGCATCTCTCTCTTTCTCTCTCTTTTCTCATTTCCTCGACGTAGAATTTGTCGCGTAAACGAGGTTGACGGTAGATCCTCGCTAAGCCACGGATGTTTCCTTAGGAGGACTTAAGGATTTGGGAGATTTTTGAGTGCGGTTTCAGGCTGGAGAGAGGGTTGTTTTTCTTCAGGATTTTGCCGTTGCGTCTCGTGACCTCGTAGTCCTGGAACAAAGCCGGGAAAGTCCAAGCGTCACTTTAAAATTGTAACACGAAGAATCCCATCACCTCACATCCCTTAACTTGCCTTTTGCTCTTCTATATACAAAGAAGTTTTACCTAAATAAATATACCAGTGCATCGTTAGTCCAATGTTATCAACGCAATTTATAAACTCACTCATCGAGTTTTTAGCCAAATGAAGGACATCGGTAATCGAGTTATATGTCTTGCTCCTCGTGCGAGTTAGGGATCCCCTGCTAAATTGATCTGACAAAATTAGGATCGCCCAACTATTTCGATGAAATTGCTCGCAGTTAAGACTTTGTCTGATGTTCACAAACATTGACATCGGACGTGAGACGAGGTCTTCCGTTGATTACGGGACCACTCACGTGACTTCGAGAACGATGTTGATCTTGAGTAGCTCTTTGACGAGATGCACAGTTGACGACAGCAAAAATACATTACGTGCCGATTCCTTCTTCTCATCATCATTATATCCAATTATTTTTCACACAATCGACATTGAGAAAAGTGACTATAATGAATATAATTATAAATTAAATTGCAGCAAAAGTGTAATTATAAATTAAGCAGTAAAATTGTAAGTCTGTTCTTGCGAATTTTTATCTAAAAATCAAACTAATCCTTAAAAAAAAGCAATAAAAATTTATCTCACTTTTTTACATTCATCCAAAATTTATTTCACCTGTATATAAAACCCTCATATAATCCTTTATCTGTTAATATTGTAGACTTAATTTAAAAAATTCAGTATTTCAGTATTTTGAAAATTTACTCGTCGTTTAACCGTTAACCAATATATCTGACGTTAACGAACCCGATCAAAAACTCTGCGGGCATGTGAACAGCTGAATATCCCTCTTCTTCTTTCACAAGCAACTACCATGGATCGAATAATAGCGCAAGATTGGATCAGAGAAATGAGGGAAACGGCTCGTTTACGTCTAACTAACGTGAAATTACCAGAGCACTCTCGGCGAGCCAGTTCTCGACGAATCAACGTTCAATATTCTTTGATCGCGCGCCATTAACGGACCGGCTCGTTCAATGCCTCATGAGTGGAATCGCGCCGGTAACTAATGCGGTCTAAAAAGAATCCACGACTCAAAACGCAAACGTAGCTCCATCGCGGCAAACGAATCATCGACAACGTCTTTTGTGATTGCATCGAGCATGTTTTCCTGATATAACGAGAACTTATCGAAATAATAATTCCTTACAGCTAAGACATCAAATTGATAAGATCGATAAAGAGTTATTTAAAAAGAGTTATTAGGAAAGGTAATATCTATAAAGAGAAAAGCTCGATGTAAATTTCATTAATAAATGATATCAATATATCAATAGATCAACAATAGCTTTTATCTATTGATTGATTTCTTTTGGAAGTAGAAACAGAATAAATTAAGAGAGCTAACACTTGGCACAGGCATCAATTAAATTTTTATCGCCGTACATAATTTAATCAAATAAGTGTGAAAATTAACTTATATGACATGGGATATAGGAAACCATGTTTCACTTACATATTCAGAGCACTTTAAAGGATTACGCTACTTATAGGAGATTACAAGAGATAGAAGCAATTTGTAGCACTCTTTCGTCAAGTCACAAATGCTTTATTAATTGTTAATTTCCATGGAAGAACAAAAGATAAATTGAGTGAAAAATAGAAAATTTGAACGATGATTGAACAGAAAGTTTATGGATACAGAGTAAATAAATATTTTCTAAACTTTTCCAGTTACGTATCTATACAATCGAGAGTATGAAGCTTTCAAAATGATTGCTCCATTTCGTATTTTGTGTTTAGTTTGTGAAACGCATACACAAAATGTATCAATTACTTCGCTGCACAACTGCATACACTGCCACAATTATTTAGACGAAAGCACTCAATTCAGGCTTATACTAATGATTCAAAAGCGCAAATTCCAAATTGCACATCAAGTAAATAGCCTATAGATAAGAGTAAAAGAGTAGTTACAATTTTTTTCATTTTCTTTGGAAAAAGTGACTTTTAATAATTAGATTTTATATTGCCTGCGAAAATTTCTAAAGCTAATGAAATTATATAAAATTTGATATTTTTAAAATGGAACAATAAATTTTTCCACATTATTTGTATCAAAATTGTCTTCTATTCTTTTTACCAACTCAATATATTTCCTTTGTCTGAACATAAAATGATAATATAAATATTCCAGATTTATATTATGCATATTTAACTTTTGATATTAAGAGAGTCAGTGCTCATTTCGGAGTCTATAACATTTCACCGTCGTTTTTCCCATCCCCGGGAATTGCCGGGATAGGCGACAGCGTCAAAATACGCGGCCAAGACAGTGACGCTGTCGAGTCGCGCGCGAATCTAAATCCTAGCTAATAGTTTCGTCCTGGCGGCGAAACCCGCGTAATTTAGCTCCATGGATTCGCTTGAGCCTCACGATTGTCCCATCCCGTCGACAGTTTCACGTTTACGCTTTCGCGCTCTTCCTCGGCAAAATTTTCATCCTCGCCATCCGCTGTGCGCTTCCCTTCACCGCCATCGTTCCCAGTGACTCGTATCCCTGTCTTACAAGAGGCAAAGTGGCGTACGGGACTCCCAACGGCAATGTTCACTATATTAACACTTCCATCCAACCTTAATGAATCCCTCAGTCTCGGTGAGATCGAGGATGAAGGGAGATTGCTCCAGGCCATCTTATACACGTTTATACTCACGCTTCACCGCACCTATCTCTTTCCAAGTCGTAAATATCTCCCTGCTCCTCTACCTTACTTCGTTAAAGTCCGTCTTTGTCTTTGATTACGACGTCATGATAATGACTGCTCCTCTTTCGACACGATTTCTAACGTCGAGGATCGAGAGATGTAAAAGATCTCCTATAGTATTATAAATTAATGATTCGCAGAAAAAAAACGTAAAAATTTAAAAACTTTTAGAAGTAAAATTTCCTGTAACAAGTTTATTTTTCACAAAAATTATTATGAATTAGATATACACTCCAGATATACTATTTTTATATTAGTATATTATTAATATTGATATACACAAAGATAAGTAATTTCTAATTGTACGAGGAATTTATTTAAAAAGATTGTTGTTTTAGGCGCCTGTCTGTGTTTTTAGACTCGCCTTTTCAGTCGTATACATTTGCATAAGAAACGCTTTTAGCTTTTAATCGTGCCTCTCTCACATCGATCCTCGAAGACCAACGTGAAGATCCGCGCACAAAAGATTTTCAAGATTAACGCTGGTCCTTGTAAGAGCAGAATCCCCCATGTGCATTGCACCGGGAAGGAAGGCTCGGCACTTGGACGTAATGTATGTGCCCGTCGACTCGCGACCTTTCGGCAGAAGGTGAACCCGTGGTGGCTTTAACGTACGGGTAGAACGCAGGAGGATGGGCGACAGAAGAAAGGGAAGACGGTTGATACGTACGAAACCCTGCATAGTAGTGCCGAGAAGGAAGCCCATCTCATACGTGTTCAAGGGACAAATTATTTCCCCATTTTATGGCCCGCTAAAATATAAATCAAGTTCTAAATTAAATTCCTCACTCCGAACGCCTACGTGGCGAACTATAACGAACATTTTATAACGCGCGCGTGTGTGCGTGCATCAGATTAGGGATGGAGGAGGAAGAGTTGGAAGCACACTCTCGCGAAAGGGTATGGGACGGAATGGCGCAGGGTGGAGGATAGAGTGATGGCGTACATATATTCCGTTCAAAGATGTACGTATCTGTCGAGCAACGCGCATCATCGATGCAGCCTTTTTCATTTTCCTTGACGCTGCCACCACTTTTTTCAAATTCCAAGAATAAAGGTCCGATTTAAAAAAAATTATTGCACGAGACAGGACGAGTTTGAAAAGGTTTTTCTCTTCCTCTAATCGAATCTCTATCGTGTTGGAAACAGATATGTGTGCATGATTTACTTCTAGTTTTTATTTGCGAGAAGAGAAATGACATTTTAACTTTACGAAAATGAAAACGAAGCCAAATAAGATAATTATTTCGATTGCTAAATACTTTCTAAAAAAAAAACTGTCCATAAATAAAATCCACTTGAAAAAAGTAGGACTATTTAACACAAGAGTCAAAATTTAATTTATCGAATCTTTTCACATTAAAGAAAGTTTAGTTTAACTGTTCTTTTATAATCTGTAAATTAATTGATTAAAATTATTATTATATTTTATAGATATTTTACATAGATCATATCATCTGTTTTTTAAGTTGACTAGTATCTGTGCTCCCTAAAATAAATACAGTTCTCAGAATATTTCATATACCTACGCGATTTTAATTATTTGATAATAATATGACAGATGTTTTTTCATTGGTGTAAAAAGTTGTTTCATTACGAACAAAGAATTATGTCCACGGCAGAACGGTTTACATTTATATTAAACTTGTATAGTTATAGGACGACGTGATAAGATCCCTCTTAAATTCGCATTATATTGCTGTGCGACGCGCAAAATCTGGCGATAATATAACCGCTTATGCATAGTTTCTCGGCTCGGGCCGAAGTTCATCTAACTTTAACTTAATCTTAACTAACGTTGCTCGGGCGACGGAGAGCTCCGACCACCACCGTTGGGACCGATCAGACGAGGAAGACTCTGGAATTCGGGTTGCAATGGAGAAGACGAAGACAAGAGTGAAAAAACGGGACTTTCACGGTAGTTGTGAGATCCAATACCCGCATAGTTCTGGACCAACTTTAATTCACCGTCTATATTCTTATTCCACGGTTGAGAATCGCGTGGCGCCCACGTAGGACGCAATTGGTGTTTCCGGGTTTCTAGTTTTATTATCCCCAGCACTGTCGTCATTTAATGTCTTTTAATTTATTTAAATTTAAATTAATTATTTTGTTTGAAACATTATATGTAACTGATAATGCTAGTTAACGACAACTAGTAAAAATATTAAAATTACACGAAAAATTTATTGTTAATAGAGTCATGATCTTATATGTAAGAGATTTTCTTATTCTAGGCAATATCGTGTATTACACTTTTCGAAATATTCTCGATATAGAAAGTTGGGAAAATCGTGGGCGAGATATCTGATATCGAATGTTTGGCAAGAGTTGCAAGAAAAATATGCGAGTCAGGTACGCGATGTTATCCATTAAATTTCTATCCCCAAAGGGTTATTCACCGATGCATACCAAACAGTAAAAACAATATCGTTGAATCGCCAACAACGTTAAGCATGCAATGCAATTCCAATCGATATCAAAGCGAAACAAAAAATCAGTGTGGATTAGAGAACTTATTTTACGTAACTGAAACGACATAAACTTGAACGTGTTCAAAGATCAATCCTCGCCGTTTTCAGATTTATATTAATCTTTAGGACCTCTACAGTTGAGAAATAAATTTAGAATTGTGTAAATAATGTAGATAAGTTTTTCCCATTTTATCTTATATAAATCTTTTAACAAAACTTTGTTTTCAAAACTTGTTTTTCTGTATTAACGATTTCACTAATTACCGCTCGCTATTCGCGTTGCAAATTTGATGCGCCGTGAATGAATCAGCTAGCGCGATTCATTATTATGCTTCCCTAAGAACAACGAATTAACTGACATCTCCGTAAGGAACCGGCCGTAGCGCGATTAGAAGACAAAACCAGTGTAATAGCCGTGCCACGGTGCCGCGAGACAATGAGAAATAAATAGAACGGGACGACAGAGAGGAGGGTAGCGTTTATGCGCGGAGAGTAGCGGACAGGCAGAGAAATGAAGGAAGGAAAGAGAAGATATGGACAAAGAAGGCAAAGCGAAGAAAAGGGAAAGAGAAAGGGGGAGAAAGAGAGAAAACTTGAGAAATTCTCTAAAGCAAAGTGCCGTCACAGTGAATTCAGGGGTAGTCTTTAACTGTGTAGCGAAAGTAACGTCACCCTCCCTTGGGAGCTAACCCTCGTACCCCCAACGTTTCCGCGTTCTCGGTGTGCGACCTCTCCCAGATAATTAAACGAAATTCATTTACATAGCTCGAGTAATACGGGGCCGCACGGCGGTAAGACGACGTCGTGAAAAGAACAAAAAGAGTAGTTTTACTTCGGAAGGAGGGTGGGGATGCGAGAGCAAAGCGAAAAAGGGAGGCCAAAACGAGTTGAAGGTAGGGCAGAGATACAAACGACCGAAAGGTGGAGAAAGAGGACGAGAGGAGAAAATCGGAGCGAGTTTTATGGTGGAACACTCCATCTACCTTGCTCCTTTCTCTTCCTTGTGTCTCTCTTCACTTTTCTACCTTTCCTTGATAGAATTTCTACAAGCGCATCACCCACTTTTGATTTTCGCAAAAGACATTTGTGTCGCGGAAACTGTCGTTGTATATCAAACGATCTTGTTACTATCGTTCTCCGACCAGCAACGCGCTTTGTCCGCCCCTGAGCTTCTGTGAAAACCATGAAAATTTCATTCATTCGAAGAGAGAGAGAGAGAGAGAGAGAGAGAGAGAATTCGTGGGAAAACGAACCGGCGCGGCGCGCGGTGAAAATTAACGTGCAGTCCGCTCGAGGTAACGCCGATGAGATCCGGATTTTCGAGTCCAATATCGCGCGATAACTTTCGATGCTCAGTTTAATTAGTTAACTCTCACGATTGGCTGATGATTAATCGAATTTGAGTTACTTCCGTTCATAGTCGACGCATTAATTAATCTAACTTATTAAATTTCTACAATTTTTCTATGTACCACCGAAACGTGATAATGTACCGGTTGCGAAAACAGGCATCATCGGAAGATATAATGAATATATTCGTATTATTTCGTTCTACGTTGTTGATCGGAAAGATTTCTCGCGGACTTAAAGCATAGGTTGAATATTTTTTATCGGTTTTTTATGGAACGTTGTTTGTTCCAGAAAAATAGTAAAAAATATTTGAAGCTATGAAAACATAACAGCTGTTATTGGACGAAAATTTATCGGTCAATATCGGTAGCGTATATGTGCCCACTTTTATGAAGTTTATTATTTTAAGATACATTTGTTTAAAATAGTCAATGAATATCATCAAAGTCGTCAGTACTATCATTCTCTTGCGTATGTGTTGAATTTCACTACCAATTTACGTTAACCAATGTAATTAAAAAAAAAAAATAAAATATATGTTTGAACATGTGAAAGCATGAAATGCTCAATTTCACTGACATGAAAGATTGCTTATAGAGCTTATCGAGACAAGAGTAATTAAAAAATGAATGGTGATCTATAATAGAGAAATGGAAACACAGAATTTTACTCTGTTTGAGTTCTAATCAGTTACTTGATATAAAGTAAAAATCTGAACATAAAAATATAAAATTTTTATATTTATATCTTTTTCTTAAATCAGTTATCACTATCTCGCAAGGAGAGAACGCTCAGAAATGTATCGAAAAATATATGAAATTTAATAAGTTTGAATAATAAAATTTTCTCGGTTTTTCTTCAATCTATCTCAAAATAATTTAATATTTAATAAGTCGCATAAATACCTTCAACATTATTTAATGATGAATGTCACAAAAATACTGCAATTTAGTTAAAACCATTGACGAAGAAGATTAACATACAAAAGTCAAGAAAATAATAATAAAATTAGAATTATGTTGCTAGGAACATCTTGAATGATGCCTTGAACATCCAAGTCACAAAAAATGAATGTCGACGCTTAATGAAAACTATAATATATTAAAACACAAAAAGAAAATAGAGTGAATTATATATATTAGGAGAGATACATATACAGAAGTGTGTACGTCAAGGACTAAACAGAATGAAAATAGGTTGAATAAGGAGGCGCATAACGTATTTGTTCCATGTAATTGCGTGCTATGTCTCTAGAGTCCAGTAAATTTTGATCCCTTTTATGTGTGTGTTGTGCTCGGCTAATACCCGTTCTCCTTGCATGCTATTCATTCTCCGTTGCCTCGTCTAATGCCTAACATATCAGCATTGGTCTATCTGTGAAAAATCTTCGCAGTGATTTTGTGATTTAAAGGGAAAGAATCCAAACACGTGAAAAATTGAGGAATGCAAAAAGTATATAACTTTTTTTATTTTCAAAAGTCTTTAGATTGATTAATCTTTAAATCTTTAATTGTTCGCAAAAATGTCACATCTTTACGTGAAAAGTGACTTTTGAAAATAGAAAAGTTATATACCTACTTTCAAAACCATCTGACGACCAAACCACACACTGTTACGCTCACCGATTTGAACCAAATTTGGAATATAGTTAGATTATAACTAGATATGATTCCTGGTGAAGCCGTTTTAATGCATAGACCTTGGTTATCCCTAGGCAAAATCTTAAAACTGCGCTGTTAATAATGCTTTAATAATGACAAAATTTTCTGGATACGTTACTGTACATTTTATTTCAACGCAAACATATTTATTTATAATTTTAACGTTAATCTAGTGAAAGAAAAACACAAATAATCTTTTTATTAAACAAAATTTTTTAATTTTTTTTTCTCTAGCGAAGTAATTAAATCATTAATCTTTCCAGCATAAGTTGTTTTATAAATAGCACTTTTCTTTCGGTGGTACATTCACTTGCACACTATTAAAATTAAAGTTTACTAATTAAATTTATTTCTGTTTTTATTTCAATCTCGATACTTGGAGTGTTTTTCTTTTGTTTTTCTATTTGGATCGATAACCGAAATCTAATTTGGTTTTTCTAGAAACCTGATAATAGTTTTTTATTCCTTTGTTTATCAATGCCAAACATTAAAAATCATCGTGTTAATCAACAAGGACCGGATTGTTAAATAAAAAATTTATTATTTTCTGTTAGTAAAATAAAATTTTGTTTAATAAAAAGATTATTATTTGTGTTTTTCTTTCACTAGATTAACGTTAAAATTATAAATAAATATGTTTGCGTTGAAATAAAATGTACAATAACGTGTCTAGAAAATTTTGTCGTTATTAAAGCACTATTAACAGTGTCTTCAAGATTTTGCCTAAGGATAACCAAGGCCTATGCATCAAAACGGCTTTATCAGGAATCATATCTAGTTATAATCTAACTATATTCCAAATTTGGTTCAAATCGGTGAGCGTAACAGTGTGTGGTTCGGTCGTGAGACTTAAAAATTTACACGTCTATCTAGAAATTTCAAGTGTTAAAGATTTCAGTCAGTTTACAAATAGATAGATGAAAATTTTTGTAAATAAAAAAATATCTTAATTTGAATCCATCTACGTTATTGATGATGTCAATTTAGTGTGACCTCTAAATATTGTATTTGATTCAGAATCAATGTTTGTTCAGCTCTTGTCACAGAGATTCCGTTGGCTGCGAAAATCAATAAAGAGACGAGACAATAATCAAACAAGAACGATGACCAAGTTATCTCGACATATCGACATATATTTTAGACTCAGATATGTATGATTAATTTCATTCAGAATTGTCACTCACAGAAAATAACAATAAGTAAAAAATGCTGAATAAAAGAAATAAATATTAAGTATTTAAATTTTTTATTGCGTGAAGATAATAGAATGACAAGTCAAATAGATATCAGATTCGATTATGAATTAAATATTTGACATATTGGTTATTTGTATGTGATTTAAAATAATAAATTATTCAAGAAACAAACCACTCGTTATAAATAATAACAAAGAAATAGAATGATAATATACAATACACAAAGAAACCAGCTAATAGGTGAAAATAAATAAATAGTGATTTTATTACCTCGTATTATTAGCTTGTTCTATTCCTTTATTAAAAAATAATAAAATTATAGCGTAATAAATAACAATCTTTAAGATTCGAAGGGTTTATAGCGTAATAGTTTCATTCCTGATTGAAGTATATACTAAGTAAAAGAATGTTGGCTAATGGAGTTGGGAAATAGGTGGCATTTAATTCAACACTAAGAGGTCACATTGATTTTCTGTAACTATAAATAACATACTGTTCAAGTACATCCATTTACTAAACGAATCGCGAAAATCACGCCCATTTTATTTCCCTTTTTTTCTCTCAAATTCCGACGTTTTGGTCGGCATGCCGCAAGGCACGATTTCCGTATCGTCCGTAAAAGACTGAAAAAGAAATATCCTTCTTTCCGTTTATAAAAATCCAGCCGAATTGTCGGCGTGCTCGGCGTGAATATATATGCGTCGTCTTGTCGCTACAAATGAAATTCATGAAACCGACATACGGATCGTGCCAGTCGGCCACTCTGCCGGTCTCGCAATGCAAACATTCCGGTGTGCCAATAAAAGGGGTGAATAGAGGGAAGAGGTCGCGGTGTGCGAGGGAGAGGCGGACGCGGCCCTCGGGGCGTAAAGAGGAAAAATTCGAACACCTCGACAGGAAGCGGAGCGACGCCAAGTTAAAAAAAGAGGATGGGAGGCTTTATGAGCGGCAGGCATCTGCATGGCCTCTTCATTGTTATCTCCGACAATAAAAGCCAACCGAAACGTGGGATTACTGCCACCATGCGTCGCCATTGCCGCTGCTGCTGTTGTTGCTGCTGTATTGTTGCAACATTTAATCTCTACACTTTGAGATCTACCGCCGTCGGCAACTGGTCTCGAGATAATTGAATGTGCCTCCGTTTGACGACAACGCGAACTTGTGCAACTTCCGCGGCATAAGCGCAAACTGCACTCCTCTTTTTTTTTTAAGAGAGAAGGTTCAGCGATAACTGAAACAGTCGAGTTAGAAGTGTTGCGATATCTTTGTGTCGACGCGGACGAGAAGAAGGATGCTACGAGACGATCGTAACGTGGCGCTGGATATGGCTTCGACGAAGCCAGTTCCGTTTCCTATTGACACGAAACGTTGAATATTCGATATATCGGCGATTCATTGATTCGATCAACTTTCTAGCTTTCCATTATTTGCCTTTGATTACTTAGGCAATTTAGCTGGAACAGCGATACGACCGAGGAGGGAACATAAAATTGATCATTTAATTATCTCTTATTTACTTTAGAGAAATGCATTGTGTCTGTTTCACGGATTTTATAATGAAGCTTTATTCCTATAAGCAAAATTAATGTTAATTAAAATTGACTTTGTGAAGAGATATAATGACATGTTCACGTAAAGAGAATTCATAAAGGGTGATTATAAAATAATATAATGTATTCTACAGGTGTATATTTTTCTCATTAGAGAAGTGTCGTTCAATCGAAATCTTGTTGTAAGCGTGGTAACGCTTCGAAATCTTAAACCATCTGTCAGCTAACGATATCTATTGCAGTACTGTTCAAATTTGCGTTCGTTGGCCGAAGAAGCGGCCAGTGATAACTGATGTGCCGCGTCCTGCTCGGATTGTTGTGGACAGTGAGTGATGGGTTTCGATCCCATCCATTCCCCCCCTTACATTTACTATGCACGGAAAAGCCAAAGTGGTCACCTGAAACCCTCTGATTCGCGTTCGTTGCTATATCGCGGTGTTTTACGGCCATATACATCGCGCCAGACATTTTAACGGAATGAATTCTGAGCATTTTTTTTAAATCAATGAAAAATCTCTCCATTGCTATGTTTATATGGAACGCACATTTTACAAGCGACGCGATTGTTGCTATTGCACAGTTTCGCGCAAAATTTGAAACCAAAAATTTGTTAGAATTAAATCGAGTTCTTGTAAAAGTGGACAAGCACTCTCGTTTACACTGCTACTTTATATTCAAATATAATTTCCACCCCTCTAATTTCTCTGTCTCTCTCTCTCTCTCGATAATTACCAAAATTTAGTGATAAATGTATAAGTACAACTTGAAAAATGTAGTCTTTCCCGTTATAAAAACAGTCAATTTTCAATATTACTTTGTTAATATCTTATGTCGTTTTGTCCAAGAGTCTGATGAAATTGATATCATGCTCCACGCGGTACGGACCAGTCCGATATCTGTTCCGCAAATGTCGATTGCTACGAACAAATAGCAGAAACAACGAACAAATTAGCATCAACCGCCGAAGAAACGTCGAATCGACCGGCGGGCAACCGACACTCGCGCGTGTACGATCTGGCAGTTTGAGTTGTAGTGGACAGTGAGTGATTGGTAGCGATCCTCTTCCGATCTCCCAGCAGCCGCGTGGAAAATGGGAAATGCGGTCGAAAGCGTTTGTCCCGCAGGGTTACGTCCAACAATGCGAACTGCATAGACGTCTCGCGGTAAGGTGTAAACTGAAGAGAGTAGGAGCGATCGCGAGGGTAAGAAAAACGTCTCGAAGGACGAAGTGAGGTCCTAAAGGATTAGGAAGGAAAGAACACGGGAAGGAAGAGGAAGGAGATGGTAAGGGCGAAGCCATTTGCCGAGATGAGCGGAAGAAACGCTACAACAGTCGGGGAAAAGGTGAAGCGGTAACGTCGGGACGCGGACGGACCACCTCGACGGAAAAGAAACAAAGGAAGCGGAGGGTACGGACGTGATGAGTTTAAGGAAAGTTACGAGAAAGGGGGCAGACGCGCGGGAAGGCAATAAGGGAATACCGTCGAAAGAAACAACAACGAAAAGGCGGCCGAGAAAGTAATAGGAAAATAGAAATACCAAGTGCGGAGCTCTTTCTCTCTCTCTCTCTCTTTTCCGGCATATTTTCGCGCGGTTACGAGATATTCCCCGTTTTATAAAGCGAATTGGTTTTCGCGAGTCGTTTCACCCAAAGGATGAATATTAGGAAAAACCGCATGTCGATCGATTCTTATTAAAATCTATGCTAAAATTTATGCTAGTGCATTGATCGTGAATCAGATTTTACATGACACTACGATAGTTACCAAATTTTCAATATTCATTAATATAAATCTTAAAAAGATGTTTATAATATGTGTTATTTTTAAATTTAATTATATTCTATACTATAGGATTACGCATGATTATTGCATGATTAATTGTCATATCCGCTCGTCATGTGTTTCTTTTTCTTCAAGTTTCCTTTACTCTGAATAAATTTAAAGACAGTCAGGATCTCGTTTCATCAGACACGTGACTTCCTCTCATCACTAAAAATAAGTGACAATTTTGTCTTGATTCGAGAAAATACAGATTTTGAAATATTACATCAGAATTAAAAATTTGTTAATATAATGCAATGATAAATCTTTTAAATTGATGAAAAATATTAAAAACATAAAAAAAAATTTTATTATCTTCATTTTTATGGATTTATATTCTCCGAATGAGTAAGTTTCAGATGCAATTGTATATACATAATATATTTTGCGTACTTACGCGGTCTTCTCGGTTCGATCACTCCATTTTTTTCAAGCGAATCACCAAATTGATAGACAAGTGGCTTGAGTCGTACAGTGAGTGATTGTTAACGATCCGGTTCAGACTATCCTTTTACGCAGAGAACCGATCGTGCGACCCTAATAATATACCTTCGCACACATTCAGTACATGAGAATTTTCCAAGAATTAAACGTCTCTGCCCTTGCAAATTGACCCAGTTTCTATTAATATTTCGTTAGCAAAATGATTGTATTTTCAATGCGTCGAAATAGGTGTTTTATCGACACATTAATCAATAAAGTCTTATAGTTATTTTAAAACATCTCTTTCGAAGTATCTAGAAATTATTTTTCAAGAAAAATAAATTTTAGTGTTGTATTAGGAATTATGTAAATTTATTAAAAAAAAAAAAACATGAAATTAAATGTATTTTTAAATTATATCATAAATGAATATATTCTGTCTCTTTCAAATTTTCACAAAAGTAAATATCTAATTTTATATAAAATAATAAGTGTAAATTAATTACTATCTGTTTTTAATAATCATTAAAGCACGTGTATATTTACATAAATAAACAGTCAAATAAAAATGAAGATATAACAACTACTTTATCAGCAAACTTCCGATGTAAAACGGCTTTTTTCCTCGAAGGTGCATTCCTTGCTCCGTGTAAGGATTAAGTCAGTGGCTAGACTCGTGAGAAAGTGCATCTCGTCACGAAACTTTTAAGTAGCCGCGAAAAATACGCGAAACTGCCGTACACATTTCCTTCGTTCCTCTTCGACTCATTTTCGCTGCAATTTGTTAACAGAATGTACAATCACAAATTGAACTTTTGGTCGAAATATTCACTTTAGTCTTCGTTTACTTTTGACAGCTTGTTAATTACAATTTAGTTACAATTACTAACTACTGTTAGAGACTTTCACAAACATTAATATCTTAATTTATTCCTTAATAATGAAACTCTATATTGAGTTAAAACATAATAATAAATGTTTTATTTCTGAATGGCACACATTGTTATTATTCGCCGCGCTTAGATATCACACGATTGCGTAGTTACACGATAAACTATCTTACGGAAGTTTCGTGCAACAAAACCTGGCTGAACGAACAGACGGCGACTGATGTCGCGCACAAAAGTTGCAAATGAAAAAGTTGCAACCAGTTTAAACTTTCCCCGAGCTCTCGGTATTTTCCAAAGCATAATCTATTCGCGCGGAGAGTGCGAACAGTTAATTCTTCACGATTCGCAGTTTAATCGGACGACACACTTTTCGACCGAGTTTGCGTACAGTTGATCATAATTTTTTTTCTTTCTTTTTTTTTCCGTAAAGTCCGGACGTGCAATACTGCACCGTGGAAAGGGGCTGCAACATGGGCTACGATGTTGCGCGGCACAAAGAAAAGAATGCGCCACAAGCGGCCGCGTATTTCAAAGTAAATGTCCGCTGCTGCAAACGCCGCGATGTCAAATACTTTTTATTTCAACGAAACGGCTAGTTGCCTCACTAAACCGTCCCTTTGTTAGAATTACAAATTCATGCTTGCAATATGTTCAATGTTCTCTATATGTCGTCGAGTCTCTTGCCTGACATTCGTAAACGTGCCTCGCGCGCGTATAGTTTAGTAAAATCCACTTTATCTTTTTATCACGTTCAATTTTTCTTGAAGAAATTAAACAAGATGAATTTTTAATTCGTTAAGATAATGAACTACGTTAATTAAAAGTATAAATGCGGTAAAAAATTGAAAACGGTAATTACCAGAATGAATTATATAAATAAGATATTCGTCTGTGAACGTTGCTTGTTGATCTGTTAAGTCGATAAGTCATTATACCATTGATATTTTGATGCCAAATAGATCTCATTTATTATTGAACTACAATAGTATTAGCCAAATGTAATTACAAGAGTCGATATTCTCAACATGCCGACATCATGTGTGTGTGTGTGTGTGTGTGTATCGATCCGCATGTTCCGGAGATTCGTAAAATTATATAGCGAGACATAAAAGGGATTTCGTGGCGAACAAATAGACGCTCACGGCGAAAATCAAACTTTCATCGCGGAAACGTCGGGAATTTGAGAATCGACATCAGAGGAATTCGCAAGATCGTTACGGGATCGAATAAGCCACTCGAGCACAGGATATTAGGAGATGGTTACCGGAGGAGCAAGCGATAAAAGCCGAATGGGGAACCTAATTCGAGTCGACAAAGGGAAATATCCGAAAATAAAGTGGATCTTGGCGGATATTCTCAATGCAGCAATCCTCGGTGAATTTTTGTCGAATACTGTCGTCGTTTTGTCGTACAGCTTGATTTCAAACGGCTGCACTGCACGGATCATCTGTCACTGATAAACATTAAAATCTAAATATCTCACTCGCTGTTATTTATTTTATAACCAGAGAATGTGGAAAGAATTTTGAAAAGCAATTTTTTACTGATCCTTATATTCTCTCTCTTGTGCAGTAATTGTTTTAAGACTGAATTTGTTTATTATTATTTTCGCAGCAATACCATCCTAATTCCTCTAATTAGCCTCATCCAGCTCGTGCTGCATTATCTTTTCTGTCGCATGATGCGACGTCAGAGATATAATGCTGTAATAATATTTAGCATGATTTAGCGGTAATGTTTGGGGTCGACATGTCGCCATAAAATACACAGGCAATTTACATGCCTCTTTGATGTGAAAAATAGAAAGAGAAGTGCAGAAGTCGCGCCGACTGTTTTTAGACCTTCTCATTTAAGATAACGAGAACGAAAACAAAACAAAATATTCTTACCGCATCAAAAAGTTATTCAAAAAGTTATTCAGAATAAAAAAAAACTTAACACAAAATACACATCCAAAAACAATATTCCAGTCTCTACGATCATGACATTGTAAAAAATTTGTAAAAGCAGAATAAGAGTAGTAAGAACGTATTCTGCACTAAAATATTTCTGCACATGGGAATATCGTGCTAATCCTAAAAGTTTATATAGTTTCCAACCATCTCGTATCTCCCAGTTTTATATCCCTTCGTAATATCGATCTCTCACGTACGAATGGCAAATTCTCCGAGGATCTTCTGTAGAGGGACTCGCTTTCGCGCGCGGAACATCCTCTCCCATGAGACGCGAAAAGCGCCGCGCGCGCCCACTCAGTTTCGCAGCCAGCTCGTCCCCGATTGATTCGTTCGATTAACGTTTCGAATATCACCGCGCGGTGACCACGGATGACCATTCGGTGATTCGACGCTTCTCTCCTCTTTTGTGTGCCCCCCCTTCCTCCCTTCTCCCCATTACACCCGCGAACCGCACTCCCCGCGTATTCCACATCAAGCACGCCTGGTCGAGGGTGCGCTGTAACGCGGTGACATGTGGATGCTCCGAAAAAATTACGTAAATTAATGTCAATTGCGGGCCAGTTGGCGAGAGGGGAAGGGAACAGCGGAAGAGTGGGCTGCGGAGAAGAGCGAGGAGAGGTGGGATGACACGATGAGGGAGAATGCGCGAGAGAGCTCTGAGGGATGACACGGCGGGTCCTCTTCGCGAGAGGGGTGATGAGAGCCGGGAACGGGGAAGAGCACGGCGAAAAGGGGGAAATGGGGGTACAGGGTGAGCCGGTGGGACTGTATGTGATTGATGAGGCAGTGATAGCGACGGGTCTGCACTCGACACCTCGCTACTGCCACCAAACAATGCATATTCATCGGTCGTATAAATAATGCCTGTTTAATACATAAATATACATTAACGCGCGGTCGCGCGGGTGGGAACGGTACGGGAGGGAGAGGAGAGGTAACTGCGACCCGCTGTGCCGAATAGATGGTCGCGTTGCAACAGCAAACGAAGGTAATTTCAAACGACTGACTTCTGCTCGAGGTAGGGAATTCTTATTCGAGTTTATTATCGTCGATTGTTTCATGCCGGATTCTCGTACTTATATTAGACAGTTTTTTTCCTTTCGCGACGTTTCTCTCACAATTTTCCAGTACGCTTGCTTCAATATTTCATCCGTTCGAATCAATAGAATTTAGGCTCCTATATTTAACTGTTATCGTTAATATATTGAATAATGTTATTAACGATTATTAAAGTACAACGACGATTTTGCAAGCATACATCCCTTAATTAATTCATGGTAGTAATGGAATAGCGAATAAAATATGAATCAAGTTTCAACATGTGTGTTAAAGATTTTTTCGTATTACATTGGAATTTATTAAACCAGGCAAATAGAATATTACGCATCTATTGTATTGTATTAATGGAGCAATAAATTATTTGAGGAAACAAGAGAACTTTTTAACAGAATATTCCCACTTGATATTTTAAATAAATAACAATTTTAAATAAATAACAATTTTAAATAAACGCCACAATATATACGAAAAGTTATAGGGCGACGTGTTATTTTCGGTGAACTGTTATTTTCAACAAACGATATATCTACTTGTTTCCATAAACTTTACAAAAATATTTAATGTCCCTGTGCGCAATAAACATTTTCATGTAAATGCATGCAGTACAATGCAACACAGAGTGTCATGCATAATATCGAGATGCGATATGTTCTGCGTGGAAATCGAAACGGACAACTGTTGGCAAAATAAAAACGATTTTTCCCTCTCGCGATCGTCTCTTGCGATCTGGCAGATATGTCGACCGTAAAACTGGCTGTGCAATTTTCCAAAATTTTCGTTACGTCGTGCTCGCGCACGCATTCATACAATATTTATTTGAAGCAATTTTCCGCGCCAAGTTGACGTGTCGCGACGTGACTGTTCCGCAGTAAGAGAGAGAATACCGTCTCATAGTAAATTGAAACCTGTCGAAATTGCGAATTTAAATTTGGTAGCGTGATCGAGCGAGTTTTGATTTTTTTTCTTCCATTGTTATTTATCGTTAGACCATTTATCACCAATCACGGGGTCTGATGAACAAGTACGCGACTGTGTGTGTGTGTACACAATATTATGCGGCGTATCATCAATGATATGGTAATGAGTTTCTTATAAGATTGCCATGTCGCATTTTAAATGAATTTCTAGCTGGACTGCTTAACATTTTGTGTGGAACGCAAATGCGTTCGTTTATCCATTGGCTTAAACGTTAAACGATTAAAGGGTGGAATATTGACCCTTCTCTATAATTATAACTCTTCTAATTACATTACTCGTATGTTGCATTAATAAATTATACCAGGTTTTACGGATATTTTAGTATTTTATGTGTCCAACACTTATAAAATAGGGACGATTTTCAGGTTTCCTTCTCTATCACGCATGCATTTGCGTGTTCTGTCTTCGGTATCTCGAATCTATTATCGGCCGTTGCGGACACGTAAATCTACGTATAAAACTTGCAGTTTGTAACTGCATCGCGTAACTGCACGTGCTTTGTGATATTTATATACTCCGGATATGCAATTGGCATTATACATACGGCTATATAAAATATCAGCTGCATACATCGTATTGTTTCTATCGAATCTTTATTACAATGGTAATTCTAATAACAATTGAAATTGGAACGTAATAACTATCAACTAAAAATTGTGGAAACTGAATATGAAAATATATTGAGAATCTAAAATATAAAATACCTGCTGATAATTCTTTCTGCAGTATCGCTTTCAGTAAAAAAATTATCAATTTATGATAAAATATCATGAGACGTGTTTTGAAGCACGAAGTATTTCACATTGCGATAAGCATATATCCTCTCTCCAGTTAGATCGAGCTGGGGAATAGTCTCGCTGTAATGCCCGGAGTTAATTCAGGAAACCGTCAGGAGAAGCTTTCTCGGTTTCATCGTCGGGAGCGGCTGCCGCGAAATTAGGTATTGGGTAGAAAGAAAAGGTAAAGCGCCAGGACGACAGAGATCAGACAAGACAGACACGAGTTCTCGTTACGGAATTCGCCTAGTTTACCTCAGTTAAATTTCAAGGGCGGTAGAATAAAAATCGTCCATGAATTCAACGAGGTCCATGTTTTCGCTATCCCTCCGCATTTCTTGCTGATAGTTTTCTGGAGATTGCAATTGAACTGTTGACATAAAAAAGAGGAATCAAGTTCGCTTTCCTTTTTTAATCAGACCAGTTCTATACAATTCAATAAAAAAGTGAATATATTTTTGTCTTATATTTTACAATTATTAATTTTACAATTATTAATTACAATTATTAATTTATAAAAAATAACTCAATCTTATAAAAATTATGAGCGAATTAAGAAAAAGAGAGAAATACACGAAGAAAGTATTTCTTAATAATTATTTCTAAAATTAATTAATATATAATTAATTAATGTAAGACGCTTTGTGTTTCAAGACTTATCATTTAATTTTCTATTTGTATTGCAACTTTTTTCGAGTTTTATTTCATTACAACCAAACGTCGATATTCCAAAGTCATCAGTGATTACGAGTTTACTTTCGGACAAAGGCAATGACTGTACATTTAACATAATTCGCGATTTTTAAATTCACATTATCGCAACAGAAAACAAAGCTTGAACATTTGCGCCCCAGCGCAATATACGGCGACAATGTCAATGCACTACCGTAACTTTCAAGCTTGACCACACGAGTAAATTACATCCGAATGACAACAATACCCTCCCCCACTGATATCGGGGTATTGCTCGAATCCTATCGTGTCGCGGTACAGCGAACGCGTGCGCGATTCAATTTCGCGGGATCACACGATACGCGTTGTGTAAATAAATCGGTGCTTCGGGAAAAAGGCGCCGCCATCCTAATGTCCAAACGTTTGCACACGAAAGATCGTTCGATCCACTGTGAATATAAGAGTATAACAGGATGAAGTGCAAGATTAAATTTCACGTCTGTATATATACTTCTTTCCCCCGAGTCGCTTTTTCCAATTTATTCTGTCAAATCGTTTACAAAAATTTTACAAAAACTTTTTAGATAAACAAAGCGAGCGATTAAGCTTTTTACATAAAATTACACACATGTTTATATATTTTCATGCTTTCAAACGCTTCAATATCTCGGGTAAATCACAACGTATGAATTTTTTAAGAGAATTAGCAAAAAAACATATTGCGAAAATCAAGATAAAAACGTGACGTTAAAACGACTAGAATTTTTATGTAAAATTTTAAAGTGTTTTAAAATAATTTATTAATATTCTGACTACATCGAGTAGAAAGTAGCTCCAGTCTTGTTAGCTTGAAAACAGCTGGTTTAATTCGTTATAACGGAAAATCTATTAAAATTTAACATGTTCATTAAAAAAGCTTTAATCGAAAAATTCATAGAGAAAATATCTTTCTTCATTATACTTAACGCAATCAACGACATTGCAGCCATCCACCGATTCGAATATATAATCGTGCGCGCAATTCTCGAAAACAGACGGCTCAGATCGCATCTACCAGCCCTTGAGTTTCCTCCACATTTCTTGCCTGAGATCTTTGATAGCGAGACCAATGATAACCACCTCTGAAAAAGTTCTGGTAATGAAATAGATTATATAAAGAAACGTCGGATCACAATAAATGCAAGAGAGAAACAGAAAGGGAAAACCGAAAGAAATCTCGCGAGGCAAGCGGAGAAACGTAACATTTGTTGTTTACAAGTAATAACTTTCTTCACTAACCGGATTTTTTTACAATTATAGAGACATTCGTCGATTGCCGTCGTAATTTTCCCCTTGTCGTGTTTTGTGTACAGTGTAATTCTAACATGAAGTTATCTCAACTCCTTGAACTTTGCAATATGCATAAATAATTGATTTTTCGCTGTATACATAAACACACACGTCGCAACTAGCAAAAAAGAAAGTTACTGTAAACGCAAACAAATAGCTTTTTGGAAAAATTGAGATCGAGGCTAGCGCAAAAATTAATTCTAGGTAATCGGAAATTGTCGCAGATTACCACATCTTGAAGTCTTAAAAATTGATTGTGAACCGCACAAAACCCATTTAGAAAAATTAAAATTGAAATCGTGTACACACACATAAACTAAAACTTTATTAAGCCACTTATATTTATATACGTACAATACATTGCTCACGATATAGTAAAATGAATCGAGAAAAAAATTAAATTAGCATAAACCCTTTCTCTGCAAAGTGACATTATATGAACCCACATAAAATGTTACATTGGCCGAAAATGGGTTAAGCCTCAGTCAGTGTAAAACGCAACATCGTCCACAACCAACATACAGACGAGTCGGGGTTGTAAATTCGCGATGCTCGCTCGAGTCGTGCCGTACGCGCGCATCGACCGTGCTCCTGCAAATAATCAATCCGTCCGAGGCTCCGGCGAGAGAGAGAAAGAGAGAGAAAGAGAGAAGGAGAGAGCGAGAGCGTGTTAACGATCCACTGATCAATTAGGCTTCGCGTGCGACGCGTGCGATGCCCGCGCTGAAGAAGGCCATAGAGAAGAGGAGTGCATCTCCACCCTCCGTTCGCGTGGCAGCGGCGTGTAACACGTGTAACACGTCGGACAGGGACGAAGAAGAAACGTGTTCGGAGCGCTGGCGTGCAGAATTACGAGAAGATCGCGTGTTAAACGATTTTGCTCTTCGCCCTCACCACGCCGTTCTTCCACTCGCCCGCTCTTGCCCCGTCATTCTTCTTCTGGTATAGCGGTGGAGTGACACGTAGGACGCCACAGATCGCAAGTATAGCATTATGCACTGACTTCCTAATTTTAGCAAGCTTGAGTCGAAATATTTTTAAACTTACTTTATAAACCGCGATATATAAAATATTTATACGTCGTTCTCATCTTTTCTTCTCCCTCCCTCCGGAGTACTCGATCATCTTCGTTCGGCGGATATGATTAAATGAACTGTCAGATCAATGCGCATGAAACTTCCTTGACTTGAAAAAGTTGAATTTTGATATAATGCATTCTCATGAAACAAATGTCTTATGATGATCTCCATCTTCCGGGTGGAATTAAGATATTATTTAGTTGTGTCGTTTTTATGTAGAAATAGAGAGAGTCTTTAAAATCTCTCTATTTCTACATAAAAACGACACAACTAAATAATATCTTAAAATCTCTAATTGAATAACCAAGTGCGTATTAACGTCTTTTTTTACTAAAAAAAATGGTGTCTCACTTCGTGTTACGTACTTTTTACGTGTTACGAAACTTAACGTTTCCAAACACATGAATGTTAAAAAGCTCTGAAAATGAGTTTCAAAAAACGCGCAACAACTGAAAGTGCAAAAAATTTAAAATAAGATGAAACAAAAAATTGCGCGATTAAACTTTGAATTTACGAGATTTATAACGGGATGTAAAAATTATACTCTGACGGGATACGATCCACCTAGGCAGACCTCGTTGTAACGTAATCGTCGCAAATTTACAGCAGGTGAACGATATCCTCTTTGTTGCTGAAGAGTGAGCCGCTGTGGTTGTCAAGCTAATAAATTCCGGATATTCCATGTCGCGCGGCAACGCGCGCGATAGAAGCAACAATATGAACCGAGAGGAGAGCATAAATCACTTTAACGCCCTTCGCCTTCAATGGCTGATGTGTCCAATTTTTACGTGCAACGCGATGCGACACGGCGATGCGGACGGCACGATATATCGATAATTGTGGTTTTTTGTCACAATGCCCCGACAACGCCCAGCGCGAAATAATCGAAATTTTTCAGCGGCCTCGTAAACGTGAACTGAACAATGCCGCGTTTATTAAACTGTTCCCACAATGTGGAACAACGTCAATGTCTATTGTGTCGGAAGAGAGGAATTAAAACGTTAATTGCGCCTAAAGTCGACCATGTCAACGATCGTGTCATCGTCGAGGATGCATCCTTCATCGGACTATACTTTTTTTATTATTTCGAGTTTGCTTAGCATCAGAGTTTATTATTATTACCGCTTGTATAGTATAAAGTGAAACAAGACTGCGGGATAATATACAATGTATACCAGTACTTCTTTTTTCAAAATATAAATTCGTTGAACATATAAATTTGTTTTGCAAACTTCTTTTCCTACAGCACGAATTTATCTTCACTGACCTAGTTTTACTCTGTCCCGGATAATACCAAGTAATTCAAACTTTCAATGAAAAGAAGAAATAATATACTGCGGGTTGAATTGTTGAAATTAGGAAAACTACGACTCCCGCGTCGTCGAAGCTTTCCGTCCTTCCGAAGAGATGGGAAACGTTCAAGATAATTCGTTTTTTCGGGCAAAGGCGTTTCGGAAAATCGTAAATAAATTGGGATGAAGGATAAAATGCCGAATCGATTGTCAAGATTCTTAATGGACGGGAAGGAAGCAAATAAGAGGAAGCGGCAGGATGCTGCTCGATAGTTCACTGATAGTCCACTCTCGCGATCCTCTTTTCTCTCTTCCTTGTCTTCCCTCTCGCATCTCCTCCCGCTCCTTCTCGTTGCGCTGCATTCTGGTGGCGCACGAGCGTATAATGCAAGTCCTCGGAAAGCCCAAAAAGGAAATAAACAAGCCTCTAACTGAAATCGGGAATGTGAAGTGGATGGTAGTTTAAAACGATTCGCTCTCGGCTCTGCTCTTTCTTCTCTCCTCCTTCACGTCCTTTCTTTTTCCCGACATTCCGTTCTCTCTTTCTCTCTCTCTCTCTCTCTCTCTTTCTCTCCGGTTAAAGTACACCCTTAAATGTAAGCGCACATATATCACTCACCCATACACATTCATACGTGCGTACGTGTATCGATACCTTCCTGTTCAGTACTTACGTGACTCACATGAGCAGAAAGTTAAGTGATACTCGAAAACGAGGTGAACTCGAGTAAAACCGGGGAGTCGCAAATCCGTCATTTCGGGTGAACGAGGTGTACAGGGTGTGTCATAAATAGTCGAATCTTCCAAGTCTCTACCGGAGATCTATGCGTGTTCTCTACCGCTCTATTTTTGCGACACACTCGGAATTATAATTTTACTCGCTCTAATGGAATGCTGAGAAGAAAATTTAATTTCGGTTAAATTTACGTGGATCAATCGTATTAATGATACAGTAGCAATCGAACTTGTAAGCCAGAATGTAAATTGAAGTTGTCGTGTGCGTGTATAATAAAGATAAATGTTACGATAGGTGTTAATAAATAGAAATGAAGCAATGATTAAAATTGGTTGAAATAAAATGAACGAGGTAATTTAATGCTCGATATTTTATATTTGAATACGGTTCACGAGTTTTAGTCTGCAAAGTGTCCGATATCAACGGTTACTAATTTAAATCGTCATTATTGCTCGATGATCTAAAATCTGACTCTTCTTATTTGGAAAAGTATTTATATCTTTAAATATTTAGTGATTTCATGATCACTCAACTGTTCTTTAATTAAATTGGAACAAATGATATGAAAAAAATCAATATAAACAGATTGTAAAAGGTATGCTTTTTAGTTTGTATGTTAATTATGTTTTTAAACGTGTTATAAAATAATTAGTTTCTCTCTTTCTCTTTCGTAATTACTTTTTATTTATAATAAATTCTACATTTATTTTATTACTTATTTTGTATTTTATAATTAATTGTCAAGTGCATATCACTTTGATGAAACAATATACATTATACGCCTTATGGAAAAATGTATGTCAAAAAGATTTCTACATAAAAATAATTGAACTTTATTATCGTTTCTCCAATCGTTCGCTCTTCGCAAAGCGCATCGTTTCCTCGATTATATCGCATACTCTCCCTATCAGAAGAAACGAACAGATAGAAGAGAAAATAGCTGGCGCGGTTAATTAAGCGGACTCTAGCAGAGACTAGTAGACCTTCCCTCCGACTGAAAACCTATTAGCTCGGCTACGAGCGATCGATCCCACGTCCCGCTTAAACTAATCTATATTTATGGTACAAAGATTGAACTGGCAATACAACTCCAGAGTACAGAGCCGACCTTAAACTCTAAATAGCAACTACGTGTATTGACTGAGTATGTATTTTGATCGGGGAGGAAAAAAAATCCCCGTCCATAAAAATATCAGACGAGCCATAACATAGATTTCTCGACATGGGCTTTCGTAAAAAATGAAGGAACTGAATCGTAAAAGTTGATTGACTTCACTTTACAGAAATAGCGATATCGGAAAGATGACAAAAATATTGATTCGTTTTCGCGAAACCGCAACACAAAATCTAAAAACAAGAAAGAGTTGAATGGATGTTAATCAAGGGCGCAATATTAAGTTTCTTTCCAAGGCAATTAAGCAATATCGAAAGTATTCGATTACATTGTACGTAAAATCATACAAGTGGAACATAATTGGACATAGACATGGAAAATTAAGAACCGGTACTTTAGAAAGAGATCATATGAATTAATATGCTTATAAATTATGTACACGGGCAAATACCTATCGCCCCGGCTATTAACCCGCTCGACAAGCGCAGTTCCCCTTTAGTCTCATGTAACACACTCTCCCGTGTAATATCATTTCCGCATAAATCTTATAAAGCGCACGGTTGACGCGGCGTGACTGGCTGGCGAGTCGCGCTTAAACCGCGAAGATGAGAGGAGCGTGATAAGAGGAAAAAAGCTTGCAGGAAAATGGATGCGTCACGTACTGTAACTTACTTTGCCGTACGAGTTAATCTAACTATAAAGTTTCCCATATAGGAGGATGCGGGTAGGCGCGCGCGCGCGCCCCGCTTTCTCCCTAAGTAGTTTAAGTTAAGTCAATGCTAATTTCGTTCCGCTTTAGAGGAGTAGGACGAGATTTACGCAATTGGACGTACATCATGCTCTTCAACTACCGTTTCTTCGGAGCGACCCGTCGCTCCGTCGGACCTGACGCTGATTAGTGCTCCTAATAGTCTGGATTAAATAATGAAATCCGCGTGCGACTTATTGTTCAGCATCACGAGAAAGTGAAGTTTTAAAGCAAGTGATAATTTCGTAGCCTGCTAATAATAAACTTCGTTGAAACGCGGGGGTGTTGAGGTAATTTTCAGCAGTAACTTTTACTTAAATACCACCTGTTAAAAACATGTGGCCTTTAGAGAAATGTATTTTGAAAAAAATTACAAAGTCTTAAAAAAAGCTTTAGATATTCATATTCTAGCTAGATTGTGAGAGATTTCACATTATTCCCAACATTATTTTGGGGCTTTTTTTTGCAAGTTAAAAACCTAATGTTAAAAACTGATAGTTAAAACTGTAAAGAATAAATTTATTCTTTTTACTTTAAATTTAAAATATTTATGTTGATAGACATATGTAAATTAGGTATAAAAAATGAAAGAGATCGTAACAAAAGCAAGAAATTATATTTGTTATCGCTAACTTGCCCGGAAGGAAGCAGGAAAAATAAGCGTGTTTACCGTTAACCGCACTGATAGCTCAGCTGATGTCGGCCAACGGAATCAATAAAAAAGAAAGCGTACTTTCTCGCGCGAAAAATAACGAATTAATATTTAAATGATAAATGGCTTGGCAAGCTGGTTGCCCCATAATTATTGGAAAAACGCGAATCTCGCGGCAGGATAACCCGAATGATTACCTTCTCATTCTATTTCGCGTGTTGCAGCGTGAGAAAATATGAGGAGGGCGAACCAGAAAGATATACCGCGCGCTTATTTAAAAGTAATTAAACTTCCTGTGTGTAATTAGAACTTGTTAAATCTTCGCTATATCTCTTATCTCATTTTAAACTGATTTAAAAGTAATCTATCTATCTATCCTTTAAAATATATAAAACATTTATAAAATAATTCGTTATAATTTGCGTCTCTCTCTTTTTATCTTAGTATACGAATAATTAGAATTTAATTAATTAATGATATCAGAAGATATGATATCAGAAAAAAAACAGTTTGTAATTAATATAATAATTGAAAAATCTGCTTCTTATCATACATTGCCTTTGCTATATTTTTAATTACCATTATTAGTCTGGAAAAGAGTCCTTGATAAAAATCTCTTTATTCTCACTTTATTAATTATAAACTTTGGTTTGCCGAATTTTGATGTTGCCTCTTGTTTAGAAAGTTTCAGAAGGTCTTTGGTCTCTTATTATTTAAAAAAAAGAATGTCAAACTCTTGTGAAATACTAAAATTGCATCTGCAAAATTGCATGAAGGCACATCGTAAAGCACAACTAAGAATTAGATATTCAACAACGATCACAAGTTGTTGATAAAAAGATAGGACATAAAACTGCGATTCACGTTTCTAATTAACGCCACATCACAAAATCTACTCGTTTTTTAATGAACCTCGCAATGAGAATTCCGTGAGAGCGTGCTTTGGAAAGCGAAAGCAGGAATAAACGGTATTGCGAAAACCGTCGCTATTTCCGTCGCGTTTTCAAGCGAAGGAACGAAGCGACGGAAACAGGTATATCTGCGAAACAATCACATTTTACGATCTCTCGCCGCGGGCCATGAATATCGCAAGCATAAAAGCAGGAAAGAAAAGGGAGGAGCTCCCGGCAGCTTCCATTTTTAAAAACGCAGCAGATAATTGTTCATGGATTGCTTTGAGATGGCATCACATCGATCTGCCTCGCCACACTGTCGCAGACTCTATGAAGAATTAATTTCGCAGTTGGATGTCGCGTTTTTTAGTGTAGATATGTCAGATATGTATTTATCTACAGAAAATCGTACAAGAAAATTGGACGGCAGAAAATTTCTGTTGCGTGACGTCTCTGCATGTCTATTTATAGACGTCTAACTACGCATAATTATGGTTAATACTCTTCATTTTCGTTGTAACGTAAATGTCCAATCTAATGCATAATTTTGGATCGAGTTTATGATACAGATTAACAATATTGATAATAATAATAAGCTTCTTGTTACGTGATATGATTTCATATAATTGCTGCCATTTGATTACGGATCTTTAATTAAATGGATTTTATTTTAGCTAAATCAGTCGATTAGTTTGAATTCTATTTCAAGACAAATAGATCAAAAATAATATTTACCTTAAATGACATTTTTATTTTTAATCTGTATGTGAGAAAATTAGAGAACTTATTTTTCCAATCTATTATATTTTAAATTTATTTTCTTAAAATCATTTTTTATTCAAACTCTTGATTGACAAATTGCATCGTCTAACATTAAACATTAAACAATTACATTATCTATTTAAAGTAGTTGATAACGAAATAACTATAATAAAATTTCAATTTTATTAATAAACTTATAAATAAGAAAAGGAACAAATAGAAATATTCTGTATAAAATATGAGAGTAAAGAATAAAATATATTTAAAAACAATAAGTAACAATAAGTAGATGTCATCTCATTAATAAAAAAATTTATAAACCAACCTTTTCTATTGGTTTGAATAATTTCCTAGATTAACAAATTGCGAAAGGTCAAAAGTGTTTTAGAAAGTATAAACGAAAGCAACGGTCGTAAGCCTAAATGAAGGATTTACCTTATCAGAATGTAGTCCGTCTCCGATAATCCGTACACTTAAAATCTGCCGTTGCAGCTAAACATCACGAACCGCCCTTGACGGCCTTAGGAAAACACGGTCATCACCTTTCAGCACCATTCACGACGGTCTTGGGGTGCGCCACCCCCGCGAGAATCACGTGTCCAACCGCAAACAATTACGTAAACGCCAATTTACGAATTTTTCAAGATGCACTTCAGAATCTCGCGACCGATCTCGCAGACTCAACAGTTCTTTCACCTTGTCCTGTCATAGTCATGTAATCCTATCCCCGTTTTCTCGTAAGATTTTGATTTTCGAAGTTCAGCGGAAGGGTTTCTTCTCAAAATAAGGATCGAGAAACCTTCTGGACTTACTCCGATTATCGCGGAGACCCAATCGAGCGTCTTTGAGTCAATGCGGCTTCTTACGACGGTCACGTGGCGAAGGACTCGTACCGAGCGGAGCCGACGAAACGCGTTGCACCGTCTCGGTGATCCGTCGGGGACTGCGTTTGCCACGGCTCCCCACCAAGCATCTCGGGGGTTGGACGCCCCCGCGTCGGTTCGGCACCCCGACGCGCGACGTCGCTCCGCCTCCACGTGGAACGTCGAATCCCCACCTTGTGAGTGTGCCAAGGGTTTGATCCCCGGTGGACGCCGGCGGCATCGTCTTAAGTCGACCACGACGCCGAGGAGTCTTGCCGTCGTGGTCGCCGGCGAACTGGTGAACAAGCTGGAACCTGAGGGATGCTAACGACACCACGGTTAACATATTGGTAACTTTGTAAGAAACAGACTTTTGTTTTCAGTAGAAATGTGTTGATAGAGTTCGTGCTCCTCGTTAGTCAAAATATATAAAATATTGTTTTACTAAAATTCTTTTCATGAATGTTAATGAGAATTAATAATTGAGAATTAATAATTAAACTTTAAATAATTAATATAAATTTAAATAATTAATTTTCTGTCACGTACTACTTGAAAATAGAAAAAGGCAAACAGAGTCGGACAGTGTAGCAATAAAAGTAGAAAAAGACAGGCTGAGCCAGACACTAGCAGTAGTAGTAGAAAAAAGCAGAGTCAGAATTTTCCAATATGGCAAATCAAAGTTTAATCAAACGTTTTAATTATATTTTCATATATATTTTAAAAAAACTTTATGTGTCTACAAAATGAAATAATTCGATAAGGCTTGTTGAACACGTAATTTTGTTTACTATGAAAAACGATGAAAGACTCCGCTGTGGAATGTTATATTGAAGTAATTTATTGAATAAATGTATAAATAGCGATTTGATAAGATGAATAAATCGATAATACAATTCATTTGGAAACTGCAATAATTTCAAAAGAATGACACTATTCGCAAATTGCGCGTCATTTGCGCTAATGCGTGTACGGTTATACTGTGTCCACGGCAAAGAATTTCTCCGCCTTCATGTTTATTCAGCATTTTTAAATGGCGTCCCTCTTTCTCCCTCTTGTTATTCTCCACTTCTACCTTCTTTTTACTCTCGCCGGTGCTATTGCATTTTCTCGCATAAATTTAATAATTAGAGGTGCGAGACATCGGAAACGCATTTAATATTGAAATAAAGTCGCTTTTCGCGCGGTCAAATCCTATTCACCGTAACAAGATAATGCAATACGGAATTGAATTTATGCGATATTCATAGCATGAATGATTTGATTGCGGGCGCGGCGAACGAATAAAAATTTCACACTCGGCAAATATACATCCACACCCAATTAATTTTCGCATGATACGCGACGCGTGAAACCTCTGGTCTTCGCAAATGAATATACTTTCCACGGGACATATGTTATGAAAATTTTTTTATGCACGCGCATATTTCCATAAAAATAAATTGTCCCGCTCTTCAATGTTTTACTAGTATTTCCAACAAAGTTTGTTCGCCGCAATAAAAGGAGTTCTTGCCTTTAAAATGTTTAAAAACAGAATATACATTTAGCTGAATGTACTTTTTCCTTATATCGATTTGATAATATTGAATGCACCGATTTTGTGTATAAAATTTTCTGAATATTATAAAACTTTCTTACCCTTTTTATAAGGCTTTATAAAACATACACGTAATTGTATTCCATATGGAAAAGTAATAAAGGATGAAAGAACACGTATGTAGACTTGGAATAAATTTTTATTAACTCGTAAAATTTTTTGTGTCGCTAAATACGTTTTTGCAGTTCCAAAGGGATTGCCCCAGAATAATGAAAGGGGTTGGAATGTCCTGCAGTTTATAGTTCTCCCTTTGGAGTTTCGCGTTATTAAAACTTTGCATCCACACTGACTTTATACTTTTCGTCGTAACTAGTATTACATATTATGGCTAGTAACTAGTACTGCATATTATGGCTTTTTATCGTGCCGATTTTACAAAAGCCTCTTATCCTTCGAAAAAACTAATCGAAAGGTATAAAATGGCGTAAAGTGAAAAATCCACAATATTCTTCAGAAGGCAACTATATTTAGTGAGCCATCCTGTATATTCAACTATTATTACTTCATGTCCCAGGCACAAGACAAGCGTCATTAGCAGCATTAGTAATGAATGCCCATCGAGGACAACGTGCGGTCCTACAAACTAATTGCGATCCTAAACATACACACTACGTCCAAAGCAGTCATACGTGCGCAAAAAGAGGCTGCAGATGCGTGCACATGCATAGAGCTCTTTACGCATGTATCACATCGGCTCCATTAACGAAAATTTCCGACCTGACCCCGTCTGTTCAATTTAGGTTGAAACGCGATCGTAATCAACTTTGTCGATTGAACAGATACCGATATACGCCCCTTAATATCAGGAAATTTCATATTTCCTCCATTTAAACACATAATTCGATCATAAGTACATTAATTTTCTAGTCTGTGGCGCGGTTTAGTCTATTCTATTCTATCCTATATTCGTCCTAGAACTAGAAGAAAATGTGACATTTTAAATGATATTATTATATGAATCATTAAACTATGAGAAAAGTTTCTCCTCAAGACTTTGCAAAAATAATGCGTGTCTCAAGAAAATAATGTATGTTTTTAAAAATGTAAATTGCATTTTTAAGTTATCGCGCGTTATAATATTATTAAAAACTTAAAATATAAAAATAGATAATATAAAATAGATATTTAACAATTTTTTTTATTGCGATAATCTTTTTTTTTACAAATTAGTTTAAAAAGTTTAATAAAAATAAAAAATATTTAATATATCCATTTAATATTGTATTCAACTTTCAATATTTTCAACAAAATGGTACATAAGTATAAAATATTTCAGTTATTAACTACAAGTACTATAAAATAATTCGATTTTTTTTTAAACATATTCTAGCAGACCTTACTGTCAGACAGAAGACCATAAACATTAACATTTTGACAGCGAAACTTAAAACAACAAAGAAATCATACGCCATCGCGTTAATAAAGAATATTAATAAAGAATAACTTTGCTGATCGCGAAATATTTTCGCGCTACGTTTCTCGAAGACCTGAAAGATACGAGTGTTTTTCAATGAAACTCTCGTGGCGTCCTTCTCCTTTCACCTAGGTCCGAGGAAAAAGAGAGTGCAAGACATTTACCCTTTTGCTCTCCTTACTCAACCCCCTCGGGTCGAAGGTGGTGACATCGGTGTGTATGTGTGTGTATGTGTATGTATGTATGTGTCGAGTGTTTTTATTCCATTACCCCAGCAGTACCGTGCCATCCTCTTAACCACTTACTTAACCCACCGACCTTCAGTCTTGTCTTCCCCGCGTTCGCGCTTGATGGCCTTCGAAAACTCAAATATTATCCGTCGTTCGATCCTGTCCCCATTGAGAACAGGGACGCCCCAGGGGCCCCAGGGATCTCGAGGATTCTCGCGATTTCGTTCCTCTCGCTAAAGGATGTGCCTTCTTCTTTCCCGGAAGCGTTTTAAACCTAATTCTCGTCGGCTCCGACAGCGTCAATAATGTTTCTATCGGCCACCGTGATTCTGATTCGATTACTTGTCGCGAGTGCCGATACACCGTCCTCATTACACGCCTCACCGTCAATTCATGTCAATCTTTTCCCAAGATTGCAACGATGTTCACGATCACGAGACGGCTTACCATCTCAGACAGCAGAGACATGATTGAAAAAATTGTCTTAAGAAAAGTTTTATCGTTTAAAGTTTCTAACACATTTCAACGCTGGAGTTCTTTTTCACAGAAAAACCTATGATTTTAGTAAATCAGCACTCGTACGAAAATTCTTTTAACAAATCAAGATTTATTTCGATTCTTTCTAAAAAAATATTGTAAAAAGAAAAATAAATTTTATAATTAAAGACGAAGAAAGTATAATTTTTTAATAAAATCTGATTCTCTTCATTTATTTTTGAAAGTTTAAATTAAAGATTTCAACCAAATTTAATTTTAATATTTGATATTAATTACATATGTAAAATGAATGTTAAATTTAAGAAAAAGTAAGAAGTTTAAATGGATTGAAGAATCGTTGAAAAAAAATGTCATAGCTTGCACATTAACAAGTCACGATAATTAAAGGTTTTCTGTCAATTAGAATAAAATATTCATTTGACTGTGATCTTGGAAATGATAAAGCGCTATGATGAATATGCCGTAGATTGACACATAATTATAAATGTATTGTTGATTTTACTTCGCAACACTTATTTACGTATTCATATTGAAAGAAATATCGCTTTTTTCCTAAAATAGAATCGGTTTTCATTCACAATGAAAGTTTCTCGAACGAGATACGTATCTTTCCTTTTTTCTTTTGACCGCAATTTGCAATTTTCATCGTCGATTTTGCGCCACGGTAACGCAAGCAGGCCGAAAACTTTGCACAATCGCGGATCGTCGAAGTTTTTATCGCACGGTGCGCATCGCGCGCATTTTGCGCGAGATTTACGTCCGCAACATGTGAGCCCGGAAATCTACTATTTCACTTCGTTAATGAAAGTGATATAACGTCCGGAATGAGATGCAAATGGCCGCGGGATGTGGTTGAAGTGCAGATACCGGGCAGATGGGTTTTTACCTAACGCCCCGCGCGCTGGCGAGCATAATGCGATTCTTTTTACTCTTTTAAATCAGATCATTTCTATTTCTCTCTGTCAACTGTTCGGGTATTTTAATATGCGCGTCGTTTCGAAAAGGCGCAACTGGCCGAATTTTGAAAGCTTAATACGGCGTAACGCGTTGCCTCGAACGGAATAATTAAGAGGGTCCCGTATTCCATCCCGCGGCGCGACCGTATTTCCGCTTTTGCGAACTTTTGCCTTTGCAAATCTCGTTGCATTAAAAGTATTAGCAAGCTCTTTCAGTAGATTTTAAACTTGCCGTGGATAACTTTAATCTTCTTAACTTTGTTTAATGCCGACACTTTAATTATTGTGATTTTTTCTTAAATCACAATCTTTCTGAATTTTACCTTTTATACATGGACCCTTTTATTTATAGATTATATAAATACATCAAGGATATTATGATAACGCTTTCTCTCTCTCTCTCTCTCTCTCTCTCTCTCTCTCTCTCTCTCTCTCTCTCTCTCTCTATCTATCTATCTATCTATCAATTGAAATATTTCAGTTCAAAATAGTTAAATTTAGTGCTATACTTGCCGACATCAATTTATGTTTCTACCACGTTGGAAGCAATCTCATGCACATCCTCCGTATATGAATACATTTTCGACTCGCATCGGATCTGTTCCATTTTATTAATATTTATAAGCGAACGTTGTGTTAGCGTCACGGGTCGAATGAGAGGAAAGTTGCACTCACGCGTGCATATTCGGCATTCCCGATTCGTAATAAATACGCCCTGGACATGCCAAGTCCAGATAATGCTTGCACGGCAAGTAAATTAGTTATAGATGTTAGCCTGCCATGACATACTATGTTCCTAATGGTTACAATTATGAGTTTGTCACCACTTTCTGCAACGACGCCGAAGTTACAGATCGTTCGTAACTGCTCGCTTTACTCCGAGATTATTCGAACAACAGTTTAAATCTGGTAGATCGAATCGAGCTCGCAGGCGGTCTCATCCTCGAGTTTCATATGTTCAATAATATGAATAGTTCTCGCGCACATTACTTGTTCCTTTATCTTTCTTTGTTCTATTAACGACGATTTCATATTGCACGATAAATATAGTAATCCTTTATCAATAATACAAATTCTTTTATGTTCAAATTTATTTACACAACTGATTTAATTTTCGTAGCATAACTAATTATGCTAAGACTAATGAGCAACATAATTAATAACGATGATATGATAAATCTGTCTCGGACAGCGAGTGCGTGACTAATCAGTTTTCGAGCATATATATCTTGCGTGTTGTATTTCCGAAAAGTGTGTTGAATTTCAACACGTCCAGGAGTTTGAAAAATTCTCGGAAAAAATTTGATCGGTTGATCTCGAAACGTGCTAATTCCAATCAATCAGTGGAGAGCACGAAACAAGTCGCGACGATTTCGTTCCGAACGACGCCGCGCACTACTTGGGCGTAAACGAACCTTTCAAAATCATTTTCCGATATTCCGCCGCTTCCCTCCTGCAACGAAATGCATGCGTGACGATGTCGATCGTGGAATACACAAGCGAGACAGGCCTGCGGCTGTAAATAAAAGAACGGTCGGCCGAGATAGAAGGCAGCCAGCCAGCCAGTCAGTCAGTAATGATATCGATATTTTTTCGATATCGAACGCTTAGAGCGTAGAGAAAAATCATGTACTGAGATCAAATCCATCCGAGAATTTTTTCCTCAGAAACAATAATTCTAAATTTTAAAAATAATTACAATCGTACGGAAGATGGAGAATTCTGATTCTAGTCGAAAATAGTTCTTTAATTTGAGGTATAACGCGCGAAATACGAAATTATCGCGAGGAAAACCAGTTTGCCAATATTCTCATAGTGATAATTATCTCGAAATACATGGAGACAGCTTCAAGCATCCCTGATCGATTCGTTGGAAAATTTAGACTTCAAAATTTCCATCGTCGTGAAAATTTTGAATGGATATTGATTGATAAGGCCGGCAGCTCTCCAAACATAACGCGCGATATATACTCTTTGATGCATACGGCCGCAGTCGTGTTTATGTTAATGTAATTTTGTGTGCCAGCGACGGTACTGAAATAACGACTAAGCCCGGACAGATAAATCGTTTCTGCATACGCATGTGATATGCATGTTTCTCGTTGTTACGTAACAGTAGCAGAACAATTTTGCTCGTACCACAATTGAATTGCGCTGCTCGGTTTCGAGACGATCCAGAAGAAGTGAAGGGAAACCGTAAGGGCGTATATGATGCTTTCTCTCGATTATTATTATGACGAAGACTGAATGAAAAAGAATTCTGACTACTATTTTTTTTACATATATACATATGTATGAAAAGATTATAACAATTATTTATTAGGAGAGCATAAATTTTACAGACAATTTTAATAATTTTGGAGAACGTATACCAATAGAAAAATAGAAAATACATTAAACAATCTTTATTTAATTTTAAAATATAGTTATACAGTTTATAATGTAGTCTCTTCATGTAATAACATATAATGTATGTTCACGAAACGTGGAGTCATAAATCAAAAACAACGTGGCTCTAACTTAGAAACCATAGCTAATAAAATATAGTTCTTTTATATCTTGTATATTATATAACTTCTAATTATATACATAATGTATATATTAAATAGTTTATAAATTAAAATTATACGTAACGCGTACACATACACACGCACACATTATATATGTATACACAGATCATTTATTATCGATCGTTTGATTTCGGTTCTTGTCTCCCGAATAATTAACAAGCATACGGTGATATAATGCCTTAGTAACATCACTCATCCGGGAAAGTTTGCTCAACCGCTACATTTTGTGGCATGGTGCATATTGTCAAGCGGGCAATATAAATACATTTGCAAGAGGTGAGTCAACAATTGGCTCGCGGAGCGAGTATACTGTGAGTATTTCTACGGTATTAGTATCATTAGTCCATATTGTGGTTGTCGGCTTGTTAAGCTGAGGTAGCGAAAAGCAATCGATGAGTGGTTTGCCCGAGCGGTCATTGCTTACTGCTGCTATGCAGAACGAGCAAAGTGGAACACTGATGGTCGGAATGCCCGCAAAACAAGTTTCAGCAGAACGGTAGGTAAAAGGTGCAGGACGCAAAGTAGAAAATACCAATTTAAGTTGCGATAGAATTCAACGAACTAGTGTTGCTTGAAAATGATTTCCTATGAAAAAGTAATTGATGAACAATTAATTAATGACTTAAAAGTATTATTATTAACTGTCGATATTGCATTATAATATTAATATTGCAACTTACGAAACTTATTTCGAATTTAATATAATTTAATATAAAATTTAAAAAACTTTAACAAAATTTTAAACGAATTTAATATAAAATATTATGAATGTTGCGCTGTAGAGAGAGAGGAAGAGAAAAAAAGGGAACAGAGAGAGAAAGAGCAGAAAATTCGCTTCCGTTAGAAACCGATGAAAAACAATGATTTTAGAAACGGCTAAAATGGCGGTTAAGCTCCCCGACAAAACATACGCTGGCTTTATTCTCCGCGGCGTAAACCAATTTTACCGTAAGCACACGTCCCGAAATTGAATCGCTCCGGTTTCTAAAGCCCGCGGGACGGAATATGTTTTATTGCTGATTTCCTTGCTTGTCATCTTGCGGATCGCAGTCCGAAACCAGGCTCACAGAGCAGATTTTACGCTATAGGAAAAATACACACTGACAGCATAACACGATTGATTCAACTTTCGAGCGATTGCATCCTAAATCTACAATACGAAAATTCTGGAAACTCGAAAATCTCAAAATTAACGGCATGCATTTCCCTTTAAAAGGACTCTCTACGAGATGTCTAATTAACGTCGACGCCAGGCGATCTTTCAAATTATCCGAGAGCAGTATATACGTAGCCGCAAGCAAAACACAACTCATCCATAACAATTCGTAATAACGTTCAGATAAACCGCCTGAAACATCCACAGAGAGCGCCGGTAGATGCGCGACGTTAAAGGCGGCATGCTGACATTTTTTTTCCTGTTGCGCGGTTTGAAAACAGGGTCGTGCTGATTGGCAGTGGTCACCCGGTTTTCCCAGGTCACCCCATGGAAAGTTGAACTCACTAATGGAAATTTGTCCGTCCTGCCGAACACACGTCGAGTCGCATGACATATCGCCTCCTCCCCCTTGCATCATCTCTCCTCGCCTTCCCCTCCTAGAAATCCCCGGAAGTGCGCATTGCCCGTTTCCATCCTTCTGGACTTTTTCGGTGTTTGTCGCCTTCAACGTATATGTGTGCAATTCATTGATGAAATCGGTCGTGTATCTGCTTAAAAATATATCGGAGAGAATGAAGCGAAAGGACGCGAAGCAAAAAGAAAAAATTAAAAACGAGTTGTCGTTTAATGTTAAATAAATTAAGAAAGAAGACGAGGATGTATTCAAGAAATATAACTTCATGTATTTTTACTTATTACTTAAAATTATTTTCATTTTAAATAGATAACTCAATGCAATTATCACTACAGTATTTAACGCTAAGAATTAAAAGGTTGCTATTACAGTATTATGAGAATATTAATTTTATGAGATAAAATTAATGTAAAACTCGTCAAGGAATAATAGGATTTGTACGACATTTCATAATATTCTCTGTATCATCTGTACATGAGTCAATTTATAAAATTCTCTTTTTTCCTCTCGTAACGTAAAAAAGAAATTGTAAGATACTTCATTTAAGTCAACATACTCGCTATAATATTTCTGCATTTCAATGAGACCGTTAAATTAGCCTTAACTTCACACCGAGACATTTCTCTCTCTCTCTCTCTCTCTCTCTCTCTCTCTCTCTCTCTCTCTCTCTCTCTCTCTCTCTCTCTCTCTCTCTCTCTCTCTCTCTGTCCATTATACTCTTCTCCTCTTCTTCTTATCCTTACATCGATTCACAAGCCATTCCTTTTTTCATCAACTGGCGCACGCTTAAGTCTCACATCAACAGCATTCAACCTCATGTATATATGCATTTCGATTACGGAGGAATATTCGGTAGAAGGGTGTAAAGAAAGGCAGAAAAATATAAGGGAAGAAATATAGTATATTGTCGACGAGAAGACCGCGCCAGAAAGTCCTCGTCAGATATCTGCTACAGTTTTTCCGGACGATTAGATTGAGAAAAAACCTATTACGCTCTTGGCGATTTTTTAAGTTTAAAAAAATCGATACAGTATCAGAAGATAACCGTCGCTTCAATCGTGCGCTGCGCGAGAGGATAAGCAAGAGGCATGGTAGTGTCTCGCGCCAAGTATACGCAGCGCGTACAGCGCGATACGACGCGTGTGAGATGTTTTGTACCTTTTTTTAAAAAAGGTAATTTGTTGTGATAAAATTGTACTGAACGAGATTAATAGATTTCGGCGAAACAGGCAAACTGATGAGTTAGGTAAATTCGTGGCAGTTCAAGAGAGATCTCGAGGAGTTGTTTAACTCGTACTTCCCTCGGTTGTCCTTTACGGTTGCGGAATGTAAATGCGGCTACGCAAATAACAAGATGCGCCGCAATTCTCGGAAAGTTCACGGAGGAAGAAGGGGTATTTGGTTAGTTCAAAGCTTCAAAAAAAGTTTTTTTGATGTGGAATTTTAGAATGACAACTTTAAAACGTAAAAACAGACACAATAATCGTGGTGTTATAAATTTTGTTAGATATAAAGTTATGTTAGCGTTAACACGAATATATTAATACTCATTTCTTCTCAAGCATTGTTCAACAATTGCTTATTCACTTTAAATTTGCAATTACACGAATGATTCTCACAGCGCGGCGCTTTAAAATCCCACATTGTACCAACGTTTGTTAACGTTCCACTTTATCTTCGTCAAAATCTCCATCAATGTAACTTTGACGAAGTTTGTCTATCGTGCGGTATTATCATCCGATCGCGTTGCGAAGTGTTCAAATTTAACGAAGGATTTACCGGTCGCTCCGAAGCGCAACACTATCACAGTGACAGATTCGATATGTACTCGATACTCGGTGAAATATCGTCAACCGAGCACGTATGGACGTCATCGACAGTCAATTTGAGATGACAGAGAGTAGGTTGTTAAATGGGTCATCATATTGATCATATGCGCCACGAGGTAATTCCTCTCACTTGTGCTTTTTCAAGGAAAATCCACTAATGGAAACAAAAAAATATTTTATTTTTAAACTTTTGTAATCCAATTTTTAACTCTTTTATTTCCTTTATTTTTTTAAACTTTTCTACTCTTAATTTTTTTTATTTTTTGTTTTCTAACTATTTGTCCTATTCTTTGATTCTCTTGTTTTTGATTTTTTAAATTATTTTATTAGAATTGTAACATTATCATGAAAAATCTATGAGCATATATCGCATTCTTTCCTTTCGCACAGAGAAAAAAATAATTAAACTGTAATATACATATAATATATTAAATACATAACTATTACACTTGATATATTGAAGAACTGTAAAAATGTAGGTCAAAGAATGTTGGTTAAAAATGTTGTCGTTCTTAAAATTGTTCCAACCGGGTGTAAACGACGCACAGAAAAGCGCGGCAATTAAGCTTTATCGAGTCTTGCACGAGCAATTTTCGGCGTGTACAGGTGCATCCACGATAAAGGGATGTCAAGCGGCGACGATGAATGTCATGCATACGTTACGCCTGTCCCCCGAAGCGTATTGCGACCGAAACGTTCCATTAATTGCGTTCGAGCGCGCTTCCAATCTCACTTGTGAAGATTATTAAACGAAATTATCTTACGTCGGCCGTTGACGCTCCCGCGATTCTCTGTCGTCTCTTACAAACGCAAATAATAACAAAACAAAGACATAATCGATCAGGCAAAAAAAATTTTTGTTTAATTATGTAAATCTTTTTTATATTACATTTTGTTTGCGAAATGCGTTCAATATTGTTGAAATACTATCTCTCTTCCTTTTTAGGGATAAATATCAGAAAAAGATTAAGTATATAATTTCATGATGAGTCGTGTAAATATGTTTCATCACTGTCTCTCTTCGTTCGATAAGCATTACGTAAAAGGAGACTTCGATTTTCTAGCTCGCAGTTTCAACCAGAAGTCGTCGTCCGATCGTAAGAAGATTGTTTTTTTGTTCAACACCATAGGAATTGTGGTTTTAACATCGAGCTCGAGGTCGCAACGCCAAAGCAGATAAAACAGCATAATTTTTATTTCGATTAGGGCGAATTTATAACCTATACAGACTCTGGGCCCGATACCAAATGGCATGTAGACTGAATTATCCACATCATGATTAAGGAATCTTTCTGGATAGAATTTGTCTGGCTGCGGATAGTATTTTGGATCGCGATGCAGAGAAAAAGTTGGTAACCATACCGAATTTCCAGGCTTTAGCGTGATCGGTTCACCATCTGAAGTCGCTGGTGGCAATTTGGTCTCTTTGACAACCATTCTGTCAAGAAAAGTTACTACCGGATATAATCTGAGAGTTTCGTTTACCACGGCGTCTAAGTACTTCATGCGATTGATGGCCTCATAGGTAGGTTTACCGTTGGTCTGTCTGAGAACATCGTCAATTTCCTCTCTTAATTTGTTCTGAATATCGGGATTGATAGCGATTTCGTATGTTATAAAACACGTGGCCGATGATGTAGTATCGAATCCAGCAAGAAAGAAAACGAACGCCTGTGCGGTCATTAAGTCAATGTCGAACTCAAGTCCGCTATCATTGTTCCTAGTCTCCATCATCAACTGTATCATGTCCGGACGAAAAATTCCCTGCTCATCCCGGACCTTTATTGTGTTGGAAACGATATCTTTGAAAAAATTTTCTGTCTTTGAACCAAATATTTTGAGGTTCAAAAGTTTTGCAAGTCGCGGTAAGCCTCTATTTATTAAAAATTTAAAGGTCATCCAGCTATTAAAAGACATTGCCTTCTGGCCAACCAAGAAGAATTCGTTGTTCGGATGGTTAAAAGAATCCACGCTAATGCCGAAGGCACACGTGGCTATTGTGTTGGTGGCGTATCTGCTCAGTATGTCTCTCATATCATATGTCTTGCCAATTTGTCCGGATTGCGTTACCACGAAATCAACGAAGTTCTCGGCACACTGACTCATAAGTTCAAACATCATCTTCAGCTTGCTCGATGTGAAACTAGGGCTAATAAGCTTTCGCATCTCGCGCCAGTGATATCCTCGCATGCCAAATAGATTTTTACTGGCTATCGGATCAAGATCTTCGTTCGCGAAGTTATGGTGATCGCAATAGTTATCGAACTGTTTGATGGCAATCGGAAATCAGATCTGGATCACGGATAACGAAGATCGGCGTCATAAAATCATAGAACCCGAAATATTTTGCGTTCGAGAAGCGATTATATATTTTTTGTAGATACTCCATATGGGATGTACGTCGAAAAATGAAAAGTGCCATGTTGCCGAACAATGGAATCGGTTTCACATACGGGATCTTCAATCGCTCGAAATAAGAGTACTTGCGTCGAAAAAAATAATATAAGCAAATACTCGCCATAATAGTCAGAAGCAAAGTAGAAGGCTCCATCGTGCATACAGGAATCTCTGGATTATACTAGAAAAAAATCTTGCTTAAGGTTCTGGTTTTCGTTTCAGATTGATGAAACAATTTCTACACTTGATCGTTAAAGAAATCTCAATAAAGAAAAGAAAAAGTGTTAATTACATTATTATAGTAGCTTCGTTAATTGTTAGAGCTATCTGTCTAATTGGCAATGGTCCAATTGGAAACTCGATAGATAAACCAGTGACAAGATGTATGCACTACGAGCGACATTTTATGACTGGCTGCTAAATGTCGCGATGCAATTGTAAGTTTGCAGAAATAAATGCGTAAAGATAAATTTACTTTGAATATCTCCTTGAGATGACTTCTTCGCAACCATACACTTGTCATATTTATAAATGAATTAGGTTAGAGGTCAATTGAGGCTTATCTTGTTTGTCCGCGATAATCTTTTAATAATAATGATAGATACTATATCTTCTTCTGACAATTTATAACTTTGCGAAGTTTTGCTTGACTTCAACAAATCTATAAATAATAAAAACAGAATGAGTTGTTGTTTCTCTTAAGTTTTTGTTCTTTACATCTTCTTTATAATTATGTTTTATCTATTTTCTTAAATTTATTGTTGCTAATAAATGAAAAAGTAATCCAGCAAGTACAAATACAATTAATAATTGTTATTTTTAAAGGAAATTATAAATTTGTTTTTATTTTTAACCACACACCTTCTTATAATGTCACCGAAACTAATATATTAAATATATAATACTATCAATAAATAAAACTAAAATATACAATAGTAATACAATGTAGGTTAATATTATTTTAACAACGTAACATATAAATGTATAGTCTTTCTATTTATACAATTTTACTTTTGAATCAGTTTTTATAAATTTATTATTTATTCTTTAATTTACAAGTTACAAAGCATAATAAGGAATATCTTTTATTAAGTACTTTCTCGATCAAATGAAGATAAACTTTATCCTCTAAAACTCTATACATTATGTACGATACATTATGTCGACACTAATTTGTATAATAATACAAGAATAGACCACAAGGCCGATCTTGCCTACTTGTTATCCCTACTCCTCTCGTTTCGTCGAGCATCTTGACCGCTCGCAGAGATGTCAGACGTTCGAGCTGACAAATATTATATAATGTATAATGCGTGTTGTCCCGAGCATTATGTTTACTGTTTATAGAGTTATTATTATTATTATTATCATTATTATCATCATATTATAAGTTAAAAGTTACAGTAAAACGGGACGCGTGTATAACTTTTGCCTAGACGTTACGAAACGAGAGGTGTGAGGCTGTGTGAAGATCGGCTGAAAACGGCTGCAGGCGACAAGCCTGGAATAAAATATCGAACCTGAAGTTATTTTATAAAACGTTAAATATTTTGGGCAAATCCGTTAGGGCAAGATCATGGTTTTGTTTTGTGCCACGCTGCTGCGTATCCAAGATCGCTGTGTTATCATTCATGCGGTAATATATACTCGAGTGAGCAGGTAGTGACGCGAGCCGTTCCGCATATCATCTCTCAAAACGTGATTATTCTCCGTGAACAATTAGTGATTATTAATGAGAGATTATCGAGTAAATTTTACAATTAACTATTTATAAGCTTTTCACTGCTCCGATTCTTTGTCAAAGGAATCTTCTGCAATATTCTGCATGATTATCTTTAATAGAAACTGAAGATTCCAAAGGTAACAGAGAATAAAAATTATATAAGTGTTTTTTATAAATTTTATTGTTTTGTGATTTTTTTCCGGTAATTTTCTCTAAAAAATGTTTTTCGTGCTTTGAATTGAACTTGAATTGACTTATTCGTCGATATAAATATAAAATTTATTAAAATTAAAAGTAAAATTCATTTTTAATTTGTTAACGACATTTTAATTTCACTCTTTCCGAAATGTTAATAAATAAGTATTACACGTTCCTACGTCGAGATCTCGTTGAATTATTCACACGAAGTTAATTGAGTGCTTCATAAAATAAATACACTTAATTGTAGAGTGTAAGCATATTTAATGGTAACATGAACAGTAGCGTAAGAATTTAACTCATAAAGCTTTTCCACCACAGGATCAATTAAATAAAATTAAATATTTCACATTTGTGTACTGGACGCATACACGATCGTTGTATTAAAACGCGGAAAATGTGAATTAGCTGAGACAAGCAGGAGCTTGCAAACGTAATTAAAAAACATTATTCCATGATTTTTTGGGGAAAAAATAAGTTAATGCAAAGCTAACAGAAGTTCATGTTCGGGGAAATGCGCAATGTACCAATTATTTTTGATTGAGCTAATGAACGAGAAAAATTCAACGAAATACGCTTTTATATCTATCTTTGTAAAACTAACCCAGCTTTCGGGAGTCACGTATACAATGTATGCGTAACTGGCGCCGTTAAAGACACAATTATCGTCGCGATGGTCCTTTTTCGTTTCCCTAATCCGTCTGGCCTGACTGAGCCCAATTTCCATTACAATAGTGCATGCCAGTATGTATACCCGCGATACACGTCAAAACAATATAAAGCGTACACGCATTTCCCGTCGTATACGCGCGTTGGAGTAACAACGACAGGTCGCGAGTGTGTATCTCCCATACTGATAACACGCGCCGGCGACAGCAGGTTGATATGCATCCGCATTTTGTACGGAACGCAAGGAAATAAAAGTAGAGGATAAACCGAAGCGTATTAAGCATAAAAAGTATCGTTAGATAGTATCTCCTGCTTCGCAGCTCTGCGCCTCGACGAGATGTGCGAAACGTGAAAAATTCGTTGACGAAATCGTATATCGTTGACGTAAACTCGCAAACCGTGATGTGCGTAAACGCATTGAAAACAATACAAAGCGCGAACGTAAAAGTCGCGACACCGATATTTTGACGGGGTTGCGACACGCCGTTATGCGATCATGTGTGCGCTACGTCGACGAGAGGGTCGTACGTACACATACATGCGCGTACCACCCGTATGTGTGGACCAATATTGGTTGCCAAGTGAAGGATGCGGCACACGCTGCGCGTTGGAACTCTCCGTCGTGGTGTCGGCCGCTGCGAAAGAGAAGCGGCAACCGCCTTCAACTTGCGGGGCATCTTTTCGCGGCGGGTCCGCCCGCGCTGTTCCCGACGTCTCACGTTGCCCGATAATGGGCTCCGCGCATCCCGCTCCGACTTTCAGAGAAATGTCTCGCAACCCTTCGCCCGCGTTACCAACCGGTGCTACGTTATACGCTTATCTAAATCGATTTCTTCAGAAACACGATGATGGAAACACTGGGAGCCTTATAAAATGATATCTTCGGATGCCAGATATAATTTATGTTCTTTTTAATTATAATATTTTTGCAGAAAATAAATGCGTAAATAAATTCGTAAGAGTTTAATACCATCAAAGATAGGTGAATGATAACATTGAAACGGAAGTAAGTTTTTTTCGTTTATATTAATTCAGTTAAATGCAACGGGCTGTGATAATGGTATCACAAGAATATCTTAATATAATTTATCTAATGCAAATTATAGCACTAAATTAGTATGTAATTCATACATATCACTCACTATATTTTTCCTTCAAAATAACGATTGACTTTTTCAAATTTCATGGAATAGTCTGTATGCTGTCTCGGACACAGTAGGATAAACGTCTAAGAAATGCGCAGCATAAAGAAGCTAATTAGAATTTCTTTGTGAAAGGCGGCAGCTTAATAAAAAGTGCAAACTTTAGTCACGACGTCGGACGTCGGTCGTTATAATAAATGTTAGGCGCGCGGCGATTTGCCTGAGAAATGTCAGCATGGTAAGCCATTGTCTCAACTCAAACAAAGCAACGGCGACCTTTCTCCTTAGACATTAGCTTCTATGACTTTTATCGTTATTACGAAACGCTGCAGGAAACTCAACTTCGACGCCGTGAAAATAAGGCGGAGTCATTAGGTGATTCCATTTTAACTTCTCAGAAAATATAGCAGCGTTTGTTGCTCACGATATATGCACCAAAAAGAGAACGTATCTTTTTTTTACATATACGATTTTTCCTAATCTTCTCGCGATATCTCTTTCATTTCCTCCCGCTTTCGTATAATCTCTTATTCATTTTAATTCGCGGACAATGTTTAATCAATAGCACAGATTTTTGTATGATCCCGCTTCGTCATTCGATTCCCACGAATATTAACTTATACGAGCAGATTTTGCAACGTCCATTTCCAATTTAAATTGTAATTTCACGAGCGGTATATATCCGCTTCTTTTTGTTAAAAATCGATGTTGATACGAGAGCGGCGCGGTCTCACTACTCAGGCACTGCATCGTAGAAGTTTCACACAGCACGATGAAGATTCCCCCACAGGGGTCCTTCTAGCCACCTTGGGTATAGTATCATTTATCTGACTGCCACCCCGCAAATTTATAGCGCGTAGTCTACAAACAAGCATGTTATCTCGACACAAGCGCTCACAATGCATCATTAATCCTTTACGGAAAAGTTATCGCCAACGTGAAACGGATCTGATCGAGGCTCTTGCTTCGCCTTAATACCTCCCCAGCGCTGAGTTTTATTATAAAATATCTCGTGCGTTAATTCTACCGAAGCACTACATTTTAAATATTTCCCAAGCATTAATGAACAATGAAATATGTTATCGAAACGAATACGTCAATCGTGTGACGTTAAATACACTTCAATGACAAAAGCTTCAATTTAAATTCCTAAATAAATAATTAACATACCATTTAGCAAATGCTTCTCGCGTTCGACATAAATAACTGCGACGCGGGATCATTTCACATTCAACGCGACGTTCCGTTCTGGATCCCACGCTCGGGCGAAACAACGCGCAAGAAAAATCGGTCGCACGCCCACCTACATATATATCCGACGGAAGACGTCCTTTAACGTCTAACTGCGCGTTCAATTTCGTCGTTTGCACATCCTTCAAAAAGTTGAGCCCATAAAAAGCACACAGGTCGAGGGAACGAGTGTCGAAGACACTCTAGGAAGATCCTCGATCCCCTAAGGACATTTCGTTCACATCGAATGTCCTTTTCCTTTATCGTTCCTCCCTGTCTCCCTCTTTTTCTTCTCGTCATTCTCGCTCTCCGAAAGAGGACACGTTAGAATCCTTTGCCATGCACGTTTCTAACGCGCGAGCATCCCCTTCGCACCGCGTAGTCGTCAATTCCGACTTTGATATAACACCTACGCCTTTGTACGTAACTCGAGGATCAGCTTCCTCGAGTGAACGAGCGAGCGGGGTGATTTAGGCGCTATCTTGGGAAAAAGTCCGCCGACCGGTTGGAGGCGGAAGCGAGACGAGGGGCGCGATTCGCGAATATCAAATTGAAAAGTCGAATTTGAGGGGGCGAGAAACGGTCGGCGACGATGAAGTCGGCGGAGTGCGCGACAACGAAGAAGGGTCGAACTTCGGCAATCTCAGTAACTCAAGCTGGAGGCCTCGCGCCGTTTCTTGAAACTCGCGGAGGGTAGTAACAAGCGGGAGGTATCCCTTCGACTACCGAGGATGATTCCCGGACTCGCGAATAGATTGGACCCTGACCCCATTTGTCTGTTTTTATATCCACGGGAATATCTACGATCATTATCTAATCTACTTTGGGTATATTGTCATATTGGAAAATTATCGAAACAAATTGAAAGTAAATGCTCGCAAAAACGGGCCGATCGATTTTCATTTTGCTTTAATATACTTTGTGAATAAACTAACTGAATAACGATTATACAAACATCAGAACGAGTAGCAACTTATTGACGTTGAACATTTTTGTTTAAGATCAAATTAAATACAATGGCGATGTAAAAAGACCAAACATGTAAAGAACGAGCAAATAATTGTTAAATACAATGGATTACTAGTAGTCTTCCATAATAAAGTTATAGTAATGGTATAATAAACTCCCAGTAAAAATAGTGAAATACCGTAACGTGCATGCGTACGGGGAGGAATAAAATTAGGACGAGAGTTTAAGATCAAATTAAATACAATGGCGATCTAAAAAGACCAAACATGTAAAGAACGAGCAAATAATTGTTAAATACAATGGATTACTAGTAATCTTCCATAATGAAGTTAGTAATGGTATAATAAACTCCCAGTAAAAATGTTGAAATACCGTAACGTGCATGCGTACGGGGAGGAATAAAATTAGGACGAGAGTTTAAGATCAAATTAAATACAATGGCGATCTAAAAAGACCAAACATGTAAAGAACGAGCAAATAATTGTTAAATACAATGGATTACTAGTAATCTTCCATAATGAAGTTATAGTAATGGTATAATAAACTCCCAGTAAAAATGGTGAAATACCGTAACGTGCATGCGTACGGGGAGGAATAAAATTAGGACGAGAGTTTCGTACGACGATACAGTCGTGAAAAATTCGATCTCGCGCGGCTGGAGCGGCCTGAAACTGAGTCGGCAAAGGTACGATCGTGCCGGGCGGCGTGCCGGCACGCGGAACGATATTAAAATCGATGTCGGCAACAGATGTGCGAGGATAGCTTTACGGCGTCGGAGCCAATAACGAAAATCATTAAATTAACCTTAACCACCGACCGCGCCGAGTATTAACGGTGTGATAATTTTATTATGTGGCGTTTACACAAAACTCGCGGGTAACCGATCGTGCTCCGATATTTAGATGATGCTCTTTGTATCCTAGATCGACGAATCGTTGCTCCTCTTTAACTTATTTTTAGTGCATACTAAAATTTTCCATCCATTATCTATTACTCCGACTTCAAATTTCTCATCAATCGAAATTATTACTTTTGTGTTTTATTTCATTTTACAAATTTTTAAACTTAATAAATATCTCGTTACGTCCGAGTGGAATTTCTCAATTAATACTTGACATAAAATTACAATTTTATGATTAATAGATAATTACGTACATTTTTACCATTCTCTGAATTTGTTGTTTTTTCCCTTGCATTTAAATTTTACCAGGAAAAATTTCAAAAAGTAAGAAATGAATACTGCATTTATGAACTCAACCTTCATGTTTAGCAAACATAACATGACAGAATGATTATCGTGTCTATATTAACAGATCTAGTTTGATTACATTAGAGACCGAGAATTGTCAATGACTGTCGATCTTCTCGTAGTTAAACGAAGCTGTGATTTAATTAACGGCAGGCTTAAATTCGCTTCGGCAGACAGGACTAATAATAAAATGCATCCTCTTCGTGACGTACCTTCCTGTCACGCAAATTCTCCCTTTTCCCCCTATCGGCGTCCCGGTATGTTGCAAGTTGGATTAAAACTTCGAAAGTTTCTAGGATGGCGCGACGTGACGCCACCAAGAATCCGTACATACACTCGACACACGAAGGAAGCAAGGAAAGAGAGAGAACAAGAGTATCTTCTACGCTCCTTTCTCCGTAATTCTGCGCCATTGAGTTTCATAAGCGTGAGACGAGTATTTTTAAAATAATTAAAAACATTGAGCAGATATTTCACGAGCTTGATTACGCAGACTTCGTAAAGAAATTACGAGAAATTATCAGGAATGTTTTTTTTTCACGCAGAGATCTCGCGCGTATATCAATTTCTAATAAAATTACAAATTTTAGAATTTTTAATGATGGTTAATGCGTTTTTTATTAAATTTATTTAACATATCTAATAGATTCTTAATAATAAATAAAACACTATTTTTATTATTATAATAGCAGCTACAAAATTTCATGATGGTTTTTTATGGATTATAACAGCTTAGAATGAGTGTTAACAAAGAAAATTGATTAGAAAGGTGAATCGCTTTATTTAACTCAGTAACCACAGAAATCTTCAATCAGAACGGTTCTGTCACTTTTTAAAAATACCATGTGCTGAATTGACATTTCATTGTCAATATTGAAGTCGAATTAATGAAGTAGGTTGATGTTTTACGATCTGACACATTTTTCCGGTTGCAAAATTACACAAATTTGCTGATGGTGATGAAATGAAATAGAAGTTTACCGAACAAATAACGTATTACTAAAAAAAAGTTATACTGCAAAATTAATGTTCTTATAAATACTAGTCAATTAGGATTTATAATATTAATTATACAAAAAAGCTTATTTTTTACACACACCTACGCATATATATATGTGATATCACTAAGTAACTCTCGATAATGTTAAATATTTCGCGTTTCCTATGGAATGCGAGCACAAGGTGCTTTATCGGGCATGTCTCGGATCTAGATTCGGGTGATACGACGTTGCAGAATCAACGGCACCAGGAATAGGGATTCCGACGAGAGACCTTCGCAAGACCGGGGGGAGAAGGGCCAAGCAGCCGGGATGTTGGTAGGGACGTGGAAAACACGAAAGCGTAAACACTGACTTAAATCACTGTGCACCTCTCGGGGGAGGATCGACGCGCGGTGTGTGTCGAAGGATACCGAGCCCTCCTTCCGCTACCCTCCCCCCTTTGTCACATCGGCGAACGTGGTGGAATGATGAGGTGTCGTGCCTGGATAGAGAGAGAGGGCTTTCCGGACCGCTATCCCATCTGATTCCGTAATCCATTCCGGATACCTACGGCATCCTCCTTACTTCCTTCGGCATCCTGCAACCCATCGTGGCTCCCGGCTACGGCCATGTCCCTTCGTTCTTCCTCCCGTCGCCTTCGCCATTCTCCTATTGGCATCCTATCGCCAGGACACGAGACGAGAGCGACGACAGCGCGGGGCATCAGTCTTCTGTGTCTTCGCGCTACGTCCGGGCCCTGAAGATTCTCCGAAGAAATTCCTCGGCTCGATTCGCTCACGCGCTCGCGCGTCCAATACAAATACTGTCCCCGTTCGACGTACGTCCGCTCTCTTTTCCTCCGGAGAGGGTCGTGCGTCGGTAACGTGGAATCTGCGAAATTCAAATATTCCACAGAGAGAAAAAGGAAGAAAAGGAAAAGAAGAGAGAGAGAGAGAGAAAGCGCGGAAAATTGAGGAAGAGAGAAAGAGTTATTTATTCCGCGCTTTCCGGATGAATCTGCTTCAAGCATCTAAAACAGGTAGTTGCGAACGGTTACAATACCGCCGACAAGGGAGATTCAGCAATGCGTAAATTCAAAAGATTTCGAACGCGGCGGGAATTTAAAGTAGTTAGAAAATACAAGAACTATTTTTTGTGTCACGGTGAAGAATTAAGTTTTGACAAATAAAATAACTGTAATCTTGTAATATGTTGTTGTAATCGCAATCTGACTACAAAGCTTGGGATGCGCACGCGCACACACAGCCACACACGTCGCGACGATATTAAAAAGATCATTTCGGAATGTGCAGAAGGAACAGTGATAAAAGAGCATCTAAAGAATTTTGCGTCCTATAGGATGGAATTATGAAGCTCCCCGAAGACGTTCTAACGTCGTGTATGGCAATTTCTGCTCGATATATAATTTTCTCATGCTTCCTCATACAAATATGCAGGACGCATACTTGGAAGAAGTATATGCATAAAATAACCAAGATTATACAGGCTACTGTGTCCCAGGATGTACCGAGCCGTCTTTCACATAGGAATTTCGTTAGATAAAAGTCGACTTCGAGTTGGTAAAAAAGAAATTGGAAACACGGAAGGAATGGCAATACATTCCCGTGCATTTGGTATGAGAGGCAGACTGAGAGAGAGAGAGAGAAAGAGAGAGAGTGTGTGTGTGTATGTGTGTGTCAGAGGATTGAGCGATCGAAAGGGGAATGTTTGCAAGGCATCAGCGGCGCTAATGTCTTCTCCGTGGGATCGCATTCGCGACATATGAAAATATATACGAGAGCGACCGAGATGAATATATTTCGCGATGCACGGCTTTTATCGATCATTGTCGTCTCCCGCCGAGAACTAAATGCGAAACGCATTTCGCATCACGAGCTACTTTAATGTCCGCAACAAGGCTCGCTTCGCGCGCGGCTATTAAGGTAATGTTATTTAAACGCGATAAATTGCTCCGCGCGCAATTATAAAGAATAATGCCGACTGCAGAAAGTAATGTACGATACGAAAGGAATGCCGAGCCTTTTATAATCGCGCCTCACTGAGTTTATCCTCTGGTTACCTCGCCCAACGTCGCTCTGATCGATGAGAAAATAAATACAATAAATATCGCGGTATTTATATAAAAATAAAGTAGAAAACTGAAGGGAGTAATCGTGAGGATAATTGTTCGGTACGTCTCTTTCAATCTTCGGTTTTCTCAAAAGTCACGGCGAATGGATCATGCAAAATCATCCGTATTTTCCATGCGATTCTCTGCGGTTAAAATAATAGTGGAACAAGCTGAAATCTCAACGACGGCAACATTATCGTAAAAAATGTGATTAATGTTAATTGATTAATGGTTTAGACATTGGAGTGACGAAACGTAACGAAAATTTCACGCTTCTCACGGCGAGGTGTTCCTCTCTCTCATCGTGAAATAAATCGCTGCAATTTGCAGGACGTCACTATGGTAAGGTGACACAAAATTGCTTTTCTCACCTCTGCTAGGCGGTGCGGTAAAAGTTAAGTATCTCATCGACTTAGTCACCCGAGTATACGCGCGTCGCGTCGTCCGCGCGTCTTGCGGAACTTTCACGAAGATCAAAGCACGCAGAGACGGGGAGGGAGGGAGGGAAACGGGGGGATGGAAACGAACGCCGGAGTAGCATCGTGCGCGAAGGATACTTCGAGCGAACTTCCGGATGTGGAGATATCCCGTCCTTTCGCGGCTGGCTGGCCCGGGCAAACTTTCTGCAACCACACGGAACACGAGAGACTTTTCAGCGACTTCGGATCGCGTTCTAATGATACGCCACCATCACCGAAAGAATTCCAATGACAGTTAAAAAGAATATGGTTAATTTCTGAAAAAAAGAATTCTTTTTAAGTGAAATAGATTAGATGCGTTCAGAATGCAGCGTTCTCTCTGTTTCCGAAACAAGAAAATCAGTTTTTAAAGATTTTTTTAAAGCAACATTTCCAATTTGCGCCGATTTAAATTTTCCACAACATTACCTACTCTTTTATTAATTAATAATAATCGATTAGTTGATTAATATTGGGTTAATAAATGATTTATTGAATTTATTAAAATTGAAGATTAGCTATAATGTTATTGCTATATAGTTATATAGTTATAATGTTATTTTGTTATTTACATATTATATATTATATATTAATGGATCCTTTAATAAAGTACTATTGATCATTCCAAAAAGAAGGGTAATATTTGACAGCAAACATATAATTTCTTTATTTATATCCACAACCTTTCGACCATTGGTTCTGATCCTTTGCGTATAGTGTAACAATATATTTTTAAACAGCGTTTTTTAATATAAGGACTCTATTTGACACACAGCTCATGTAAATCATAAATTAATACATTGTAAAACTAGCGCGATATAATAATAATGTAACACCTTTTTCTTTAGTACGTAAACGCTTTAAAAATATATTGTTACACTTGAAAAGGACCAGAACCAATGGTCGAAATGTTGTGGATATAAATAAAGAAATTATATGCTAGTTTGTTATCAAATATTACCCTTCTTCTTGGATCGTTAATCACTGACGAAGAGAAGATTTTTTTCATACTATCGATCAATTTCTAATTATTTAACACAAAATTTTACAAATATATTCTATAAATTCACATTCTATAGATTTCAATATTCATTTTATGGAAATCTTTGTCTTGCGTATAGTGAAACTATCGAAAAATTTCACAGTCAAAGATAAAAGATTACAATACGAAGAGTTTGCAAAAACAAAGACTTCAAAGAGCATAACGCATGGAATTGTCCAACTTCCCAGCGTAAACAAAAATATCACGACAAACGGTGGTCGCAGCGCTTCGGGACACGGAGTGCATTCCAGATAACCATGCACGCGAAAAGCGCAAACGTGCGAAACGCTCGCGGAAAACAATAGCGGGGTGAAAGAGGAGTGGCGGCAGGGGAAACAAAAAACCGAGGTAACATTTGCCGTGTACCGAGTACCGAAGCGTGTTGTTCGACGCGGTCAAAGATTACAGCTGCCAGCCAACTGCACGCAGCTGCAACTGGATGTCGTGCATCGTAATGCAAAGTAGCTCTAGAAACAGTAATTTGTGTGTTCGAAAAGCATGTCGGCTCGCTAGACGGACAGAGATATATGTGTGCCGCGAAGAGAGGGAGAGGAACATTCGGGGAAGCAACAACCGAGGCTTGTAATAGAGAGAATCGAGGGTGTGACTGAGAAAAATTAGCAGCGCGCAAGGAGCGGAAAGAAGGATAAAACGGGTATGTAAAGGGGGTGAGAATGGAAAAAAGGAACTTGGAGGATAGCTGATGGAAGAATTTTGCGGAAGTGAAAGAAGAGCAAAAGAAATACTGACAGGTAATGTATAGGGTAGTTCATGCATAATCATTAGCTGTGACAATTTGTAAGACAGTTTCAGAAACTGTGTTTACGTAGATATTACTTACGACTTACAGAGTAAGTCTAATAATTTAAACTCAAAATCTTTTTTTAAAATTAAAACTACAATTTTTATTCCTCGAGTAATATTTTATTAACGTACTTTATTAACGTAACGAGAGACATTATTCAAATCCTCGAAAGCTTAAAAGCAAAATCACTTTTCTTTCTCGTCGGCGTTTATAGCGAAGCTTACTCTCTTCCGAAAAATTCACTGTGCTCAGCTCACGCAAGCCATCCTGTATAACAGGGAAGCCAAAGGCATCAGAGCAGCAGACAAAAAAGACGAAGGGGATGACGGGATTGGGAAAGACAGAGACGGGAGGATTGAAAAGGTAGGCAAAGTGGTAGCTGGCGAAACGAGCGCAGGGGGTAAGGGGGCTTTGCCATCTACGCGGAAAGAGGAGGTGAGCGGCACCTCGGCTCGCATTCCAAGCAGACTCGGTGAACCGGGTTCATTATTTTCTCGTTATAAGTTTCTACAACTCCGGCTTGTTGTCGTAATGCTGTTAACGCGGACGCGCCGCGAATTGTTAAAGAGGCGAACGATCGGCGCACGTATATACCCGGCGGCTTCCTTGAGCCGCGCGTCACGCGCCACCCCCTTCGTCACCGTCGCCAATCCCCCCTCCCCCCCATTACATCTCACCGAGTCGTCGTCATGCGCTTCTTTTCGTCGGCTTCGTTTATTAACCCCGGGGTATGCGCACCCTCGTCCTTTGACTCTGGAGTTATACCCAAAGGAGTATTCTCAATGTTTGTGTGATCTGCATTCCGGCCCAGATTCCAGCCGAAGTATTGCCACTGCGAAGTTTCATTGTATATCTATTACAACAGCATTTCTCTTCTTTGTACATCTAGAAAACCAAACAATTCTGTGAAATATTTTGTTATGACGAACTAAATAATTTCGGGGCGCAGCTGGAATTATTATAACTGGAATTATTATGGAGCTAAACGTATATTTAATTTCTTTATAGTATATGTAATTTTTTAAATAATATTTTTAAAAAATTTTATCGCAACATAGACTGCAGTTTTTATATTTCATTTATTAGATTGTTATACTGATAATGTTTATTATTGAATTCTTTTTATTCAACAATTTTTGCAATAATACAATTGATGCGGTTTTCTACATTAGACATATTTACAGAGTCCAATGAAATTTGACATCGAATGCGCGATAACGCCGTTCAATTAATTTCCACGCGAGCGGGTTGATATTGGAAACGTATCGTTTCGCATTTTCTACCTGTTTCTGTTATCTGCGCTTGTCTTTGTTACAGAACGCGAAATGAGACAAGGGGAACGAATCGCCGTTGAACGGGACGATTTTTAAAACGCTGATTGTGCAATCGCAGTCTGCGACCGCTGATTTTATATTTTGCGTTTTCTCTGCTTCGTTGAAAAAAAATTGACAATTATGTAACGCGCTCTATTTGTGCAACGAATATTTACTTTAAGTTGAGAAGAAATTTCCTTAAAAATCCCTCACATCTTGATTATTCTTACATGCACTTTTTTAACCAATAGCTCTTATGTATTTTGTACAAACATGTGTGTGTATGTATAATTCTTTTAAATTCTTTATCGATGAGAATATAAATTTTAAAAAAGTGAAAGTCGAAATGCGGTAATTACTGTCATATTAAATATTCCATTTGCGTAAGAGTAAAATTGCAATAATTTAATACCGCAGCAATAATTACATACTGTTGTGTCGTAATATGCATATTGGGGTAATTAATTCGCATATATTATGCAAATAAAAGTTTGAAAAGATTTAGAAGAGAAAAAGAGACAAAATTCAATATTATTTGCTTATGTCGATATAAAATTTAATAACAGATTCAATATGTATTATTTACGATAAAAAATTTATGAAATTTCAATGTAAAGAATAATTCGTTTATTAAGAGAGTATTATACATTTTAACACATTATATATTTTATTTTGACAATTTTGCTTACGGAACTCTAAATGAAATACATTTTGCATTATTATTACAGCGTTTCTGGCTTTTATCAGTATAAATAATTGAATGCATACATAATCGAGCTTGTCTCCGTCAAAAATAACATTTCTAGAAACACTTTAACGCAAATGCGCTGCAATTAAACTGCAGTTCAAGTAAAAGTCTTTCTAAATACTTTCTTCGGCATTGTGTATTGTATTACTCGGTGTACATATTGCCGTATTTAGAGACGCAATTTTAAAAGTCTTCTGAGCTTGACTCTAACAAAAGGAAGCGGGTGATCGTCTGTATTGTTCCGCCAGATAACTTCCGTTTGCTATTCCCGTCATGATTAACCGATTAACGTCGCCATCGACGCACTTCCTCCTTCGCAAGTTTATTAATAACCCCGTTACGAAAAAAGATGCGATTGATGTCATGGAAGAATGCAACTAAAAGGAGCTTTAAATACTAATTTGTTTAAAGTAACATCCGTCGCCTCCAACCAGTGTCCTTCAGCTTTCCTCACAATATTCTCCATATGAATAGTCAATAGATTATTTTTTAACTTTTAAGATAGTAGACATATCGTATAGTGTTTTATTTATATAATTTAGAATCATTTAATAATTGTCGAATCCACGAATAAGTATTTTAGATTGTACGTCTTCTAGTGATTACAACTTTATTATTATACATTCCATAGAGATATAATAGATCGGAGGTGCAAGTGATGAGATTCCTATTTAGATTCGACATCAATCAAATGAAGCACCGTGCTGTACGCGTTCTAGTGAAAACCGCGAGAGCCAAAGTTCCCACGAGTCGATAAACGAACTTCATCCCGCTCGTATTTCCAGAATTAATAGTGCGCCTTACTTTTAAGACGCTTCATTAACTGCTCTAACAATACTTGCCGCTCTATTTCTCATTGATTCCATTTAATTAATTTAACGTAAAACTTAAAATCTCCAAGAAGATATGTATATATAGATACTGGTAAAATTGAAACTGGATATTGCTCGCTGTTGTGCTAAAGAGAAATGGTAATATAGTATTTAATTTGTATTTTAAAAAGATTATCTACGGTAAAAATATTGTTATTCAAGTAAAAGGATATGAACGACAAATGTAGACATCGTGTGCAAGATATATCATTATCGGATCATTCTTTTATATAAATGAATTTCCCGCATATAGTATTATATTAAAATGCTTTATATATATTTAAAAAGATTCTAAAATAGCATGACATTCTTGACGACATGTATACACAACCCATTTCCCTTTAAGTAGTCGCGTGCGTCAACCTCCTTTCCAACCGGTGCAATCTTGACTCACCCACCCGTTGCTCTTTTCAAGTTTTTCTTCCACCCTCCTTGCGTTTATTAATAAACGCCGGCCGGGCGCCTCTTCATGTGCCATCCTTAGGAGGGAAAGTCAAGTCGAGGCACAACTCGTCGAGGGAGAGGGCGATACTCACCTCATCGTTTCTTTACGGCACCCTACGGGATTATCGAGGAGCCACCCGGGCTTGATATACTGTGTCTCTCTCCTTATCAGACACGGAAAGACGTTATACGATCCTGAGGACGAACGTATCCTCTTATGTTCGGCGCTTCTACTTTTTTCCGACGAACTATACTGCCGCGTGTCCACATTTTCGACTCTATCCTCGCTATTTCTGAGATTCATATATTTAATATTTAAGCACAATTTTACTCATTTTGTTAATTTAATTTTATAAAAATAACTAGCTATGTAGAATTAGATATGAACGATAAATATAGACATCGTGTGCAAGATATATCGTTATCAGATAATTCTTTTATATAAATAAATTTTCTGGAATCTGTATAGAGATCGATCTATATAGATACAGATTCCGGCAAATATTTTAAGCAATGAATAATTTTACTAAATATTGCATGTAAATTCATGATTTATTGTGAAAAGACCATATTTATCACACGAATCGAGATTAACGTATCAAATATCGAACGGTATCAAACATTTATTCCATGATACTATTTCAGTATAGATAATTTATTCGTAACGACTGACCAAAATAAGTTAACCTTGGATATTAGCCTTTAAACTTAGCATTATCGGTCACCAGACTCGTACGTTACGCATCGCTGCGTTTCACGCTGTAATATCACAGACGTTATAAAAATTATAAGCTGAGTCGGTGAGTCTATCACGACCCAGACTGCGCAATGAGCTCGTAAAGTTGAGTGCAGATAACGCCGGTGATAAAACCAGTGGTCGTGTATGTCAAACGCGATTAAAGCGCATTCGTTGCGACATAATAAGTAGTCTCGTTTTATTTAAAGGCATTAGATATAGCGATGTGTATTTGCGTGAAGAATCAAAAAAACGCACATTTGCGTGAGCAATGATGCCTGCCTTTCGATGGATTCAGATTAATCGCCTCGGGCGATTAAAAGGAAATTCATACTCACTGCTGACGTCGTCCTTTACATGAAAGCGAATGAACGATTTTCGGTATTTTTATTATCGGTGCGAGGACGAAATTGTGCGCCGGACTGGAGGGACGCAAGAGGGCTTCCGTCATAATTAATATACTCGCAGCGAAATCGATTTGGTAATCCGTGATAGCGCATATCCGCGAGAGAACGTAACCAGTCGTCAGACGTCAAAAGCAAAGCGCAATTATCAACAGAGAGCTTTCCCTCCCTGGCAGAATCCGCCGCGATATTGCGCGGCGAGCCGAATATACCTCCTCTACTGGGTGTGTCTGACCAATCGTGCTTCCTTTCACTTGCAAGTACGCGCGTAACTCTCTCTCGACGGGAACACGAATAAAGCATCCCCCGATTGCCACTTCATTAGAAGAGTGCAATACCGAGAACGGAAAAATAATAGTAAAAGTAAAAATAAATAAAGTGAGTAAACAAAACGCAATGTTTTTTCAAGCTGATGAAACAGCTTTTAATTTTTATTAAATAAAAGTCTATGTACTATAAAAGTGTAATCAAAAATATTATCACAAAATATATGTAAATATCATATAAAATTGTTGTTGTACAAGTGATTAATTTAGCAAATACATATGAATTTTAGTATTCAGTGATTTATAAAACGGATATCACCTCTTTTTAGCTATTCGTGCAGCGTGTAACTTTAACTGGGTTGGCTAGGAACACCCTGTACGCGGATAAGCTTCCCGTAATATCGTGCATATAATATACACGGTTGCGCGTGTGGTTCGCGTTTGTATACGTACACGACGAACGATGCACAACGGTGTCTACGATTTAAACTTGTCAGTGGCAGATATTGCCGCACCGCAACGAAGATAGTCTCGACCGTCTTTCCTTCGATAAATAAACTCCGTGTTCGCTATACAATGTTAAATGCGAAACCGTCGCATTAGCTTATATATTTGCGTCTCCTCATTTCGTCTATTTAAGCTGCCGAAGAATTTCGTTTGGAATTGTTGTATAACAATTATAAATTGAGCTATTTTTTTGGAGCGCATTTTTTTCTCACTTAATGTGCTTATTTGGTTTTTTATTGCAATGTAAATATCTGAGGTAAAGATTAGTAGTAAGCAGTAGTCAGGCAATTAATTATCTTACACAAATATGTATAATTTTGTGATAATTTATTTAAGACGCGTTTGTAATTCAAAGCTTTATGATAACACAGGCCAACAAAATGAGGCCGACCTCCATACCCAGAAACCGGAGTATACTTTTCCGAAGGTTTTCGATGCGCTAAATCCAAATCTGGCCACAGAATTGTTCTGTCACGTCAAGATTTTGAGATATCCTAACCTAAAAGTGCAAAAAAGACCGTTTTTGCCCATTTTCAGTAAGTTTTTGTGGCGGAAGAAAATTTTTGTTCGCAATTTGGCAAAAACCATGTTAAAGTGCTATTCATCAGCTTTGAAATGCTTTTTTAGTCATTCCGATACGATTTTTTTTCATCGAGTTATGGAAGTTTTTGTCAAGGCACGATTATGATAATTACGTAATTCTTCCTTCTTTATTTTCGTATTCTGTCAATATCAATACCAGTGTACTTGTTTGTGAAAATAAACCTGCCGTGCATATGTAACCTCAAAATTTTGTTACTTATTTTCATACATTTACACATTTACTACATGTATGAAAATCATAATCGTGCTTTGACAAAAACTTCCATAACTCGATGAAAAAAAATCGTATCGGAATGACTAAAAAAGCATTTTAAAGCTGATGAATAGCACTTTAACATGGTTTTTGCCAAATTGCGAACAAAAATTTTGTTCCGCCACAAAAAATTACTGAAAATCGGCAAAAACGGTGTTTTATGCACTTTTAGGTTAGGATATCTCAAAATCTTGACGTGATGGAACAATTCTGTGGCCAGATTTGGATTCAGCGCATCGAAAACCTTCGGAAAAGTATACTCCGGTTTATGGGTATAAATTTTGTTGGCCTGTGTAATTCACAACACGCTTTTCGATTTTATTATACAAAAAGTGCTTCGTTTCACACAGTCCAGTCCTAGTTGCTTATCCTAACTAATGAAACAATTAAACAGCAAACAAATCAGGGATAAGGTTACCAGAAGACTTTCGCCTAACGTAGGGTAAACAGCTAATGTCGGCGTAAATGTCGGCGCCGTGTAAATTGTGAGATGCGGAAACGGGAGCCGTTAATGCCTGAACTCTGACGAAAATCCGAAATATCCCGACGAACAAAGTCCGAGAAAAGCTCGCTGGGGCTTTCATAGCGAGGTCGAGGATGCTACACCGAGGTGCACAGAGGGTGGAGGAAAGTCCTGCGGGCGCCGCGCCGGCGTCCTTAGTGTCCCACGGGAAGAATGAACGCGTTAACTTTCGATGTGGAGCAATTTAAGTTTGTAACAAGCGTGGCGTGCGGTCGCGAGATCGCGGGACAGAAAGACCAGTAAGGGAGATAGGATAAGGGAAGGACACGGAACGAGGCGAAAGGAGTGGCGAAGCGGCGCGGCGGGGCGACGGGCGGATTGACCGTACCGTGCGGCGTAACTTGCCTCATGAATTAATTTCGCGACGGAATCGCTTGTATACTACATTAACTTTTAATTTGCTAAACGCCTCTCGGCCCCCGTCGTCCCCACGCGGTATTTATATATCGATCCTCTGCCACTCGCTTCCTCCTTCCCAACCGTCTCCACCCTTCTTAACTCGCGTTACATTAATGGACCGCCGCGGGAACACGGTTGTCCCTGACGGCGGGCTTATTGCCTCTTTCGTCTCTGCGAGTGCTCCATCCACTTCTTGCACCGTAAGACGTATCTCATCCTTCTTTTCGGGGCTTGAAGCTACCCCCGGGCATACTTCCGAATCGTCCGTCCTGGGGTTTCCGGAAATTTAACAAGATCTTGGAGCGGATCCTAGCATTAGATACCTTTCTTTCCGAGAAGAAGGAAGAGCCTAATAAGACTGACACGAGCGAATTTTTTTCTAAAATCTTTTCAAATATATAGTTCATGAATTAGCGAAGCTTATTCTTTGTTCTTCGATAATTTTGCTTTCACAATAACACCACAGGTGTATGTGTATTAGGTATACAAAAAGACTGTCACCGACAATTTCATGAAAACATTCTAAGTTAGAAATTGTAGTCTCTCGCGCCTGCAATCTTCATTTTCGAACAAATTCCATTTGCAATCGTGCAAACAAGACTTCCCTTTGAATTATAAGTATCTTCCATTTTTCGTCCTTTGCATTGAGTAATCTGAACGTCTAGCGAGTTTACCGTCAGAATAATACAAACAAAGTGCGAACGCGCGGTTTATTTACCGAGCTAATAAGTCTCGAAGGGGAGTCGGCGCCCTTGGAGCCGTTACGCAAATATCGCAGTGAGGCGCGACGTTCTTAAGATGCATAAAAAATTTCTAGCCCGGCATTCTCCGCTTCGTATTCCCGGGAAATAGTCGATATCGCGGGAGAGAAGGGTTGGCGATGCCGGAGGTAACACGAGGAAGAAACTAGTCTTCGTAATAAAATCACTTGTTGGATTTCCGGCGATCCTGCAATCGAGCTTCTGATTTATGTTTTTGAACCGCCCTTCGCTTCGGAACGGAAAAGCGGGAAATATATCGCCGACTTTTTTCAGAGCTAATATCGTATCGGATGCGCCGCACGTCACTTTGAAACTATTGACTACGCACCCTTATAATTTTCGGACGCATGCACAGCGTTTTTTTAATAAATTAAGATCAGTAGTAAATTAAAATTTTGTAAAATTTATACTTATTTATTATATTTTTGTTAAAAAATTAACAGTTTCTTTAATATGAGAAAAAGGAAGGAAAGAATCTTTCCAGTTCATACAAATATTGCAAACTTCTTAATTTTTTAAGACGAAGAAATTCTTATAATTAACTTTGCAACTTTTCTCTCAAGCTATTTGGATTTTGAATTTTGCATTCTCCTTGCAATAATAAAAATACATATTATGTGTATATAAACAATTTAATTTAAGGTTTATAGGAGCGTATTTTGAGACGATACACGAAATTGATATTCTGCTTGTTCTTGAAAATGCGGGCACCACAGTGTTCAGCAGCCCGTGCGCGAAATTTCATCTCGAACTCGGCGCGGCGAACGGCGAAATGCGCTGGCAAAATCCGAGGAAAGCGCATTATTCTTTTCCCCCCGATCTCGCGTCCAACTATTCTCAACCATAATTACGCGCATCCGCGACTCGTTCCGTTCGCGCGCGCTTCCGCCGCCAACAATCTCTGCCGCCCTTGCACACGCGCGTATAATTAACTCGAGCCAGCCCGTAACTCATCCCCCGTAATCCGTTTTTTAAAATAACACGTAATATCTTCGCCGAGTCTCCCTTTCAGAATTATCGAGCCCATCCTCCCGCACATAGAGGACTCCATTCCTTCTCTACGAGGGGAAGGATGCGTCGAGATTGGCGAAGGAAAGAAGGATCGAGGGAGCCGGATTAAAACAATTACCGGTCGCAGAATGAGAAAAAGCGAAAGTTATAAGGGTCACCCCTGCAGGTTTCTCATCTCCCATTTTCCACCTCGACCGGTTTGACTATCCGTAGTATATGCGCGAGGTTGTTTTAACTTACCCTCGTACGAATTGCTCGCGCTTCGCCGCTCTGCCGGCGCGGAGGCGTCCACCCAACCCCCGCCGCTCTGAGGTCGCTTAGCGCGCAATATAACCGACCGCAATAGCATAACTATGATATATACGCACAATTTGGAGTAATTCCGTTAAAACAGAATAATGTCGACCTGGGGAGGAGGTTAGCGCCGCTGTTGGCCAGGAAAAGAGAAGAGAAGTTCGTTTCGCGTGTAGGATCCACGAACCCCCGCGATACAGGGCGGTCCAGATATGTTGCTACGAGGAATGTCAATTGAGTCATGTACATTAAAGAAACTCTCTAAATTAAAAAAAAGTACGATATATATTTGTAAAGTATAAACAAATTATTCACGATTGTAGTCATTACTTTAATGTGTTGATTTCGTAATATGCTTTACGCTTCATTAATTTTACTAACATAATAAGATAATAATAGATTATTATCGATCATAGCTATGTAATATTTATTTTATTTGTAATCTTGGTGAGATTTATTAACGGCAAGATTTATTTTCGCCGTTCGCCGCGCCGAGTTCGAGCAATATTAACGGAATAATATTTTACTATATTGTTTACATAAATTTAACAAAAGTCAACGGAAAAATTGAATTTCCGAAACGAAAAGCTGTTATACTAAAGCCAATGACAAACATTATGGCCGAATCCAGCTTGCACAATACTTGACGAACTGTTGTTTCTGAAGTGTACTGTAAACATACGGGGAGTATGGGCGGCTCGCCAATTGAGGTGCAACTCCCTCAGTTCAAGAGGGCCGTATATGAGAACCGTTTGACGCCTGTCTCTGCAGCGGCCGTAAATTAACCCTCAGATGCGTGATTCAATTTTCACCTCATCTGAAAGTGTATATATGCATATAGTATTACTATTTTAAATTATAACTAAATCTTTGTTATTTATGAAGCAAATAAATCTTATATAAAATAAGTTACATCAAGTTATTAATTTATATTCAAGATTACACGTTAAAGATCAAAATCCTTACATCTCATTATGTTTTATTCGCCAGGACAGAGCTAATAAATTTTCTTCGCAATTGTATCTCTCTCTCTCTCCAACCCTCCACGTGATTACGGAGCTAATTATTGACTCATAATTATTTACACTCATTACTTGTTTAAAACATTATATTCATCTGTTCAAAATCTTTGTCATTTGCAAAAGGGAGTATCTATCTAGCCGATCGTCGACGTTCCAATTCCTCGCGCATCCCTCTGTCGCTCGCCACAAATGCATTTGTATCGTGGATATTCGGACCACCAGGTAATGTTCCGAATGACTGGAAACAAATTAATAGCGCCGAATCGACACGTCGCGCTCGTTGTCGTTGATTGATGAGGGACCCAGCCGCGTTAAATAACAAATAACCGACGTTTGTTCGTAGCGCGTTCGTTGCATTCGGCGCAAGCCGCGAGCCGCGGCGGGTTTCGAGTATGGATTCACCTCTCTTCGTACGACTAATGAGTTTGGAATCTGGGCTACTCGGCCGCGATTATCGATCACGTGTCAAACTGCCATTTCTAGATCGACGTGGGATTGGGAGACGTCAGTCGACGGGAGTTTCTAGGAATCTCTCAGTAGATCAAAGTTTGAAACTTCATTTATTTTGTATCGAAAAATATTGAAGTAAATTGAATTACGTTTTATATCGTGAAAATGGCAAACAATAACGTTCAACAGACGAGTACTAAAGAAATTTATATTTGAAAATTATCATTTTCCAAAACTTCTATCTGCAACCTTCGGAAATGTATTTTAAAGTTTGTTTTGTTTTTTTAAAAAAAGGAGCATTTATATATTTTTTTTTTAAATGCTGAACAAGAGCAAAAGAAGAATCTTTCCTACTTTTTTAGAATATACATTCAGAGTGTTATGTCAGAAATTAGTTTTGTCCGGGGATTTTTTAAGCTTTTCGCCGCTTTTTTGAAAATGACCGTACCGCAGAAGAGAATTCGTATAAGGAAAAATAGATTTCTTGTTCGTCAGGGTCCGCCCATGGCACAACGTGCACGTTACGCTATGTTTCGTGTTTTCCACCATAAACCTACCACTGCCGCGGCAGTGCCCGTAGCCGAGCGCCGTAATAATACGTAATATCTTTACTGTTTTAGGCAGCCGCTCGCGTTATTCGGATGCCGCGCGTGCCTCGGGAGTTTAATTTCGAATCGTATTATATCCGGTGCGCGCGCTACAGGCTACGGAGCAAGAGAGAACCAAAATGAGAAAGAGAAAGAGGTAGAGGAAGGGAAGTGGAGATCTAAGGGGGTATAAAAGAGACGGAGACTCCAAGAGCAAAGAGCGGGGAGGGGAGTGCAAGGAAACCGAGGAGAAGAGGAAGAAGCGGGGAGGCCGGAGGATTTGCAGTCGGGCAAGCAGTCAGGCGAACAGCCAGCCAGTCGGCCAACCCCCTCAGAGCGCCTAGAAGCGCAAGGGTGAGCAGAAAGACGGATAGATCCCAGGATCGAAGAGAAAGCAGAAGGGAGAGGGAGAGAAAATGGGAGAGAGAGGAACGGCCCAGACTGTGCGGACCATGTCTGTGGAAACCGTTCACCAGAGAGAGGGCTGGAAAGGGATAAGGAGATCGGGGAAGGGTTGGCATGGTCGAAGAGGAGAGGCCTGAGATGAGGCCGCAATTGCGGCGGTACCGCATCGCGGTGCTGCACATCTCGGGAGCGGGGAATGAATGCAAGCGCAAAGGGATACACTGCGCGAGGAGAGTAGGGTAGAATAGGACGGAAGGGAGAAAGACACGGGGAAGAAGATCGTCGCGAGGAGGGAGGACCTGGAAGTCGCTCGAGAAACTTGGAGAATCGCTGAGGAGTTTTCACTTACATGGGGCTGAATGTTGGCCACGGTATACTCGGGTGGACGAGGTTGCCGGTAGTTGGTTGAGAACTGCCGGATTCTCGAGCGTTATCATCGCGGAACAACAACAATCTGACGACCCTACGCTCGTTAATGAGACTTTGAGGGTGGGTTCTGGAAGTGTTTGCGAGTTGTCGCGAACGATACGGAAAGGATCTCATGTATGAGAGGAATGCGCGTCTCGCCCCCGATGTAATCTGTAGAATTTTTTAAAAAAACTCGAAAGATTTTTAGTATTTTACTAGTGTGTAGTAGTGTGTAGTAAATTTCATATTTCGATCATGCTACACAAAATAGAATGTTGATCACAACAACCTTCAGCGGTAGTAGTTCGAAATAAATAATATAAAAGCATCCCTCTCTTTGAAGCGAATAGAATCGCTTATAATGTACATCTGATGCATTATTGATTACATCTTATCAGGAAGAGAGAAAAGAGGATTCCTTCTTACTTTGCGATGTAAAAGAGAACATGGTATAAACTGATGCGGTGGAAACAATAAGAACGATCGAAAACTGGGATGCTGGAACAATGCTGAAGTTCGTAGCGCATACATAATAGAAACTTATAGACGAAAGATCTCTTGTACGTCGAATCTCGCGACAACATTCTATTAATTATCATACGTTAATGCCCAACCGTCTCGCGCATGTCGGGAAAACAATACGAGATACGCGACGTTTATGATAGGCGCTGCTAATGATGGCGCAAGAAATGCCGGCGGGTTTAATGCATGCACTCCCACAGGAATGTTTAACGCGTAAGAGCGACAAGCAACGCGATTAATAACGATAGTGGAAAGAGGATGCCGTTATTAGGAGAGTTTCTCTTGTACTTGTAACGGCTGAAAACGATATTCCACTGTTATGTGCTTTGACTGTAATACATGGTGAAACGGCATCATGCGAAGGCATTATTAATAATTTGACGTTGTGTAATAATAAATTTCATAATATTTATTATAGTAAAAAAGATTTTTTTTTTTACGATGAATCTTTAATTTAATATTATAATGTATAAATATATAAAGACATTCATAAAATATATTCATACAAGTGTTAATTATAATTTACAACAATGTGATAATTGCAAAACAAATTAAATGTTGTGTAAAAATAGAAATGCAAAACTTTTACATTATGTATGTAAAAATTTCGTAGATTTTAGTATTTTATATTTTTCTCTTTATTTTATTGGTATATTATTATAAAAAATATATTTTTTCTTTCAAAGAAATACAAAATTTGATATAACCGGGAATTTATTTTACTGTTAATTTTTATAATAAAAAACAGGTAGCTATTGTTATTCTCAGTGATCGATATTATTTGCGCGCACAAGTAATTTTTATTTTAAAATTTTGAATAATCAATAAAACACAGTAATTGCTGTTCCAGTCACATAATAGAACAATTTAAAACATTCAACAAAGAATTTACAAAATTGTAAGATTCATGTTTTATATATACTTATAAGATAGAATTATATATAGAATATAAATATAAATAGAATTATAAATAAATTATATAAATAATTATATAATTATGTAAATAATTATATAAATAAAATATACTCCTATAAATGTATACCAATAGATATAGATTTTTATAAATATGCATTAAACTATCAAACAAGATCACGGCAGACTCATCTGATTCTATACAATCGGTAAGTGCGGAAGTCTGCAAAATTATAACGAGAAGAATGACGGTCAACAACACGTATACAGCGAATTTCCAACGGGAATGATAAATAGAAGGTCGGAATCCCAGTTTTATTCTAAGGCAGACTAATGCAAATGAAAGGATGCATCGCGAACAACAGAGTCGGAATACGTGAAACAGGAAAGTAAACCGTGAGGTGGTTCCCTTGATACACTTTGCACCACGAATAATGAATCTAGTATCGGAAAAAAAATTTTCCTTGGCTGATAAAATTTTGATGATTTCTTACTCTACAATATTCGCAAACTTGAAAAAATGTAAAATTTCTATTCGTTAAATGGCGAAATTTATATTACGTTTTAGTATTTACGGTTTTCTTAGTGGAGTTAATGTTCAATGTTACAAGATAACCGCGTCGAATATCTTCATTTTCTACGGCGTCTTGCGGAAGGATTTCTGCAGACCGTATCGTAACATTTTCGCCCGACTTACGTCTTAATTAACGCTCAGTTTCCGAGGTAGTGCGATTCCATAAACGGCAGCGGTGCGGCCAATCGACTTCCAAAGAGCTCAATAATGAAACCATACCAACATTTCCGCGCAACTCATCCCTTGAATTGGCGCAATAAAAGTAAAGTACGCAGCGGAAAGGGCAGGGACGCTAATAGACAATTTGGAAAGTATTCTCGAGGATGACACGCGACAAGACGACATTTGAATAATCCCACGACGAGAAAGGGAGAACGACAAAGGATAGGAGGAAGTGAGGTAGAGGGAAATATTGGGTGAGAGGGCGAGATGAGGGAGAAAGGGCGAGGGAGGAGGGGATGCAATATGCTTCGACTGAAAATTGGGCGGCCGGGTTCACATCCCTAGATATGTCTAGCAGATAGTTTGTCCTTGACTGCTTAATTAATTTTACTCCCGCGCTTAGAAACGGACGGGGAATCGTGCTCTACGTACGTCTTGTTTGAAGACCCGACCCATAAATTTGTAGCCCGAGTGCTTCGTGCCGCTGACAACGTAAATTCCGGCTCTCGTGCAAAATTGCGAAATTTGAGTTCCACCGTGACTTCGTGACATGTCTTCGTTTGTACGAGACGTGACTTTGCGCGACCGAATATTGAGATAACGCGATGACCATTTTGTCAACATACAAGGTGAATACTCGAGATAACATAAATATGTATCGTGTCGTCGCTTAGCAAATAGGTTAACTGCTAAAAAATAGTAAATTAATTTTGATATTTTTAGATAGACTTATTTTCTTGATCTAAATTATAATCTAATCAAACGTTAGCAATTTTTAGTATAGAAATGAGTTATTTAATATGCATATCTTAATTTTTTATCGTCTCCAATAAATATCTATCTTTTAAACGTTAGTTATTCATCCAATTTTTCTTTATATAGAAAATCTTTGCAGGGAGAAAATAAAGGAGAATGTATTTTACCCTACGTAAAAGTTACATTAATACAGACATAAATGGGGAAAATGTTAGCAATATTTATAGAATTATCAGAGTACTATTTTATTTTTGCAATAGTTTTTCTTATAACATTCGAATGATATCGACAGTCACGTCGAAAACTGTGACGGTACAATTCGTCTCAGAGGCTAAAAGTTTTGCCAATAATAATCGAATTCGATTAACCTTCTTATCAATTGTAAATGTATTAGGCGTAGCGTACTATTTCTATGTTCAAACGTATAATATGGACATATACCATGAAAACGAAAAATTAATTATAACGTAAATTGAAAATCTCAAGCAAGTGACTTTGAATATCTAATCATAAGTAGTAAAATCAGATATTAGATAAGACTGTAATAAACAATAAAAAGTTCTATTTAATCCGATTGTATTTTTAAAATATAAGCTTACAATAATTTTCTATCTGTGTAATCATTTCAAGTTTTATTTATTTATCTAGAATATACAAAATAAAAATTAAACATTTACAATCTTCACTTTTCTATTTCCTCCGAGATCAAGAATTATTTGCAACAGTCACTGCGAGTTAGCTATTAGCATTTCTGAAACTTTCATCGTTTCACAATCTAACTATTCTCGACTGTGGTTCATTTATTGCACTTTTATATCATTTCGGTTTAATGTTCCGCTGCAGGCTCTTTTTTCGCTTTCATTAACTTTTTGATAGTGATTCAGTCAAGCAACATATTCAATCAAGCTTTGATCCGAAATAGCACGTTCTAACAGAACGGTTTGGAACGATTAAGAACGTGAGAAATCATTGTTACTTATTATTTTTGTAACAACAACGACGCTAAGGATGGCTCAAAAGTGAAGTCGAAACGTCGTATCGTATCTTGCATTACTAATTGATAATTAAAATTAATAATAATAGCACTAATATTAAATATATTTATAAAATTAATATAATTAAATGTATTTAATAATAAAATATATAATCTAATATTCACGCACCAATAAACCGCATTGTACTCTCAATATCTCGACTTTTATATTATTCCATTAATTATCTGTAACTTAGGAATCGAGTCATCATATTTTTTGAAATAAATATCGTAGGTAAGAAAATGAGAGAGACCGTATTATAAGTTTATGACAGAGAAATAATCCCGATTATCATGAGTAACCGCGTGGCGATTACACAAAATCACCAGCGAAATTGACTTGTGAATTAGACATCTAATCGCATCTGATTAATCATTGACGCAATCGTACCGTAATACGCCGTATGACGTAACGTTTGCGTAAATTATTCATTCGCGTATTATGCTATCTGTCGTTATCTCGTCCATCTGCTTGACAAAAGTCCTGCGGAGGATTTACAAATTACCCCCTTAAAACCTCCCTTCCCCCGTCGAACGGCCCGTGTGTATTGCGAGCGCGGAAGTAGATGGGTGGAAATTATTTACACGTTCTCTCGTTGCACAATGGCTCGCCCAATACCAGGTCAGAGTACATTAACGGTTCGTTCGTTTAAAGCGACCGAGTCGAAACCAATATCGTGGAGAGCGCAACGTTTGCATGCGCGGTATCACAGGGGAGCCGACGCTGTAAATCTTCCGATTTCCGCGCAAGAAAATTAAGAAGCTATTAATCCGATGGGAACCCGACACTCACCATGCGATCGATATACAGGATGTAACGAAAATCGCGCTCAATTACGGATTCTCCGATGAATTTTGTCAATCTGTTTTTTTTTTAGCAGCGAATTGTCGCAGAATTATTTAACACCTGAAGAGTCATCGACGAATTTGATCCTGCCAACGATAATAAATATACACATTTTACAATTTAAATACTAGCAATTTTTCAAAATAAAATTCAGAATGAGATTTTTTTCTCTCGTAAGACTCTTTAATCCCTTGCGAAATAATGTACAGTAGAGCGTCGATTATCCGAAAGTCGGTCATCCGAAACGTCGGTTAACCGAAAGCCGAATCACGCCAAAAAAAAATTTTTTTTTTACGACTGGTCACACATAAAATACATTTCCAGTGATGTTCGATTATCCGAAAAATCGATTATACGAACACCAATTGTTTCGGATAATCGACGCTCTACTGTACTATCATCGCGTAAATATATGACAGTTTATTTAAAAAAATAATTTTTTATAAATAAGCGCAGCGTTAATTTAATTATGCGAATTATATTAATATTCGCCGTTAAATTACTAGAGCATTGGCAGCAAGAAAAAGCAGTTGAATTAAAAATAAACGGATCACAAATAGATAGCGCAATAAAAGCGTTTCACGCGAAAACAGCAATTTGTGCCGCAGGTATTGTTAAACCGCAAAAAAAAAACGATAGAACAAAAAATACATTAGAGTCGTGCCTGGGCACGATAAATATTACGAAATTTCCACGTTTCGCGACTGTTCCCGGGGGGGAGGGGGAAGTTTCGAGCGATGTTCCGGCATCAATCGCTAAGCAGCAATAAATACGCTCCTTCCAATTTCCGTAAGGAATTCGCTTTCCGACTCTCCACGATGTTGGGCGCTCACGACACTGCGGATTCATGGATTTCGGATATAGCAGGAGGGAGCGGCGAATAGCCGTTAGCGCCAACTATAAGAAGCCGAGGCGGGAGTACGAAGCGGCGGGAGGGTGTTCAGGAAGGCTCAAAGCGCCGGAACTTCTGGGTAAGTGTAGTTTCCGGTACCATTACCGGGACGTACCCGCTCCGTTACCCCCGTCCGTACATTTCTTCTTTTCCTTCTTATTCTTCTCGCGAGTTCGTGACTAGTGCGTCGGTTACTCTCGCAAATCTCGGTTGCCAGAGCTTGAGCGCCAACATCGGCTTCACTACACGTTGCAGAATTTTCCCATTGATACAGTTTCTCGGAAAAAACGAAGGGCTATCTGCAGAACGCGAAGCAGCAATGTATCACGACATTCGGCCGTCTTAAAAATTATATCATCGTTATTTCTATCACTTTTAAAATCTTTTTCGCCAATCCGACATCGATCAGCCGAGAAATATCGGCATGCCATTAATGCAGCTCCGCAAATTACATTCCACAGTTATTATATAATAATCAGTGAGAGGCGGGGAAGGAAAAGAACGGGCACGATTTGTGGGCGAATGAAGTGGCTCAAAAGGGACAAATTGCCTCAAACAAAATTAGATTGGGTCCGCGTTTTTATTAAAGAGTCGAAATAAAAATGAGATACGTGCGGGGAAAAGGAAGTCGCGCGTACACACCCGTCTCGGACCATCATCGATGCCGGAGCAACAAATAGTTTCTGGATTGTTTCGAACTGTACTGGACGGGAAATTTTCCTGCAACCACCTTTCGCTCGCATTGCCGCGTTCGGTCGAACCGTTCTTCATCTATCTAATCAACGACCCCGGAGGCTGGCTCCTCTCCCTCTCTCTCCCTGTCCAAAAGAGAGAAAGAGAGGCAAAGAAGAGAGGGAAAAAGAGAGAGGCAGCTGCTGCAATTTCGTTTCGCTTATATTCGCATTCGGGGCGTGTTCGATCGACATTGGCAACTGCACTGCGGCCGCCAACACGCCGCCGGAAACGAGATCATCTTATTACTTGAATATTCTTCGCGATACACCCGGCGAATTTTCTACCCCTTTTATCGTTAGCGCGTTTCCGACAAAGGGAGATCGAAGTAAGGAAAGTCTCGGGCGCATCTTCGAGCGGCGAGGAGGAAACCTTACCGCGAGAGAGAAAAAGAGAGAGAAGGGAGTTTTCTCTTTTACAGTTTATGTTTTTCTATTCCAAGCGTAAACGATGAACTCGTGTTGCTTACCAGCAATCGAGAGATTATGTGTTTTATTATTATATTTATATTATATATTTATATAATAATTATACATATTTATACACATATAAATATATATACATATATATATTTATATGTGTATAAATATGTATAATACAATATAAATACATACATACAAGTATATATACATATATTATATTTTATCTTTACAAGTAATTCTGTGCATTACATGTCGCAAATGAAAAGTCATAATAAATTCAGAAACTTGAACGCGTACTCTTACATAGCTATTTTTATAATTGTAGAATTTTTTTACAAGATTACTCACCTTTTTTTAGGAATTTTCGTAAAACATTCGCCAAGAACGATCCGTGACAATTTTATTTATGTAAAATGTAATTAAATAATTGTAGGCCACTTTGCACATCCTCTGATCTGCTTTCGTACTTAGCGTGAGATTCGAAATGGAGTATCGAGCATTACGGCATAAGACTTGCTAATGTTGAGCTGAAAGCTCGTTTCGGATTTAAGCGAAACGGAGCCAAAGGGGAGATGTGAAGGGCACGTATATCTGTCGCATATGTCCCGTGGCGCGGGAACGCCGAAACGCGAAATGCGGCCTGGTCCGCATCCTTTCTCGAAAGGGCCAGCTCTGAGTGGTTATGAGCCAGCAGTTTCCATGTGGAACCTGAGAAGCGAGCTTCAAAGTCTTATGTTATAACTTATTAGACGGGATGCATCTCGCTATTCCTTTCAAATTAAATTTCCGGGGTAATACACATGCAATCATCCTTAATACTTCTACATGCGAATCGTGAATATTAAATCTGTTTCAATTTTTCGCAATTTTTAGTTTCTCTCGAGCTACATTGAAATTAATTTATACGCTATTAATTTTTCGATAGGTTTATCTTTCCACTTTATTTACTAATTTGCGTAATATAATATTTTGTACGGATCTTTTTGGTAAATGCGGATATGAAAATTTAAATGAAAATATAATATTTAATAAAAATCCTCAAAGAGTGCGGAGAATTATTTTCATAAAATATAGTGGGAAAAATACGTGAAATGATTATGCAAAAAACGAGCGCATTTACAAGTTTGGCAAAATATATACCCTTTGAAGCTCCCGGAATAATTGATATCCACGAATCGTGCGAAACCCTTTTCGGATATAACTAATGTCCAAGCTGAGCGTTATAACACGAACGACCGAACACGAACTCAATTTGGAAACGTCCGTGCCTGAGCTTAATTGCTTAGGCGATCACTGAATAACACATGCGTTCCGTCGTTTGGCAACACAATCATGAGGATTAGAGGATAATTCGATACAACTCGCAGAAACGACATGGAAATTCTCGACATATTCCCCTTAAAACTCGTCGATAATGATGCTCTAGAAAATTAACGTTTCGTTTACGACCGCCGTGTTTGCAAACGTAGTAAATGCGCACGGTATGAGCATATCGCGAAGTATTAAACATGATCTGTGTGAAGCTTTGCGAAACAATGTAATCTCGGTATATCAGAGGATCAACGACCACAGGAGATGCAAGCGCGTGTAAATTTCGGGATCTGTAAATTTAAGCATAAGTAGAGTTCGCAACTCCTATGAATCAAAGAATCTCTGGGTTTAAGTGCCTAGTGAATTCGTTTCTGTGAATCAGTTATAAATTTAGAGATGCGAAAGTTCGAGATTTCCTCATATGTAATGATCTTGAGAATCTATGTGTCCATAAATCTCGTGGATCCGAAGATTTACGAATTTCAGGAACCCGTATTGAGTTTAAATTTCTGAATTTGTAAATTTAGAGAGCAGAGCGTGTGTAGAAAGATCACAGGAGAATCTCCCGTAAATCCAAAAATCTATTACGCATCCGAATTTGGGCAAAGCTAAATTGGGATTTAGAGATCATATCATTTATAAATCAAGAGTTAAAAGATGCATATTAGAATATTAGCATCTCAAATGAGTCCACGAATTTGTTGGCCAAAACATTTTGGTGACATTAATTAAACCAAATAGAATTTTGATCCTTCTGAATCTATGAATCTATGTGTGTATATATACTATATACTATATCTATTCAAAATTTATGAGAGAACAAAACGGAAATTTGCAAATTATCAAAATGTCCAAGAACTTTTAGAGTTTTTAATTTAAAATCTCTAGCGGATTACTCTAAATTTTCCAAAAGGAAAATACATCAATCTGACGTATCTACAAACACGAAACGTCGAATAAAGTTCTAATGCGCGAATTTATATATCTTCCCAATGAATATACGATTGTACATTATTCCCGCAACGTCCGCGGAAACTGATATCCCTAAGCGCGATCATGTTCCACTTTAGTACCGTCGCCGTCTCCGTGGGAATTGCCCGCGTTAAGTCTTAACGCCTCGCCGCAAACGAGTCGAGCGCGGCACGTCCGCGTGCCATTTGCTCTTGTCGCGGCAATAACTCGCCGCCGCTGAAATACTTGCGGGAATTTAAAAAAAACACGGAGTACACGGGGCGCCGGTTAACTTCCGCAGAAATTATTAAGCGGCGCCTGTACTACCAGCACAAGGAGAGTTGTGCGCGAAACGTGCTCCCAGAGTGTAACGATCGTGAACACGCCGACCTCGCGTGATCGCACCGTCGCCCGTTCTTCTCCCACGTTTCTATCCTTCTATTTGTCCACCCTCCAATTCGAATGACCCTCCTATCCAAAGGATATTGCGTCTCTTTGCAAGAACGTTCTCGACTCCTCTTGTCTCTACTCTTTCTTCTATCGAGCTTCTCGGTAGAAAGGCGTAAAATGTCCAGGCTGTTCTTTCGTGACACGCAAAAAAAAAAATGAAATGAATGGAAATGCGAAAACAATTTTATTGTAAATATTCCTTAGTAATAGAAAATTCCGCTATTAAAATATTTTTTCAGCAAAAACACACACACACATGCACATTTATTATTATACTTACGTATAATAAGAGATCAAATAATAATTGTCTCGATAATTGAAATTAATTTATAAATATCATTGTCTGTCCATATATCTATTATTATACAAAATATAACATATAAGTTAAAAATTAATTAATTACATGAAAATCTCAAGAATAAAAAATATTTCTGTTATATCTCTTATGTTATGTGCGAAATATTGATATATCCGAAAAATGCCCCTTTAACTAATTAAAAACATAACGTACAAATACGTTCGAGCTACTATTATTACGAAATAGCATTGCAGTGTATCAGATTGTCGTTCCGTCATCATGTTACACTTGTCGATTTATCTGTACACGTATCTATCCGGACAGCTCGCTCGCTATTTACACTGAACCGTTCCCCGACATCGGTCAGACCGAGCCACCCTCGAACGGCCCCTTTCAACATCGCTTTCTCCACCCTCTTCTCTGCCTAGAGCACTCTCTCTCTCTCTCTCAATTCTCTCTCTTTCTCGATCTCTTCGCCATTTACCAACAATTCTCTGCTCCCTCTTCCAACACACATTCGCATAGAGAGGAGAGAGACTGCTTTTACGTCGAGAACTTTGCCAAAGGTAAAAATGAAAGCGCTCACCGCCGGCGAGTCTCGAAGGGGCGAAAAAGGCGAGCGTGCCTGTGAACGATAACGCTTCCTCTTCTTTCTCGATCTGTGAACCTCCTCGCTCGACAGAAATGACCATGACAGAAATGACCACCTATGCAAAACCCAATTTGGAGAAGGATTCTGGTTTATTTCCTCTCCCTCTAACGAAGGATCAGTGACTCGACAACTTGCCAATTGACTTAATAATCGTATTAACTCAACCCATCTTACGCAGGAATGTCTCTTATTTATTTTCGAGATTTTTCCCCAAAAATTATAAGTGCATTTTCTTTTTATTTTACATTTTTTTGTGACGTTCGACAGAGAAAGAATCGTCCTTTAGTGCACGAAAATTGAATTGAGTTTATGATATTAAATTACGTGACAGTGATATAATATATACCACATTTCTATCGTTAGAAATTTCATGCAACACAGTAGTTACTTCAAATTTTAATGAAAAAACGTAGAAAAAATGTAGAAAAGGAGCTTTAAAAAGAAGCTTTTTCTGGTCTGCAGAATCGTACATCGTATTCATGCGAGATGCAAAGATAACTCCTGTACGGGTACTCACGGTACTCGCACGAAATGTCAAATCCCGACGGTACGTCCATTTAAAGCAGAAACGCGTAACACAACGTATATACTCATTAGTTCTTTTAATAGCATCCCGTCATATTTCATACAATTCGCCGTATCCCAAAAGTTCCAAGTCGCTCTCGCAAAAGTTACAAGTCATGTGGGAAAAAACTCCACAACGCTAAAATGTTCCACCTTGTTTCCCGCCGCATGGCGCGCATCATAAAGTATGCCGTTATACCTGAACTTTTAATTCGCCGTTGCCGAATGGAATCGTGGCCGCATAACGATCCGCAGATCTACCGTGCGAGTGTATTCGATCGAATTTGTTGTCTTACTTCGCGCACACAAAGTTTTTAAAAATTTTAATCTGTAACACAACGGTTTTTTTTAATCAATTCTAATATATTATATAATACGCGACTTGGACTTTTAAAATGCAGCAGAAAACACCTTGATTGAAACAATGTGTTAAAATTCTCCGAGAAATGATTTTATATTCGCTTTGCATCGCTACATAAATATACTTATATTGTCTCATAACTATGATTCATGATCAAGGAACGTCGTTATATGGTCGTTATATAGTTACTCAGCTTATGCATCTGTCAATAACATTTTCCAGAAACGAATGAGACCATGCCCATGAACTATAATTTCCGCGTTAATGGCTGAATTGATAAATTGTCCATCAGTATGCGCTCTAGTCAGAAATGTCAATTATCGCAGCAATGTAATTACAATAATCAGGGATTATTATGATGAATGGAAATCTTTGAATTTGTGTGTAACGCGCAACGTATTTTTACAAATCTACTATAAATTCATCATGGCATAACGCGTATGCAAGGTGATATACATAAATGTGCAAGATAATATTATAGAAGCGAATTTTTTATTCACGAACCGTCGGCGCAGCGGGTGTATACACGCCAACGCAAAATAATAGCAACAATTAACGTTTCCGCATAAACGCTGCGTGCTTGATGATCGACCGACGTCGCGTAATGACACCCTCGGCTCACAACGGTAATATCAGGCGCGCTTAGCTCCGGGACGTGGTGACAAATGATCCACGAGGAGCGGCTCATTTACCACCCGTCTCTCGCAGGGAACGAGACGTTATTTTTATTTATTTCGCGGCTACACCCGACATCGCGAGATGCTATCCTCCTTAACTCGTCGCGCTCGCGCTCGATAGGGTATCTATACACGGAGGTACGCGAGCTTTTCCATTCTTTAAATCCTTCGGGAGTCGTGGCGAATACCATGACGCTTCCCCGAGAGACTCTTCGACGCCAGCTACGCGAGCCTTTAATACCGGGCCGCGAAAAGGGAGGCCCTTTCACCCGACAACTGTACCACCTTACGTGTCACTCTCCTATTTCCCTTCCTCCTATTCTCTTTCTCTTCCAACCGGCACTTCTTTCAACCCTTCTTTCTTGCGCCGACCGTGCTTACGAGTCCCTCTCGGCACTCGTTAAAGCACTGGGGATCACGTGGAGATGTATGGTGGATCGATGACTCTCGCTCGGCCAAAGAAGATCATGCGGCGAGACATGTTTGTTAACGCGCCGTTTGAGATAAGGCTCCTCGTTGTTTAATTTCTTGTTTAACTCACTTACTGTTGGAAGTTGAAATGCGAGGTCTGACTGAAATAATCAGAACACTTTCACACTTCGCGTTAAGTATGTCATTAGCTGACATACAGCAAACTGTATCTTTTGTCAATCCGCCTTTGTAATGGATGAGGAAAAAGTAATCTCGCCTAATAGCTTAACGGAGATTCTGAGATTTCGATGCGTACGATCGTATCAACTGACTTAAATGCAAATCCACGTGGCTTTGAAATGGGAACGAGAGAAGTCCATCAGGTGGTTCGCAGTTCTTTTTTTCTGCAATTTCCAAGAATAACGGATTATACCATTTCACTTTTGTCGCTGAAATGAGGTTGATAGCTCGCCGCTTATTCAGAAATCATTTTCATCTTATCCATGGACGCGACATTAAGTTGAGTATTTTAGCATCGTTGTTATTTCTTTTCTTTTTTATTACTTTTCTGAATGCATTTCAAATTAATGCAACGTATAATAACCCCGATACTTGCATAGCTTAACTGCTTTGCTTTTCTCTGGCTATAATGTAAATTATAGCGATTGTTTATACGCCGGGGGCGTGCAGCATGCTGTCGAAATGTTCTGCATCAAAGGGTGAAATCCCCTCTTATATCTTCGCCCGAAGTGGCAATTTTCGAGAGAGTGTGCAACATGCCAGCAACGAAAAGCCAATGCGGGGGCTTCATTTCGGAGAGGTACCTACGACACAAAAATAGCCGGGTGCACCGCTAACCCTCATTCTCGTCGACGATCGGAATCAAAGCTACAAAAGCTGCAGTGATATATTCGCTGGTCGACCGCAAAGCCGATTCCGGCAAATCATACGTATACCGCATGTATAGACGATCGCGCCACGTGTGCAATCCGCGTTCGCGTATGGACACGCGTACATATGTATATACGTGCACGATTCATGTCCAAGGCTGCACATATACGCAAATATACAAGCGTACAAGAGGAAGTCCCATCAGACAACGATGGCATTCGTGGCATTACCTTAGCCCCAATTTGCATCGCTACTTCCAGTCCACAATTATCGATACGTTGTTCGCTTATGTCAATTGATTGTTTGCTTATCTGTGCAAAGAGAGACAGAGAGAAATTCGCGTTCTAGCATTGTATAATTGAGAATTTGTTATGTATCTTGCGAATTCGGATACAAACATACATAGGAAGATTATTGTTCCTCCCCTCGCGCAATATATTATAGTATATACCGTAATACAAACTAAGTTCATTCTCGCGGAAATTTAATTTCACGAGAATTTCCTAATCGCATGCAACGTTGTATCGATCGCTTGTTGATGACAAACTAAAATAAAATTGAAAAATTTGAAAAGTAGATGCCGTATTTTTATAAAGTTATCTTTGAAATGGAGAGAGATGTTCCCTTCTTTTGGATATATTTCCGATTTATTGAAACGGACAAAATATTATTTAAACAAACTTCACCTGACAATTTCTATCATCGTCATTTTGAAAGTCAAATAAATAGGCAGAAGTAAATTGAATAATGTTTTTATAAAACAGTCGATTGATATTTTTCTAAAAATAATAATGTCGCGTTAGACGAAATTGTCGATTTATTAATGTGCAAACATATATGTAGTTGTGTAAAATTATCTCACATAAAACAGTTATATTATCGCAATAAAGCAGTTAATATTATGAGCAATAAATATGCGGTCGAGATTATAGAAAAATATATGTTACGGGCAAGTAATGTGATACCGTAACACAACACATTTCAGATAATACATTATGGCATTATGTGTACAAATACAGCATTTTTTTAGTCTACTACTAATTGCAAGAGTTGTTAAATTATTAATCCTATTTGAATATATGTATTTTCAACTAATGCTATGAATTAAATTAAAGGTAACAATTATTTTGTAAACATGTAATATTATATTTCTTTTCTTTCTACTAATACTTTTACGTCTTTTTTATATTTTTTTTATTTATAAAATATTTTCTGTAAATATATATATATATATAATTTTGTTAATGCAAAAATTGAAATTAAAAATTATTAACAATATTTAAAAGAAAATCATTATTTTCATATAATTATTATAGTCAAACGAACTTTGAGATACTTCGAATGACATCTACCACGTTTCAATGCAAGTAAACTCAGTGGATCAAGTAGAGAAACTTCATTGATAAATTTTAATCAATTACAATATAAATAATATAAAAACATTTAATTAACATGATAAAACAACAAATAACAAAATTTAAAAAACAAAATTAAAAATTGTGATGTCAATAGATATTATTTTTTAGGACGTACACAAGAAAGATCGTTTATCGGTATTTCCTGCAACATGAATAAATAATATTACTATCAGTCGAAAATGTTACGGTAGTAGGTAAATTTATTTAAGTAAAATGTTACACGATACTAAATTCGCAAGGTTTCACCATCGATAAACGTGCACCTGCAATTTCCACGTGTTGGAAAACACACCCTCGTGTTCGAGTCGGTCGAGTCACCTTCGATTTAATTGAAAAAAGAAAAGACAGAGGTTGAATGAGAATTAGAGTATACATTCAGCAACTCTACACACTAACTCTAAACTCTATAGAAAGGAGCTGGTGTCCCGACCCGGCGAAGGCGTCTAACGCATAAATTAACTAAAGAACTCGACTGTGTGCATACGCATTCGCTTGCTAAGATAATTTCCGTAATTTGCTCGTTAGATCGACGAAAGGTTAATTAACTCGAAGTTCCGAACTGGCGTCAGCGAACTCCCGTGAGATTGGTCGATTTAATACCTTGGCATACGATTAATTAATCACGCGCTAATTAACTCTACAGTGATTAACTGCCTGGGATTTTTTTTTTTTCATGCAGATTTCACCGAGAGAAAAATCAAGTTTATCGCACACGCGTTGTACCCTCTCCCGTTTATAAATCACCCTCTGTATTCCCGCTGCGCGTGAAGATGAACGCGAAGAGAATCACGCGTGAATACATTAAAAATGCTTCCTATACTGTAGACGTGATCGTCAACGACGATAAAAACTATGTTAACGAAAATAAAACCCCGACGATAATTGCTACGGCGAATTTTTCACGTGCAACTAGACATAAATTTCTCGCTCGTATCATAATTTCGCGATGTCAAACTAACTCATGTAATATGAGGAAGGGAGAGAGAGAGAGCGAGAAAGAGAGGGAGAGAGAATTATTTAACGTATATGTTTCTGACAAAATTCCACTGATAAAAATATTCCGAGAATTCAACTAAATATTTATTTTAACCTTATAAATGAAATATGATTGAAGGGATTAACGTAGCCCAATATGAAACGCGAAAATTGTAATCAATAAAAATTTGCTCTCCGCTGTTATAAAATTCGTACTGTATAGTTTTCATGTTTCTGAAGAACGATCAACGATGGATGAAATATTTGCTACGGTGACCGTGACGGCATAAAAAGTGCATAAATTATTTTAACGACTTGCGAGCGTGTGAATGTAAATTATTTAAGGGCCTAATGAAAGCACCAAGCGAGGAATTAAACTTTCCACGTTGTCATTCGGTGAATGCAATTTCCTTTTTCGGAAGTCGCATCGGCGTGCACGAGAGCAATACAAATGGCCCTGGGTGCGCGGATCGATATGTGCAAATATTGGTAAATTGCATGCTTAAACAGTCTGATTTGTTGTCCCATAATTTAAGGTCATTACCAAGCACATAATTATGAAACACGATGGACTTGGGACGATTAAATTAAGGTTAACGTAATTAAACCCGTCTGCCATCACACCAACTTAATCTCTTGATCACCGTGGACTTTCAAAAGTAAATTAGATCGTTTATTCTAACGAGAATGCTTCAATAAAATTATTGATAAAATTATCTGCCGTGAGAAATGAGATTTTTAATTAAGCTTATTATAAAAAATCTTATTATTTATGATTTATGATGAAAAATCGCGATTGGAAATAACTGTATAAGTGCAGCAGCAGAGTTTCCATAACGACTCAAAAATTTTAACTACTTCACCGCTCTGTTGAAAAACTGGCGCAAAACTTCTCGTGACTGCTGCAACCGTTTTGAGCGCGACGAAACATTTTGATGCAATACTTGAAACGTACATAGATACAAAAGTTGTGAAGCAGCAAACTTGGGCAATTAAATTTCTCGCTCTCAAGCGCGCTATAAGAAATTATCTTGCGGTTGGACGACCATAAAGAGCAGACTCCACTTAGCATGCCCACAATTTCCAAGCAATATTTGCTGTGGCAAAATTGCAAATTTTAATTTGCGAAAAACAAATCTGACGGTATAATTAAGCATAAGATTTTTGTTTCCACTTGCCTGTGATGATGAAAAGATCGTGCATTGAAATAAGTTGCATATAATTATTTTATTATTTATTGGCTGTAAGTAATTGCGAAACAAGTCCGAGCAAAAAAAATTGTTGTTTATCACACACACACAGACACACGAGTTCCCTGCAGAAAAAAATAATACGCGCGAATATATTTTGCATCGACGGACGTTTGCGAAAACAAGAAGAAACTTCCACGGAAGACTGAATGCGAATTATTTATCGGATCTTCATTCGCAGCGCGGAACTTCGCAACGCGCTGTAACATTCATTGATGCGACTGCTCCTTCCGACGACGAGTAGAAACAACACTACGTGTTGTTGCTTTAACACACGAGCAATATTTGAGCGACATTTTATTAATACGTCTGTTGGATACATCAAATCCACATCGAACCGAATTACATACAAACATGTTATTTTTTCCCCCTACGTTTCCCCCTTACGCAGTCACATTTGAAGCTCGTTATTTCGCGTGTAATCAGTTCTATGCCACTTTTATCGCTCTTGATAGATGACACGTGTGCGCAACATGTGTGTTTACAACGTTGCAATATTTTGCATAAGTGACGTTTAACGACTTCGTGAACGGTCGCTTTATCGGTTTTATAATAACTTAACACGATCTTTGTGAGAAAAAAAAGGTTTATTCGGATTTCAATGATATTCGAAGGCTTAAATTGTACAAGATACATGAAACCTGATACGGCGTGTGTATGAACGCGCGTTGCGCACGGTTAGTGTAACGCAGTTATTGCTGACATGCAGTTACCTGCACGGTTTTAGTTGCTTTTCAATATGTCGGTACACGTTGTTCGTGTACACGGATTTTGTAATACACGTGAGACCTGTAGTCGTGTCAGATTACGGCTGGCAAAAGCGGGAGGGATATCCAATAATAAAAACGTACATCGCGCGCGTACACGTTGGTTAAGTAACATAGTTTAACGAGCGGTCTGAATCCTTTGACCGCTATTCCAAATAATTCAGGTTTTTTTATGCATGGAAGTTCGTTTAATGTAAAATATGTGTGCGCTAGAGAGGGAAAAAACATTTATTGAAAATATACAAATTTCTGCGTCGTCGATTTTTTAAATCAATTTACGCGAATGACCCTTTTAGCGCAAATTTATTCCACTCAATGATTTTTGTTAACTAACATCCAATTCTAAATATGTCTCTTTTAAGTAGCGTAAAAGCGTTTGTTTATCGGATGAGATGTGAATCGAATAATTAATTGAATTATTATATATATGTATATTATTATCTTACGTAAAAGTTATTATTAACCAGCGTTATCACATTTCCTCAAAATTGTTTATACAAAAGCGATTGATTAAAGAGTCCTGCGCATATAAGAACGCACGCGGGGATTCTCTTGAGGTCTTACTACGTGATCTGTCGAGAAGAAGATAGCAGAATCTATCACTCGAACTAATAACGAAGAGTCCCGATAATGAAAGTTAAAGCAAATGAAACGCGAGAAAAAGGGGGAGAGAGGGAGAGAGAGTAAAAATGTGATAACGTCTATCACGTCACAAATTCACATGTGCTTAGATAAAACGATACCCCTCTGACCTCTGACCCGTCCGTTAAAAAAAAAACAAACTATACGTTCTTGTCAGCAAAACGAACGGGAAACCAAGAGTCAGGAGAGCTCTCGCATTTACGTCTCGCCGTCGCTCAAAGAAAGCCTTCGCCACGATTGCGTCCCTCGTGAATAACGTTCGTTATTCGTCCTGGAAGTGAGTTTATTACATTGTGAGCGGACACTACGGGATTTTACAGCTAGATATAAAACGTCGTTGGCATACAAAGTGCAAAAACGTAACCAGGTAGGGAATCCTTTCTCAAGTATGTTTGACGTACAATCCTCTCCTTCAGCCTTCTTATCTTCATTTATCTAACATCTTCGCGTAGAGAGAGACTGAAACTACCTTCTCCGTTCTGAAGAAATGGGCAGAATGGATTGCTATGTTTTTTTAAAATCGATCTCTCCTAAGAGAAAATTTAATTACTTGTCAATGTCTGCAAAAAAGATTACCAATCTCATTTAATAATCTCTTCGTTATATCAAACGTCAATTCTCGACAAAATAGAGTCGAATTTAAATTTAACTTTATTTTAAAAAATTAAATTTTGCTGTTTACTTTTAAAGCTGGATTTATTGAACTCTTTGAAAATTTATTAAAGCATTTTCTAAATAAATATCTGCTTAATTATACAATCAGTGGAAACTGTAATATATCAAGAATGGATCAACTCTAAATTTGTCAAAAATTGTTCTGGTGTTAGTTTCTCTTTTTAAGACTCTCGGCACGTAAGCTTGATCGATATCTCGCGACGCTGTAATTACCATTACTGTAACGCCGTGATTAAAAAAGTAAACTGCTCGGAGCAAAGTGAGGAATTTTTCACGATTGCTTTTTAGATCATTTCGCGATATCAAATAACAAAGAAATAACAGGAAATGGATGAATAAACATAAAGTATCTCAGAAAATGCAAAAATATTGATTACATTACGTCGTAATCTTTACGTAGATCATGCGAATAAATTTGAAACTATCTTGACACTGTTCACAAGTTTTATCGCATGTAAGTTTGATGAATAATGCTTCGACTTACTTAGCACGATTTCCCAAATGGTTTATTATTCTAAGCAATATTTAAATACGAATATTATATTTTGAAATTTTAGATTCTTTTAACGTTTCTGTTTGGAAGAAAGAAAGAATGTCAATCGAGAAGTAATGTCTAAGAAAGCAATACAATTTTATGCATTTTGTGATGTATCTCTGGTGGCTCAAAATCTGCTTACGAGAAGACTGACGATGTATCATAACAATAACATTTGGTTTCGCATCACAGCGCGCGTTCGCTGTATTATAATATACATAGAAAATACACAGTGTATTATATTGCATACAGAGTGTATTATATTGCATACAGAGAATCCGCGACGAGGCGAGACGAGACGAGACGAAAGCGCAATCGCGTGACTAGGCGCAGACAGGGGCGAGGAAACATTATTGAGCACGTGCACATAAATGTTTCTGAACAGGCTCGTATTTTACTTCATTCCGCACGATAAGAACCTTCCACCACCGTGATCCGAACAACTCATTTCTGACAACCCATTCATCGTTTTCCGCGGCACGTAACCTACTATCCACGATTGCGCACCACTTTCAGACGCAGTTGGAACATCTATAGAAAATGGGAGTAGACATTTTCTATTCCATTATACGTTTTCTATTATTCCACTTATCACACAGGTTCCTTCAAGCATAATTACAAATTTTATAAGTTTGCAATTTCTGGTCGTATGGCATATTACGATAGTTGTTCCATTTGTATAAAATTCTCTAGGTTTCTGCAGCAAATTTTTATAACGTAGAATTTTTCAATTAATATTAATATAATATAGTTTAATTTAATGTAATAATAATATGTAATAATAATTATTATATATATTATAATGATTATACATAGATTTTATATATATATATATATATATATATTTACAATACATTATTATTATAAAATACAACATATATAGTATTATAATGTTTTCCTTTGCCATGTGTGTTACATAAAAAATTTTTTATTTGTTGAAATATCTCTATTATTCTATATATTAAGAAATTTGAAATAAATTGATAACATTATTCATATAACGGTTACTCAATTTTGTCCATTGAGAGTTTACAGATAGCCATTAGAGTATTCCAAAACTATTCCTCTTGATTACAGAAACTCGAGAATAAACTAAGAGAGATTGTTGTTTTGATGTTGGAACGTCGAGACTCTCTTGATTTGCAATAGTTCGTAATTAAAGAGATTAAAAGGGATATAAAATAGATAACAAAATGTTAGGTTAATTTTCTGACGTAATATTATATCGGAAATATCTCACAATAACGTGTGTTTAAGGTTTGTTTAAGGTGACAGTTCTCCACGTCTTCAAGGAAAGATACAAAAATGAGATTTTATTTGCTTCAACATTTTCTGAGCGTGCTTCTGTTGCTCGTCGCTTTGACGTGCGCCACACAAACCAGCAGCCTCCGAGCGAAGCGTTCTGTTTGGAATGATATCGGAAACACATTGAACAACATCGGGCAGACAATCAAGGATACTATGAAGACCGGAATCGACTCCCTATTCCGACATTCGACCACCGAGCCCGAAACAACTCAGCCGACCTTGGAACCGAACACGGACTTTCGGAATTTTATAGAGGCTCCTATTAGATGTCCGCCTAATCATGTATTAGTAAAAAATCGATGTCGAATGGTAGTTCGTTGATGATAAGATTCCATCAGATTTCAAAAAATATTAAAGACTTTCACATTTTTCTTTTATGTATTATGTATTATTTTTCACAATCTTATTGAATTTTTTAAAATTTGAAGATAATTATTTTTAAGAAACTAGGATTCATAAATGAATTCATGAATATAATGTGTGAAAAAAGAATGAATGAAAAAAGAGTTTTTTTCATTCATTCTTTTTTCACACATTATATTCATGATCATAATTCAATAATATAACCCAAATAATGTTTATCTATTCAGATCGCTGAGAAAATTTAATTATTCATAGTAAGCGCTTGGCAATCGTCCTAGATATCATCAAGTTCTTAGCGTATTCATGGACTAAGACGTAATTCATTCTTGCTTTATCATTATAATACACTCGTGTTAAATAATAACATAATTACACGTTTTATGATGTTATCAATTAAGTAATAATAAATAAAGTAAATATCAATTAAGTAGAAATTTGTTGGTTATTAGATAATTATTCTATGTAATGCTTTGCTAAACTTACAGAGGTAAGTACTTCATAGTATGCTTATCAAGTAAGTCACGATGTCGACATCAGCCCTGAGTAATAGCGTAATTATACACTTTACAAGCGCGGTAATATTATGTCAACTGACACTTTGACACAGATTAGTAATTAATTTTTTCAACTGCTGAGAGAAGGGGGAAAATAGTATTTCCTATTTAATATAAATAGAGTAAATTCCCGTATTACTACACTCGCGGGACCTGATTCATTCTGAATATGTTTACTGCCGTTCCGTAATTAAAAATTATTTCCATATTATTCATGCTTGCTGCTCACGTCTGCGTAAATAGCGTAAAAACTCGAGTGGAATCTCGCGCTTGCTCTTTAACGTTTTCTCTTATGATCTCTGTGTGATATTTCGCACCCGAGGTCTCGCACTAAATACTCGTTCGATTTCTAAATTACACCTGTCACGAATATAAAACGAGAGTTACGGAGTACACGATAGATCGGGCGGTATAATAACGACGCGGCGATACATATCGAATTCTCTTTTAATGACTGTATCGCGTGTAAAATGTAAAAACGCGATTGAGAAGGTAGATAAGCGTATACATTTGTAGGATTAATATATCGTTTACTTCCCCAGCGCGCAAAACGCCGCGCCGCTGCGCTATTGTTTCCCTTATCCGCCGCGTACTTCCTCAATTATCAATTATCAATTATTATGTTCATAACACGGCTTTCCACGCGCACGAGAAGTCGCACACTCGCGACTGATGCATATATACCAACCGATATACATATATATTAAACAATTAACACGTTCGCATGTCCATATTCATGAATAAAAATCAATCAATGACAAATGAATAATAATGTATTCTTAGTATGTGTATATAAATAATGGCGCTGAGATAACTACTTCGCTACTATTGAGATCAGATTTGTAATGGATAGGAACTTTATTGAAATTTTAATTAACAACCGACTGAAGATGACTTTATTTCAAGTCGAAATGTTTGTTATTGTATAGTTTTTTTGTATAATTACATACTGTTGGCACTGACACCTTTGTTCGTTTTTGCTCTTTAATTATAACGTTTATTTTTGAAGAAAACCTATGAACATTACACAGAATATTTTATAAATAATGGTATTCTTAATACATATGTGAAATATAAATATTTGTCTTCTTAGAATTCTGTCGATCGCAAGAAATAATTGCATACTCGAATTGATTTGCGAATTGATTTATTATTGTATAATATATTGAATCGCAAAAAAATATATTTGCAATTGACGTTTCTTGAAAGAAATCTCCTTCCTTATTGATATCAATAGACACGAGTATTTCATGAAAAATCCAACATTGTCTTTCAGATATCGAATTGTCTTCGTTACCATTATTTTATCGTTTCATCGTTTATTTTACCGGCTTTTCCGTCTCCTTCGTAAAACGTACTTGTGTGAAGACAGGGCTCGTTCGGAATGACTGATTCAATTCGTGCTACACCACTACGTTTCTTCTTCTACACAACAAAGCGCTCTCGTGCTCCGGCGCTTTCGACTCGTCGCCGTACGCGTGTTGGGGGACTTCATATAGAGTACCAGCTGTCGCTGAATGGAATGAGACTTGAATTTGCGTGATCGCTAATTGTGACTGCAATGCCTCTTTGTGACCAACGCGCGCTCCCCTACACTCCCTACTTGCACACGTATCTGTAGAGAGCCGGCCAGATTTCCTGCTCATTGTCAGAAGTAGACGGCCCTCTCGGCACTTGTTGCTCGCACATCGACATTTGTCTGGCGCACCATTATATCGTGCTGCATTTCACTTCCGACGCCTACACTCTTTGTCAAGTTAGGCTCACATCTCCGAGTCGCGCATCGAATGTATACTCGCGTGTTTTGTCTTTTCAAGCGAGCCTTGAAATAGTAGCCACTGGAAAAGGAAATCGTAAAGGGACATCGTGCCGTGATAGTCCTATATACGCCATATCGACTAATCGTCTTTCGAGCCACAGTACTTCAGAAATTAAAATAAATAAAATCACAATGTCCAACGAGAGATTGAAATAGCTCAGATAATTGAAATAGCTCATATCAAGATATTTTTAATTTAGGTATTTTTTTTATGGACACTGCATGTACATAAATAATGCAAAGAAAAATAATGTTAAAAACATATTATAAGAAAATATCTAGATCAGCAGTCTGTAGATTATTTAAATATTGAATCAATGGCGCGGAAATGGTTACGGCAGCGGAAATCGTTAAACCCTTGCGGTCCTACATAAAACAACTGAAAGAGTCATATTTTTTTAATGCTCCAAGAACGTGATGACGTTCTGCTGTTGTAATTCGCTATCGCGTTACATCGTGCATTATTCTTATCGGTATGGTAATATTTTCTTTGCCTCGCTTTACGAGCATCGTCTTTTATTGGATTTTCGCGACCGACGACGTTTCTGTATTCGACTCCTGAAAAGAATGTTTTATCGCTACTATTCGAAGAAGTAACTTCGAGCGACTGTTCCTCCCACTTCTCTCTCTTCCTTTTTTTTATCGTAGCTACTACTTGTTATTGCCGCATGTTCGGACGGATCTCACGGCTGAGAATTCTTGGCGAGATGTCTTTTGTGATAATTTGAAATTCAAATAGAAGGAACATAAACGCTTATAAACGATACGAAAATAAGATGAAATTCAATGTGTGAACTCTTGACGACTTTAAAATTGAAAGCGCAAATGTATAAAAAAGTATCCTTTTTTGAAAGTTGAAGATCCTTATATAAATTATCAGAGTATGTCGAAATCTGTTCTGTTTCAACGAATTTGAATTTTTTTAACAAATAATCAATTAGGGAAATTTCAAAGAACGTTATTTGTCTTATTCCGTAATAAATACCACAATCCTAGGATTAAATTCCAAGATGATCTATTTGAATTCAGACGATAATGATGCATTGTTTATTCGTATCTGTTGTGTAGTAGTTCTAGAACTCCTCTTGGGAATATTTTAGGGATTATGCTGTCTACAGACAAGTATCAAGATATTTCGGGTCTTATCCTGGATGTCTAGGTAATTTTCCGGACATTACCCATGACTTCGATTAACGGCTGACTCTCAGTATCCGAGTACAGAATAAAAATAACATCACTCTTTGACTTAAAAGCAGAAGAAAAAAATATTATTCGTACAATGTAAAATATTAATTATATATATATATATATATATATATATATATATATATTCATTTTTTAAATTATTAAATGACATTGCTCACTTTCGTCATATTAAATTTAGCAAAATTATTTCATGGATATGTAATTTACTAATATTTTACTAATATTAGACATATTATTATTTTTTAATATATTTATATTAATGTAGAGTCATAAAATGCTTAAAGCTTCAATATTGAAGTAAAACAAGCTGAAAATTTCAGGAATATTATGTCATTTACAATCTGTTACTTTAATGTGTTTTTGCAATATTTTCATGAAATCCCCAACCCAAACAGGTAAATAAAAAATAAAATAAATAATTTTTTATAGTGCTTAGTAAAAAATATAAAAACTAATTTAATTATGTGATTTAATTATTAATAATGTGATTTAAAGGATGCATAATTGTCAAATAGTCTAAATAAATTTTTGTGTAAAAAAGATATAAATTATTTTCATGAGGTCATTATCCTCTTTCCTTTTACTTTTTGCTTCATTCATCTGAAATTCGTATTTGCAGTCTGCGTCAGATGATTACTAATAAGGACGATATCGGAAACTGATAGTAATTAGATCGTTGCACTCAAAGCTAATAATAATGCATGAATTACTATTCATAAGCCGCGCCATGCTTGTAGCGTTCAGTTATAGCAATTACGCGCTCAAACGATCGTTTAAAGAGTTGAAAGCCCTCCGAGATATTTACCGCCCCCTCTGCGGAAAAGCAGAATGCATGAATTGCTTAATTTTAACTTCCAAAATCTGCAAGGTAATCACCAATTTAAACTCATATTTTCGGCTCGAGTAATCATGTAGTAGCATTTCAGAACATTCGCGAAATATACGATATGGAAACGTTGTAGACGTTAATAACGGTTCTAAAGCTGCCCAAAGTTTTGACAGAACATAATGTCATGTGACACGGCTAATTGCCTCTATACATTTTCGCAATGATGGACCGCTACCTCTCGTGTAAGTGGAACACTCCTGCATTAGTCAAACGAAACTGAGGAACCAGCTGCGGTAAGTACAAAGAAATCTCGATGGCAAGTAGTTATATTTTCCATTCAAACGTTTCATTTTTGGCATTTCCTTAATCAAATTCCTTTGTTCGAACGGTTTCGTTCGTGGAAAAGATAATCTGCGTGTAATTTTTCCTTTACAAGTAAATACATAATATATATTTACGTATGTATATTAAAATTATGTAATCGCTTATCAAAACGTTTGCATAATTTTTCCGTACTTCAACATCCCGTTTTCCGCTTTGTAATAGTTCCATAAATTTTCTCCTCTCCACACCTATCCTCCGCAGTTCCTCTTTTTATGCCGCCTCTCGTCGTTAGACTATCGGACATCGACCAAAAACATCGCCCTGAATTTGTTCGATGGCCATAGGCTTTCGGATCCGGCGGCGTCTCTTGACGTGTTCCCGAAAGAGGCAAACTAGTTTGCTCACGCCACGGCGACACGATCGCCGGCCAAACACACACCTCCGCCCACGTTATCTGGGGAAGCGCTTTTTTACATTTTTGCATATCCATGAGCGTCCCGGCTCGCGCGCGACGAGCTAAGTCCGCAATATCGATAACCCATAATCGTCGCCACCGCCTCCAACCGTCGTTATGGAACGTGCTGACGCGGGACTCGGACATAAGTCTCGCGGCAAATCCAATATCCAAACAGGCAGGCATGTGCAACGGGCAATCAGATGCAGCCGCGAGAGTGCATCCGAACATTCGGACGCGTCTCATCGATTTGGCCGGTCGCACGATCGTCAAAAGATCCTCCCTCTTTCCCTCCTTCGCCTCTGTCTCTCGCGTGCACGACGATGAGAGCGTGGACGACGATGACGGCGACAGCGACGACCTGCTGGAGAGCGGCGTTTGCAGGGGGGAGCAATGCCGCTTTGAAAATCGATAAGCGCCTCCGCGTAGAGTCGACCAGTCAGGGGCTTTTCGGTGTATCCGCGCGCCGGAGATCCTGGCGCCCGGTGACCTCGAAACGCCAACGTCAGAGGATCCCCGAACGTAATTTTGCCCCGATATGTGTCTATCGATATACTCACAGTGGTGCCGGAAGTCGCCGCCGTAAAGTTCCGCGAACCGATGTCGATGACAGGATTAACGTTAGGCAATGCCGCCTACATTCTCAGGGAGGAACCGAGTCTTCCTCGATCGAAAGAAAACGCGAGGAAATTCACGAAAATAGAAGCGCTTCTGCGAGAGAGTTTTCGTACAGTGATATTCTTAGAACAGAATTAAATATAATTGTTTTATTCACGGATACACGGGCAAAATTTAGAAAACGACAGTCACCTTCTATTGTGCTAAAAATTTATTCAGGAGGGAATTATATAATTTTATCGTTTACGCTAACTTATTAATACATCAAATGTATATCAGTATCAATATTATATATACATACATATATATATATATATATATATGTTATGTATAATTAATATTATACACAATATGGTATGATTATTAGTAATTATTAGTAATAAAAAAATGTATATACCTATTAATAATATATATGCAATTATTATATATAATATTTATCAGTTATGTGTAACATTTTTTAGAATCTATCTTTAAAATATATAATCATAATTTGTGTGTAATATTGTATATGTACAAAAACACATTAATGATCTACATATCCGCTATTAATAAATCGATGGCTACCAATCTAACTTCTGTATAACTATCGCGTATAATTATCGCGATAATTATAATTCAAATATCTGTTCAAAGTTGTATATCTGCGTTTGTGGTGGTTCAAGAAATATCCAGACGGGACGGGATCAGTTTGCCGATATCCCCGATGGATTCTATAAATTCCTGGCATACTTCTCCGGAAAGCGGGAGCAACCCTGGGATCGACCGACGGAACGCCCGATATAATAGCGCGCTCTGGTTACGCGCGGTAAGTCCCGAGAAGAAAAGAAACGTGAATCCGAGAGAGGGATGAAGGGTATGAGCGAGCGAGAGAGAGAGAGAGAGAAGGGGGGAGAGAAGAGGTATATGCTCCAAGATTTTCCAACCCTCGATCTCTCTCCTTCTTGTGCAATCGAGCGCCGCCGCTTGCATACAAAGGGAAGGGAAATTGAGGAGAGCGGCTTCGAGGTCGCGCTCTACGACATTGCGCCCTTATCCGGCTTACGATTCCGGACGCTTCTCGCAAGAGCGGGCTCGCCTCCTGCTGAAGGAGCGCAACCCACCCCTTTGAGGCAAATAGGTCAATTCGCCGTAATTCGAGCCGGCTCACGCGAGATTCCTTCGTAAGTGAAGGAGAGAGAAAGCATCTTCGAGTGTCCTCTTTTCTTTGTGCTTCCTGTTCGCTCCTCTTGTCCCGACTCACGCCGACCGCTCGCAATGCGCAAACGTCCTGACAAGGACGACGACGACAACGACGATGATGACGATGGCTGCGAGCGTGCAAGCGTGCGAGCGAACGAAGGCATGAGAGTCTCGTCCTCCGTGTCCGGACGCGTCGATGCGGCGGCCGAACAAGCGCGAACGTAGCGAGCGAGCTGAGCGGAACGCGCAGGAGGAACGAATACGAAATAGATCGCGCGCGTGAGAGGGTGAAGAAGAAAGGAAAGGGGAGAGAGAAGGTGAGAGACGGACAGAGAGAGGACAGAGAGAACGCGCACGCGGAGGGCAGAGAGGAAGGACACACCTGGCGCGTGCGCCACGATACCGTCGAGAGTGAAAGAGAGACGCCGAGGATGGCTAGCGTGCGAGGGAAAGAGAAAAGGATTGACCGCGAGAGAAGGGGGGTGTAAGGGGGGTGAGGACGCGCGAGGAGGGACGTATACAGTCGCTTCGTAGGGCAGTCGTTCCTCCTTCGTCGTTCCTTCGCCGCCGTGCGCTTTTAACGAAATTATTCTGTGATCGAGGGAAAAAAAGGAAATCTCAGGACAGGAGGAAGAGGAGGAATACGAGGAAGCGGTGAACATCGAAGGGAGAAATAAAAGACACAGGGAGTATCCGTGGGGGGAAGTTCTCGGACGCCGGGCCGCGAACCTGCTGCGACGCGCACGGCGGCATCGTCCTCCGGCGGCATCGTCCTCGAAGGGGACATCGGCCTGCGTGGCGCGCGTCGTCGTGGTCGCGGTCGACGGCAAAATCGGTGGAAGAAGTGGTGCGTCGGCGGAGAAGGAGGAGGAGGAGGAAAAGAAGACGTCGTCCTTTTCGTCGTCCACGGTCAGTATCCCCCTAGTGGTTTTAAAAGAGGAGAAAACAAGGAGACGTATCGTAACAGGAAGGGCTCTCCTCTTTCTCTCTTTTTCTCCAGAGGATATGTAGGGTTTCGCCGGCTCGTCGCGCGCACGAGATCGACTCGTCGACGAGCACTGGGAAGCGTCTCCTGACGCACGGAGGAAACACGCTCTCCGCGATCGCCGCTTATTGATTTCCGCAGGGGAGACGCCGCGCGCGTTCCCCATTTCACGTTCTCGTCACGCGAATTTTCGGCCGCACCGTTCGTTCGTCGCCGCGTCGCGGCGTTTCGCGTCGCGGACCCTACGATCGATTCGCGCGCGCTCCTGCCCCCGTCGCACCTGCGTGTACCCACTCTCTTTCTCTATCTTTCTCTTCCTGTTTCTCCACTTCTCTTTCTCTCTTTCCCTTTTAATCCCTCTTAATCATCCTCGATCAGTAGCCTTAGCTCGCTTCCGTGTCAAATGTGCTGAGGTTTAGTTACCGTTGACAGGATAACGTGTCAGGACGTGTCTTTGTCGCGTGATTGCGCACGACATCGTGGAGGCGATATGAGAAAGCAAAGACGATCCAGGTATGAGATAATAAGCAATTGAAGCACGCGAAGCTATAAGTAGAAGCGATCAAGTAGAAACGGAGTATGAGGAAATAAAAAATAGAGAAATATGGGAGAATACACAGCGCGTAAAACGGAAGCCGATTAAGGTATGAAGAAATTGCGATTTGCGAGAGGGAAGCAATCGAAGCGAAAAACGATCGAGAGATGTAAGAGAGAAAGAGAGACGATCAATAGCCCAGTGAGAAAAGCGAGGACCGTTCTACACATTCTTCTTCTGTGTGAACGAGACATCCACGTCGGTCCTTACCACCGCGTTGTCTGGGATTTCGAACGTGCGGCTGGAATGTTTGTTACTCAGGATGGAGAAGCTCGTCGGCGAGCGGTGGGTGCATCGTTCGATTAATCGATTAGCGGTGATAACAATTTGAGTTTGGCCACTCGCTTGGCCTGGAAACGCGAAGCAACAAGAGAGACGAATGCTTGCACTCTGGTAATACGGTAAATCGATCAAGATTCCTACGCGCATCGTTTCCCGTGGGTCACTCGTGAAATATCGACTTAATTCCTTTCGCTAAATAAAATCCAACGATCGCATCACAAGCATGTTTAATTATTTCGAACAATAGAGCGATAATTGGACGTTCTTTATGGTACGCGCGGGCGCGAGTAAAGTAATTTATTAAATTGATTAAGCTTAGATTAAAGGATATCATAGTATAATATTGTTCTGATTAAATACATGACATATATGTAGCTTACAAAGACATTATGTATCTACAATTGATTTTCAAAGTAAAAGCTTTACAAAATTAATCACAATGATAAGTATAATTGCCATTGTTTTCAACAATTATTGCTGAAAATGTAGATTTTGTAAAAATGCATTCTCGTCAAAACGTGACTTTATTTTCTAACAGTTTTATTATTAATATCAATCGCAATGTAACTGTTCTAAAAATAAACTAAATGTTGTAATAAAAATTCATCTTTCCAGACACTATTAATATTTCTCCAAATACTCAATTATTTATTTGACGAAAACAGGTTGATCAATTTGAAAAATGTCATAGCATAATATCAAATTTTTCTTTGCTATTTTTAAAACGTTCATTTTACTTAAAAAATTTAAACAATTTACTGCTGGGATAAAAAAAGCGTCAAATAATAGATGATTAGAGAGAAAACCGATTTTATCGATGCACACACATTGCCTTTAACCCCTAGGCTAGTTCTCTTCTCTATTAATATCATAGAGATATAATTATAACATATAGAATATTATTTGACCCAGAAAGACGATCAGTTTATTATTAATTCTGTTTTTAACTAATTCAATTGATGTAATCTAAACGATCGACTACTATTTCCTCGTTGTACTCGTGTCTCCCGTCGAGAACCGTGAGAATTCAACAGCGAACACAAACTTCTGGCGTTTTGGGAGAAAGTCCGTTTGTATTGGTCGATAGGCGACTAAAGCAGGATGAAGTGGCTACGTGCGAAGCACGATCGATGGGCACGAAGGCTCGAGATATTTCAGCGAAGAGTTTCGACGCGCGATAAAAGTATCTATCTCGAAGACACATCGGCGAAGTCAAAGCGAGAGAGGAAGAAAGGAAGAAATAGAAGAAGATAGGGAGGGAGAAAAAAAGAGGGAAAGCCGCGTCGCGGCTGACGCGGCGACGAAGAGTGGTCACCCTTTGAAATTCACGAGCGCACGGAGAGCACGTACTCTCTCTTTCTCTCTCCCTCCCCCTTCTTTCTCTCTCTCTCTGGCACGTACTCTTCTCTTCTTTTTTTCTTCTTCTTCTTCGCATGAACGGACGTGGAGATCCGATCGATCGATCGAAGCGAGCCGCGCACTCGAGTTTTCCCTGACCTAAGAATACACCGGCTCGAGTGCCGTGGAGGAACCCGGGGTGGAGTGGACTCCAGAATGGACCAGAGTGGGGATCGAACGAGAAGGGAACCCCGCCCCCGTTTAAGCGACGCCGGACAACGATGACTGCGGATTTTGTCTCTCCTTTCTTGCTCGCATTTACTCGAACTTGCGTCTCACTCGATACTTTCTTCGTTGCTCGCGTTCCACAAAAATACCGCAAGTAGCAAGAAAGAGAGAGAGAGAGAGTTTTTCCGTTGCTGAAGACAACAGATGACCGGTCTGGTTTCGGGCTTGTAAAGTTGTAACGGCACGCCGATACGCGAGGATTTGCACGAGCGAGAAGTCGCCCGCGAGCGTATCGTGCCGCGCTTAACCCTCTCTCGTGCGGAACGAGGGGGTCGGAGATGCAAATTCGACGTCGATGTTCGTCGGCGTCGTCGCGTTGCGTGACGCCGAGCGATTAGATTAAAACTCGACGACGGCGGTTCGCGGATTTTCTTTCTTCTTTTTTCCTTTTTTGAAGAGGCGATGCGGTTGACGGATCAATTACGTTATCGCGGATCGTCAAGTTTCTCTCCCTCGAAAGTTACCCGTCGGAGTCTCTCGTGGTTCAGGCTGTTGAAGTTACCCGAGAGGGCGAAAGTCGCGGCCTCCGCGGGCCTCGGAGAGGCACGTGAGAGGGTACGCGACACGCGAGCACTTTTGAGCCCAGCCAGAGTGAATCAACTGGTTCTCCTTCTCTCCATGTCGCAGAAACGAACCGAATGATGTTCAATTGACGAAGACGGTGCAGCGCTAGGAATGGCCCCCTTCAGTTCCGTCTTCCTGGGTGTCTGGGGAGTGTTTGTTGTCATTTTGATAAAAGGTATTGTATGTGTTCTCATAATACTTTTCAATACGTAGCCTCTCAAAATATCAGACAATCTTGACATTGACTTCCACGATCCTATACTCGCTTCTCGTCATATCATTTTTAACACCTGACGTAAAAATGTCTTCTTTTCTTAAATTTTAATTTTTTAATTTGTTTAATTTTTACGTAAAATAAAGTAAGCACGATGTATAAGACGTTATTTAATTCAGCTGACATTGTATCTTAATTCTGCTACATTTATTAAAGTTTTATGTTATGCTAATGTTATTAAATCTTTTTATAAGAAATTCAAGCGATTAAAAACTTTTCTCTTTCCGTGGAATCATTGGATCATATGAATGGAATCGATGAATGGATAATATGGATAATACCGTGCTATTAGAAGCGATTATGAAGTCCGACATACATATTTAACTAATGCGATTCGATTTGCATAAAGAGTCCTTTGTTCCTTCGCGGCAACAATGCATTTATGCAGTTCTCATAAAGTTATGTCGAATTATCGGATTTCTCGTGGAGATTATATCGTTCGATAATAACAAAACATTTACAGAATCGACACCCGTTAGCTGGGAGGAATGGTGGACGTACGACGGTATCTCTGGTAAGTCATCGGTTTTTTTAAATCGATATCATTATCGATAATATTCCTCTCTCTCTCTCTCTCTCTACTGTCATCTGATATATCTCGTAAAAAAAATCTCTCAATCGCCAAAGGTCCTGCCTTCTGGGGTCTTATCAATCCGGAATGGTGGCTCTGTAACAAAGGTCGAAGACAATCACCAGTCAATCTTGAGCCTACTCAACTGCTTTTCGACCCGAATTTACAACCGCTTCATCTGGACAAGCACAGAATCAACGGCGTACTGGCAAACACCGGCCATAGCGTCGTGTTTGCCGTGGAAAACGACACCCGCCATCCCGTCAACATCTCCGGCGGTCCACTCAGTTATCGTTATCAGTTTCACGAGATTCATTTGCACTTCGGCGCAGACGATCGTATCGGCAGCGAGCACACCGTCGACGGACACGCGTTCCCTGCCGAGGTACGATGAAGACAAACCTAGATAAAATATTTAGAGATTACCGGCATTCCTCGCAATCTTTTCGCTTCCAACTTCAAAGCTTGTTTGTAGAAATCAAGATTTTAATCCACATTATATACATTCTCATTGATGCGTTAAATAAAGGGATAGTACTGTTTTGGTGGAAAAGACAAGAGAAAGTTCTTTAATTTTAAGTCTCTAAATAAGTTCAAAGCCTTTTGTTCTCGTTCTCAGCTTCAGATATTCGGCTTCAACTCGCAGCTGTACAACAACTTCTCAGATGCCCTGCACAGGGCGCAAGGGATCGTGGCGGTATCGCTTCTTTTGCAGGTACATGCCTAATCTCTCCCGTAGATGCTTATCACACATCGAATAAAAATCGGAATAAGTGATATGTCATGGGTCATTTCGATCTTTTTCTAGGTGGGCGACCTTTCGAATCCGGAGCTGAGAACGTTCACGCAGCAGCTGGATAAAATCAAATATGGAGGTGAGAAATCCAATAACGTAACGAATTCCGGGATAACAGTACGACGTGAGGGAGTAGCGATCAATTTAGCGAAAACGATAATCTAGTTTTAGCTGACGGATTTTTACTGCGCCAGTTTAAAAATTCTCACGGAGTTCCCATATCAGTCGAGATTAGCATATCGAACGAATTAATTAATGCGGGATTATTTCTTTCATAATAACGCGACAAACGATATATTTATAAAATATCTTAAAAATATCCATCTTAAAATCTTATAAATATTATCTTAATAATATATATTTATAAGATTTTTTTAAGATAGGTATTTTATAAATATTATCACACACATAAGTGTATGTGAATCTGACTTTTTCTTTTTTCTTAATAAATGTATGTCTCGAGATAAAAAAAATACAATTTGAATGAAAAAGTTGCAAGATTGATGTTCCTTCGAAAGTTTGATGGCGGCATGCGTTATAACTTTCTAAAAACTTCGCACGGGGTATTGTCGCCAACTTTTTAGAGAGAAGATAAATCGATAATTACCATCATTCCTTAAGGGAACGCGAGTGTTTCTTGACGTATGCAAATACGATCGAGCGCAGTATGCACAGTAACTTTAGCGTTTAACAACATACGTATCAGCTGTGTGTACTACGGCGTCGGGCAGCAATCGGGCAGTAATACGCGTACATTGCACGTGTATGCATACGTATACATGAACGAAGTTGACGTTATCGATCGTATGAATTGCACAGGGCAGGCCATGGAAATTAAACGTTTCGGGGTGCGTGAACTTCTGCCGGACACGAAGCATTACATGACGTACGACGGCTCCACCACGATGCCGGCGTGTCACGAGACCACCACATGGATCATCCTCAACAAGCCTATATACATCACCAAGCAGCAGGCAAGTATCGCCGCTGCCGGCTTTTATAAAATGCATGCACACGCCTCCCCGTCCTCGAGCGTTGGCGCGCGCGACGCGAAATACGGTGACCCCACTCAATTATGCAATTCCGATCATTAAAAGGGACAGAGTCTTTGAAACATCGAGAAACACCGTCGACCGTGCTTCGCGAAGGGCTAAAGTAAGTTGCAAAATAAGGGTGGAAATGAAGCACTTACTGAGCTCTTGAAGCAATACTATCATAAATCACACTTGACGGGTTTTACAGGAATCTCTAAAAAAGAAAAGTTGTGTTTTTTATTTATTCGTTTGTTCTTTGAAGCGTAAAATTGAAGTGGTGACATTTTGATTTAAAAAGTGATGAATAAATTATCTACGGCAATTATTTATAACAAAAAAAGTTCAAATTCTAATTCTTTGAGATAATCTAGTTTTAATGTCATAAAATATGTATATTGGCGAATACAAAATTAATTTAATGAGTTGCTACTTCTTTCCAAGTTAATAAAGCAGTTGAATTTATTAGTAGAATCGAGTTTCATTAGGAAATATTATAAAAATAGCTTTGTATAAACGAATGTTTATTTATCGTGTATAACTTAAGCAACTTCACAGTCATATAATAATATTTGTGATAATCGATCACGTATTTAAATTACCTCTGTCCCATCAGAATTGCAAATATTGTTATTATTAATATCGATCGCATTTAGCGAGGCAATAAAATCACTTGTACCTCATACTATGTATTTAATACAATGCATGTTGATTCGGATGAAAAGTGATTTTCATTTTTTTCTCTTAAATATAATATTTATGTAATAGTCAAGCTTAATCGTGATCATAAATACAAAAAAAAAACAAACACAATTTTTAATATAAATACAATTTTTAATATAAATACAAAATTATATCTTATTTATTACTAATTGTCTATTAAATTTTAATTATTTAATAGTGTTTCTTACTTCTGTGAACTTGGCACTCTTATCATCAAAAAAACGTTTATTACGACGCAATTACAGTGCTAATTTAGTGCTAATTTATTGCTCCTGCCAACTTAAGACTCCATTCGCAAGAAATTAATATCAACAGTGGGATGCTGTCTTTACGCTAGCATCCTCACTTTTAACAAACACAATAGAAACCGTAAACAAAAAACCGATATAACAAAATGTTGTACTCTAAAATACTGCAAAGAGAAACCGAATATATTGAATGTACCGATACTGGTTACCGTAACCGCATAAGAGCAAAATAAAAAGTTAACTAGAGAGAGAGAGAGAGAGAGAGAGAAGTTCAACATTAAACTTCTCTGGTCAAATACTTGTAAAATAAGTTATTTTAGTTTTTTTATTGCTAATTAAAAACAACTTTAAAAGTTATCAAAAACGCAAATAGAGATACAAGAATAAAACAGGGTAAAACCAACTTTGGATCAAATTTCGAAGGGAAAGACTCTTCTCTCCGTTGCTGATAGTTGCTTTCACGATGAAATTTCAACGTCAAAATGTTGTTAATAATGTCATTTATAAAATTCAAAAGAGGTAAATTAATTAGTTTTTTCCAAAAAAGCAGGAGACAAATTTAATCGTAGCTTTAAATGTTAATTAAAACTCCATATTAAAACTTAAAATTTGGATCAGCAGCAAAATGTCTTGGTCTTCATTTGATATACAAGAATCTATAAGAAAATATATAGCTGGTGTATATTTACTGCACTATTTTCAAAACAGAAATATAGCAGTTGATTCGCATTTGGATACACAAGCCCGATGCAATACAAATTTCAAATCTTTGTAAAAATTGATGATTTCAAATTTCAAATAAAGCATTAATTGACACAAAATGAGACGCTGAAATTATTAACATTTAATTAAAATATATTGATTGTTTAATAAACATCCGTTTTGAATTATATTTAAAAAAAAAATAAAATTAAGTAAGTAGTAAATTTGTTGCAGTGTGAGACTATTCTGAAGAAATAAATGTTCTAGTTCTAGTTAAGTTTTTTGTAAGAATAGAATGTAACATATGTTTAATTCAAAATGGAAATAATTTTTATTATTTCCAACAAATTTTTTGTAATATTGAATGAGATAATTGGCAATTGCAATATTTTCACAATTAAGGAGGAATAGGCATTCAATGTCGTATACAAGAACATGAAAGAAAAAAAAAATATTTTTAACAATTTCAATGTTAAAAGTGCATTCTAAAATTAACTATATTGTTAAAATTATAATCTATATAACTATAATAATCAAAATGTGGCATTTGTCATTGAAATAACTTGCAGAAAAACAATATTTATTGTAAACAAAATCAATTTTCAGCTATTTATAGCAAATAATGGGAATTTATAATGCCAACAAATGTGATATTTTAGCACTACCCGTGTTTTTTCCTTTGCATTAAACAGAATCAGAAGATTTTAAAATTCGAAAGTTAATATCTTATATTTTCTGCAAAATTTCGTAATGTTTGCAGTGAATTGAAAGCAAAGGGTAAAATTGCTTACGTACCTTCGAAAGATGGTTCAATTGAGTCTCCACATTTATTGTCATTTATGTGTTTTATTTTCTTTCCCAGTTGAGAAATAAAAACCATCGATAGTGGCAACAATATAAAATAACGTAATAGAGAGCAAAAAGAATAATTTTAAAGCATCGCTTTAAGCGATCCATTAAACTTGTAATCCGTATTTGATATCTGATCCGAATTTGGTTACCCTATCCTTTATTAAACAAATTTGTTGTTGTGCCAATTTTGGCAATTAAAATGATCCTAAAATTAAATGTACTTAAAGCATCCTGATCCGGAATTTAATGCCTCACAATTAAACTTGCTTCAGAATTTATTTTGAGACGACCTTAATATAATATAGGCGCGTCACGTAACAAGAATAAAGTAATTAGTTAAAGAAATTAGTGGACCAGCATATTTTAAAAACAATAAATTTTTGGGATCATTTTAACACTCACAATCGATACAATAACTAATTTATTTAATATACTTTACTCTTGTATCCTTGTTTGTTTTCGGTAAACCGTTTTAAAGTTGATTTGTTAGCAACAAATTCCAAAATGTATTTTACAAATATTTGATTGGAGAAACAGCGTAATGTTAAATTGATATGGTTAACCTTTTATTTTTGACCGTTTTACACTTGCGGTTGCGGTATTTCGGTACTTCCAATTCCAATAATTTCGTTAGCTCTTTACAGTATTTTAGAATACAAAATTAACGCAAATCTGGTATGTCGGTTTTCTGTCGGTATTTTACATATATGTGTTTTTCAGGAGTAAAGGTGTAGCGTAACGTAAAAGCAATACCTTCTTTTTTGATTATTATAATTTCCAGCGAATGAATATAGGCACAAAATTCCGGACTAGAACAATAATTAGCACTTAATTGTATTCAACTTTTTATAAGGAGCGCTAGGTTCGAGACAGAAGTATATTTATTTACTTGCCTTTGCTCCAAATACATTGTAAAAGAAAAACATTAACAAAAATACTGAACTGTATATTACATTTTATAATTCTTATTTTCATAATTATTGCAGCTACACGCTCTGAGACAATTAATGCAAGGAGACGAAAAGCAGCCAAATGCGCCACTTGCGAACAACTTTAGACCACCGCAACCGCTTCATCATCGTCCCGTTCGGACAAACATTGATTTCAATGTTCAGGTGCGTCATGATAACACATGTATTTTCTCTATTATGAAAGTAATCGCGCTAATTTTTATACCATATGTTTAGGGTCCGAAAAATTGTCCGACGATGAATAGGGACATATATTACAAAGGTAAACAAAATCAATCACAAGCTTTTAGACAGACTTGAAATAGAGTTAATATATACATTTCACTGGCAAAACTTTAGAAAATTGCTCCCAATTTTTTTTAAATTATAAGAATCTTTACTAAATTATAATCATGATCTCTTTGTCTATGAGCTGTCACAACTTACAAGAAAGCATAATTTTTCTCTGATTATATAAAATTTTATTGTCTGTCTTTCCAGCCAATAGCTGGAAATAATACCCAGCACTGCCGTGAGGTCAACATTCGCAGTAACTACGCTTTTCCCCGGAATGAGCTGAAACTTCGCTGTAAGGAAAAAAATTGACATATCAATTACAAGCGGGTGACGCCGGGTCACAAAAAAAAATTACAGCAGATAGAACGCGCGAAGAAGACGACCGACGACGCCCATGTTGAGGTCGAGATTTTAAAAAAAATGCTTCGTTGTACTTATTAGACGTGAATTGCCAAGTATGTTTCCAGTTAAATCAGAAGAAGAAAAACCAAATATACCTATAGATCACAAGTTAGACGAGATAAGCTAATCGTAAGATCTATTATTATATATATTATATATATATATATATATAAACTATCGAAAAAAGCTATGACTATCGTGGCCTGCGCGAAGGGTTGAGAGATGCAATTATATGTATAAAAATTCACGCGCAACAGAGAGCGCTATCGCGAGCAAAAGTTTATACTATATTCTTGTAATAAAAGTTTGAAAAAATGCAGAAAACAAGACGTTTTCGGCGCCTTTGCTTGATTCTTCCTCCACCTATCAATTAGCCGTTTCTCATCCCGCGAAGGAATTGATTCTATCCTCAACGTTAAATCTATTGTCCAAATAACTGTTATACATCGATTTATAACATTGTTTTGCAATAAAAGCTCGGAAACAGCGTGAAACAAGTCACATTTTGACGGATGCGATTAAGTTCCTCCATCATCTCTAATTAGTATCCATTTCCTATTCTGCCACCATCGATTCTCCTCACTTTCTTCATGGATTTTGTTACCTAAACAATAGTTGCCTATTCATCTAACTTCGATATTGTTGGTACGTAACTCCGAAGCTACTCGCAAAATAGTGATGCTACTGACAGGCCAGACCAAAGTTGAAGTTTACAGAGACCTGGGATATAATAAGTGAGTATAGTCGATAACGCAGAATCCGCGGGCAGAACCCGGTTAATCCCAGCTCGATGTTCAAATGTAGCCTTAACGTTCGCGGCGGCCCGAAGGGAAAATCGATCTCTCTTGAACGAAGTAGCTGCGCCTGCACCAGGCAGACCATTATTAGTTTCCAACGAATTCCGTGCTGTCGCGCCTCCATCGCCTCACGTCCTTGTTGCGACCGATTCCGCTGAGGTACATGAAGTAATCTTGGCGGAATCCTTGCCTCGCAAGCGACCAAAGAAGCGTTCCAAAGAAGAGTCTCAAATAATGTTGAAGGACCAAGTGGAAAGGGGGACTTGAAAGTAGGAGAGGGAGGATATTACTATCATTGAACCGCTGCCCAGAATTCGACGGTGCTGCCTGCAAACGGTTATGCGACTAGGGGACCGGAGAGGGTGAACGGCACACAATGGGGGTGCACTGAGAGAGAGCAAGAGGAAGAGGGAGGGAGGAAAGAGAAAGAGCGAGAGGAAGGAAAGGAGGGAGGGAAAGAGGGAGAAAGAGGGAGAAAGTGGGAAGGTTCGTGGAGGGGAAAAGGGTGAACTGGGGGGGTGGAAGACGGAGGGCGCAGAGGAGAGGGCGCCGCGTGCGCGAGAGAGGGACGAATACGCGGATACAGATCCGTCGTGTCGGTGGCCGCTGCGGCAAATCTGCGGCTCTCCGCGGCCGATTGTCGGAGAAAGAGAGTGATCGGACGTGGATCGGGGCACCCGGCCTGGATTTGGGTGCCGGCGCGCTTTTCTCGATCGTCCGATCGGTCATCCGGAGTGAGTGTTTCCCGAGCAGATCCAAAACCGTTCCCTCCGGAGGCCGAGGGATGAGGGGCTCCGATGATGGAACGATCTCCGCGCGATCTCTGTCACGTCCCTCGCGCAATCCGACAGAGATCAAATTTGACCTGTGCGAACGCCCGTTGTCGTCGAGGCTCCGCCGGTACGGAAATTAATTGATCGGCGAGGAGAAAAAAAGCGTATGAGGACATCGATGTCAGTCCACGACCTCGTGGCCCTGGTGGGGGATGTCCTCCCGTGCGAGTGAATACGAGGAAGTTCACGGCGGAGGATACGCATAATGAGAAGAGACGTCGGCGAGTGCGTGTAGCGACGTCGAGACGCATCGCCATTTGTTTCGCAAGAGGAAAGAAACGATAGAGTATTCGCTCCTCCGTGTCTCACGGGACTTCCGGACAGTCGCGTCCGCAAAGATCGCCGCTTCCGCTTAATCTGTCGATACGCAATCGCAGCGGTGATCAGCAAAGTTCGCAAGGAATTCGCTGGACCGAGAAGCGGAAAGCTGCGGGAAGAACGGTTGCGCGACATGGAGTCGATGGAATTCCAAGGGTGTGAGGCACAGTGTACGCTCGTCTTTAAGGTCGGTGGGAGGCTGTAAGCGGTCCCGTGATTGGTTAAGAGCGTCCGCGGGAATCTTTTTCGCCCTGTTACATGCGCTAATTCGCGTTCACAAGGTGAGTTTGAGGTAAACTGATGAGGGCCTGCGGTTGATGGCCGACCGACATCGCGTTCGTCAGGTCAGCCGAAGATCGGCCGATACCGAGGGAGAAAGGGGGGGGAAACAGGCGGAGGAGGGCCGAGAGGGATCCCAGTTGGATCAGCGAAGTTCGGCATCGCGATTGACGTCGCTAACTCGCGCAATGGGGCGCTGTGACGACATTTACGAGCTGGATGAACTCTGATAAACTGAAACTACCGCTACTTCCCGCCGCCAATTCGACGGGAAACTTTCGTCCAATTCAATTACACCGCAGTCGTGTCATATTCCGCGCCTGTGAAAGCCAGCGGAAAGGTGACACCGACCTACTCTTCGCCGCAACTCGGCAGGCTCGTATTCCATGAAAGAGCTAATCGTGGCACTACGGACGCTTCTTCGCGATTAATTTATGATAAGTGTAATAAGCCGCCTAGCGTGGATTACGACGCGCGCCAACGAGAAGGACGGGGAAGAGGGGGAAAGGGTTGTTGGTAGCACCGTCAGCAATTAATATGGCGAGATAGGCATATTTTGTTGTTGATTAGCATGCTGACCGCATAGAGGAACACCGAGGCAGGATTTAAAATTCATATCGGTCGCATAATCGATAGCTTGTCACGCACGCTCCTTCTGATTTCGATTCTGTTGATGTGATCTGCATTTATTAAACAAACAGCGTCGTACGATCGTCGCGGGCTCGAACGAGAGACTCGAGAGTCCTGGTGCCTCCCACGCGAGTAAGTGTTTTACTGACGCCGGCGAGAACATTAGAAATATAATTTATGTAAGACTCGTAATCTTCTTTCAGATTAAGTCGCGGCGGCAGTCGTAAAGGAGAGTGGCTGGCTGGCTTAAGACCCCGCGCGCTCTCATGGCGTTCACTTAATCAGGATGAGATCTGAGAACTCGCTGACAATGCTGCTGGTGCGACGGAATCCGGGAAAGTGGTCTACGAAATGAATACTCCCGAGGGAAACAATGGAAGCGTCCACGCGAGCATGACGGCCTCATTCGGTGTCGCGGACGGCACGCTCAGACGGCCAGAAATGAGATCCTCGAGTAAGACCAAGAAACTTCTCGCTCATAACTCTATTTTCTCCCTTTTGTTCTGCTTGCGCGACACTGCCCAACTCCTATGCATTCCGCCGTATCATCCGTTTTAAACAGCTGCAAACTTTCGCGTAAAAATATAGCACTTGCATATGAAATTCGTCTATTATAGATTCGTCAGAAGTCGTGATGAACGATCGTTTCGTATTAGCTCTTTCTCAGCTCGAAACGACTCTCCTCTAATCTGTCGTGAGCTATCTGTTATTCCAACAATGTAATACTTCTTCTTTTATGCGCGACGTCTTTTGTACGCCGACGTTCTATTCTTCCGCCTATATTAAATTCCTATTTTTCGGTAGCGATAGCAGTTTTCGCACTCGTCTCCTTCTTTCCTTCGTTCAAACTTGTCCGATGATAAATTCGTTGCGACGCGAGTCTTTGATGAGACGTCACGACAACCACAAAATATCGGGTATACAATCGATCTCGTAATCAGTACGCTGACGCGAGGACTTTGTTTTATAGGTCGTCAGTGAAGTGTCGTTGCCGTCATCGTCGCTCTGTTGCGGTGGAGCCAGCTGCCTGTTCTCGCCTGGGGGCGAGAAGAGGATCGGAAGGGATCAGCAGACATCGGGTAGACACCGATAAAAGGACGGTGTTATGTTAGTGAAAAGGCCTCACCCTCTAGGAGGGCGCATACTACTCGCCCTCTTCCTTTTAACGGGGTGTTTCGCCTTGCTGTCGAAGGCGGCCGCTTTCCCGGACTGGACCGACTGTCCCGCGGTGTGCCGATGCAAGTGGACCTCCGGCAAGAAATCAGCTCTGTGTCCGGACGCCGGCCTGACGTCGCTGCCGGCGTCTCTTGACCCGGACATGCAGGTGCTCGACCTATCCGGCAACAAGATACCTGGTCTGCAGGCGGAGATTTTCAAGCTGGCCGGTCTGGTGAACCTACAGCGAGTCTTTCTGCGTAACGCCGGCATCCACAGAATCCACGCGGACTCTTTCAAAGACATGAGGATACTCATCGAGATCGATTTATCGGACAATCATGTGACGACCTTGGAGCCGAATACATTCCTCGGGAACGAGCGTTTGCGCATTCTGATACTCAGCGGGAATCCGCTCGGTACTCTGCGTAACCTACAATTCCCCGTACTGCAGCATCTACGGAATTTGGAGCTGCAACGGTGCTCTTTGACCGAGGTACACGGACAGGCTTTTGCCCGGCTAACAGGTTTGGAATTCTTAAAGTTGGACACCAACCAACTGGAGTATTTGGAGACCTCAGTGATATCCGGCTTGTCTCGATTGAAAACCCTAACGCTGGACGGCAACAGATGGAGATGCGATTGCAGACTGCGAGATTTCCGCACCTGGCTTATCCCCGACGCACCCAGCAAGCTATACTCCGTGCCGCAGACCTGTTCAGGTCCACCAAGACTGGAAGGCCGCAGATGGGAGGACGTGAAGCCTACGGAATTCGCCTGCGAGCCAAAAGTGTTCGTTCTGGCGAGCAGCATACAGGAGGAGACCAATGGCAATCTCAGCCTGGCGTGTCGAGCGAGCGGTGATCCCGAGCCAGAAGTTTGGTGGCAACTGAACGGCGGACCGGTCAATGCTACCAAATCGACTGATCCACTTTACATGGGGACTCTCGTTTACACAACGTCCGAGGCCGTCATGTCTTCAAACAATAAATCTGCGTCATCCAGGACCGTCGCGAACCGATGGAGCAATCTGACCGTTTACAACGCCAGTGACAGCGACGCCGGCGAGTACGCCTGTTTTGCGAAGAACATCGCTGGTCTCGCGCGAGATACGGTCAGCGTGACGATACCTCGCGTCTACACAGCCCCGACTCTATCCCAGAGCGACAACTGGCTGCTCTGGGTAAGTCTGGCTGGAGGCGGCGCGGCCGCCGCGTGTGCTTCCATCTCGGCCGTGTTGCTGGTTCTCTGTTTGTGTGGCGAAAGTCGACGGCACAGCAAACGCGAGAAAGTGAAGCTGCAGGGCAGCGGCAGTTTCGGCGACCAAGAGAAGAAGCTGCTGGATCTGTCCGTGACCACCACGACGCCCGGCAACAGCAACGACCGTGGCAGCGGGCACGGCAGTCTCGGCGAGGCGTGTAGCACCGGTGACCTTGAGTTGGCAGAACGCGGCTCCATTTGCGACCCTATGGCCGCCGCCGCGGTCACCGTCGAGCGGCTGCGACCCGCGGACAACTCGGTGAACACCATTCGCACGGTTCCGTGCTCCGCCGCGGCCGTCACCGGTGTATTTCCACCCCCGCCGCCGGAATTCACCACCGGTGTATTGCCGGCCGGGATCTTCGGTAACATCTTCATCTCCGTGTCACTGCCGCAGGACGCGTCATCGGAGCGCTGTTACCCGGACCTCCTCGACATCCCCGTCCACGCGGTTAGCGGCACCACGGCCACCGTATCGGCCGGCGGCAAGACCTTGCCGTCAGCAGCGGCAATCAATGTTTCTAGCTTCGCCACGCTGCCGCGCCGAGCCTTACGCTCCGCCGAGGTCACCGCTGGCTCGCCTTACGACAATATGGGGCCGCGCATTACGGCAAACGGAAGTTCCGCGTTCTCGCTGACGGACATGGATCTGCGACTGTCGCCGCCGCCACCGCCGCGGATCATTCAACCCCCGCACGAGTTTGTTTCCCTCTAAAGCAGCGATCCCTCTTCCACGCCGATCACAGTATTGTCGCGCAGTACTGATTTCGTAATCGATAATATTCCACTAATGACGTTATCCCAATATACTACGGAGCGTCCATTGTCGGCCGGGTATTATTGGATGACAACAATTAGCGTGCGGTAATGTTAACCGTGTCAGGAATATCGCTCACAGATCGTCTCCTCGAGAACGCACGCGATCGCTTCGAACGAGTGATCCGTATACGCTCCTCGGTGGAGTTTCAAAAATATGTCGCAAATTTGACAGACATGACGTCAAATTAGGATCACATTGAAAAATTTTTATCCCGTTATGCGTTCGCTGGGTCATCCTGGACATTAAAGATTTTGCAGCCTCAAAATACTGATTGCAAAAATACACACGTGTGTATAAAACTCTAGCCATTTATTAAAATCCAAATTTTTAAATATAGTTTGTTTATGAAGATAAGTTATATAATCCTTTGATAATTAAAAGTTTTATCATTAAATATTGAATATTGTGTGTCGCTTTTTGTGCATCTAATCCTTGTTATATAAAAATCGATATAATTCAATCAATGATCTGAGGAATAATCAAATGCAAATAACTTGAATGTTTAAGGGACATCGTAAAAGTGTCTTTGATATTTTTTCATCACCTTCTGAACTTTCGTACTGTGTTTAGAAAAATTTAATGAGTATAACATATCTCTAAGTGACTTTTCTCAAATATTTCATTATTGAAGAAATATGTAAACAATTTCCAGGCGATGGACATATATCAATGTACAATGAGTGTTTTCCATTCACATAAGTCTTGTTTGCCTTATATATATATATATACAGGGTTGGGCAAAAGTCCGGAAACGGTCAAATATCTCGAAAAGGATCAACTATAGCGAAAAATTGTAAATAGCAAAGTTGTAGGGCTTAAAAAAATGTACCTAATGATGACTAAAAATTTTACTTTGGGTGGAGGACGAAAATCATATGAAGGTCAAATTGAATTTTTTAAATGGAACTGCCTACTTTTTATTGCATATTCTTATAGCTTATCTCGAGACCTTTCCAAAACACTATAAATAAATGTTTTTTCGTTAAGTATTTTTCGAGTTATAAGGGTTGAAATAATTTCTTAATTTTACATGAACTATAAAATATCTCGTAAAATATTCACTTTTCGATGACTTTACCTCAATACTTTTATGCACAGAATAATGAGAGGAATCAATTAGTGTAAAGAAAACACATAGTTGTTTTTAAGAAAAAGTATGTAATTGTTAGTTACAAATTGCATATTTTTTGTTAAAAACAACTATGTGTTTTCTTTACACTAATTGATTTCTCTCATTATTCTGTGCATAAAAGTATTGAGGTAAAGTCATCGAAAAGTGAATATTTTACGAGATATTTTATAGTTCATGTAAAATTAAGAAATTATTTCAACCCTTATAACTCGAAAAATACTTAACGAAAAAACATTTATTTATAGTGTTTTGGAAAGGTCTCGAGATAAGCTATAAGAATATGCAATAAAAAGTAGGCAGTTCCATTTAAAAAATTCAATTTGACCTTCATATGATTTTCGTCCTCCACCCAAAGTAAAATTTTTAGTCATCATTAGGTACATTTTTTTAAGCCCTACAACTTTGCTATTTACAATTTTTCGCTATAGTTGATCCTTTTCGAGATATTTGACCGTTTCCGGACTTTTGCCCAACCCTGTATATATTTATATACCTGATAGCTTACCCACAACCAAATCCTCCAACAATAGCAACCTTCTTGCCACTCGGTATGGTGATTGAGCAAGCTGAAAATATAATCAATTAATTAATTTTCATAACAACTGTAATTTAGTAAATATAAACATAAAAGCAAATTGCTTTACGATTGTATTTTAAAATCATTTATATTCAAAATTACACTCGAAAAAACATATATTAATATTTTGTATATTTTAACATATTTACCTTATAATTTAACAAATGTTTGGATTTTTGACGGATAAATGAAAATTATTTGCTTTAATAATGCGGTTACTAAATTGTTGGCAGCAGTAGTCGTAATAACGACGATTGCGATGACATGTCATTTCCAGATTCTTTACTTTTTCCTCATTTTGTAATCGTTTACATTGTGAAACATGGAAAGATTTTTCACTCTTACAGTTTAGATCTCTTTTTCCGTTTATTATTCATTACCAACAGAATTAATTGGAATCGATTCGTATCATCGACATGGGTTAAAGCAAAAGCAAAAATGAGACAACTTAAAGTCTTGTTAATTAATTTCTATCACTGAATGGAAAGCATCCATTTTTGGTGGCCCCACTTCGCATGAGTAGGTAGTTATCGGCGGGTAGCCGGACACCTCTTGGGGAAACGACGAGAATGTAGTCGTGATTAGACATTTCCCGCGGGTGCAGTCGACGTGGTTCTTCCCGTGCAGCGCGAAATGCACCAACCAAAGCAGCGAGAAGGAAAATCGATATCTCACTGTGTTGCGGTCGGCGTGTCACCGAGATTAGTATACGGAGCGTTCGATCGAGAGGCTGATATTCGGCCACGATTGTCCGACCTATCGAATATCTGTCTGTCTATGCTTGTCTGCCTGCCTTGCCCGCTTGTCCGGTCAGCTGCCCATGGCCACTTGCGCCCACAATGAATGCGTGTGAATGACGGGTGCGTGAAAAACCTTTTAGATCTAAGTCTCTTACTAGTCTGCTAACAATAATCTGAAGCGAGGCGGCTGTTTGTATATATTTCACAACTACTTCTTCAAGACGAGTGGACCTTCGATTAGCGCGAACGTTCATCGGCCACGTTCTCATTATCTTCCCTTCCATTCATTCTCCAAAGTGTATCACTAGTTTGTTACGTATTCTCTACATGTGTACATATTTGTTATTACATCACACACACATACATTCGTGTACAGCGCGCGACCTGGACGACCACGTTGTGAATGGCGCGCGCACGCCGGCGCGTTATACGCGGAAATATTCATTATGAACACTTTGTCAATTAATAAAATCATTGAATTTTACATACATTGAGTCATTGTTGTGTATTGTCTTATTATGTTCGTTGTGCGCTTCGTGCGAAAATGATGTATGGTGTCGTATTATGTTCAAGTCGAATTTGATTATTCATCGGCTTGTAAATCGCATTTTTTTTCAGAGGAAAAATCAACGGAAGTATTGAAAATATTTGAAACAATGCGGCATTGTTTTTCTGTACCCAATTTATACGCTAACAATAAAAAAAAACTATGAGGATCGTTTGTCTTCCTATAAGATTTTACCTGTAATATGATTGGCCATTCTATATTATGTATTAAAATTATATTGTACTAAATTTCAATTATTATTAGCAATAGAATCCATTTGTAAATTGTTAATGTAATCAAATAATCATGAGAAATCAAACAAAAATATTTTAATTGAGTTTTTCGAAAATATCTACAAAACAGATCACCAATTAGCTCAGCGTGAATGTAAATCGGACTTTTATTTCCATCCTTTATTATTTTCATATAAAAACGAGCATTAAATTCGAGCAGGTATCTTGGAATAGAAACGTGGGTAAAATAGCATGCCAAACGGCGGCTCACATCAAGATCGGGCTGCTTCGAGAATTGCTATTTCGTGACGATACACAAGGCGAGAGGATTGCATGTAAGATTATATAAACTGCAGTATTTAAGTGCAGATTATGTATTGTGTTGCATAACTTGCGTACAAAGTGCAAGGATAAGGTGGGTCGGCTGTGCAAATGGGAAAAACGATCGAAAGCACCGCACGTCACGTTCCTGACGTTTTTTGACAGTAAGTTCCTCCTTTGCCTCAAGTTAATATCCGTCAACAAATCCGTGAGGCGCGAATCGTGATCGGGAGATGGACAAGTTACAAGAAAGCAGCGTCGTGCTCACTCTCGCGACCTAGTCTTGGGGTGTACCCTCCTTGACCTTGATTATTTCGAGAACCTGGAAAGAGATCAATCACATTGCAGAGCGGAAAAATCGCACGTGGACTGTCTTAAATTGTTCGCATTTAAGGATTAATGAAGCAGCGACGCTCACATGAGACGTTTCTTCATGGAAAAGCGATTCGCATAATGTCAAAGAATGAATATGACGTAGCATATGACAGTCGATATCTGTTCGACATACTCGACGTGTGCCGAGTATTCCGAGAGAATATTTAATTTAGCGAAAATAATATGATCAATACTTTCTGTAACATTTAAAGATATCGGTGTTCATTATTGCGAACGTACCGTTAGTGCTTTTTTAAACAATGCATTCTCAGTATACAGAGTGAGATAAAATTAAAAAATTTTCAATATTTTACTTTTTTGACACGATCACTTTGATTAATGATTAGTTAATTATGATTATTTAATGATTGTTTTTATAAATTGTTTAAATCGCAAATTACGTTAATAAAACACGATCTAAATTTTTAAATTTTTTAAATTACTTAAATAATTTAGATTACTTAACATTCCTGTGAAAATAAAAAATAAATAAAAAAATAGAATTTTGTTATTCATACCTCGCAAAGCAGGGTAGTTCGATCGAGGATCGTCAATTTTTTGTGCGAAACGAAGATCCTTGTATCCATGATCGGCCATTAACCAGAAGCCGTCTTTCTGAATTTTATCAGCATGTTTAAATGCCGGTTTGTCTGCATAGTCTACATAAAGGGATTGACAAATGAATTCCCATACGACAAAAATGTACGATGTCCATATCTATTTCATTTGCATGCACTTTGTTTAAAAGCGATAAACGAGATGGGATTTGGACGTCCTGAGGCGAGATCGTCCAAATCAACTCATTAAAAACTGCAAGCGCACATGCCACATAATGCTTTATTGTTTCGTACAAATGTGCATACAATCGCGTGCATTCATTCTTTTTTTATCAGTTTTCAATTCGGTGAACGCTTTAATTAATAATGACGTCGCGGATATTGATCTGACGTGAAATGCGTTAAACGTTTATTGTACGGTAATATCCGCGTATCTGACGTTTACATGCTAAAATATTTTGCAGCAATTGTATCGTCAAATTTTTAATTTACTTACAAAAATTTATCGTTAATAATATTATCAAAGTTATTTTGATAAATTCTAGTCATCTTTACTTATATATAAAAGCGTTTCTTTTCATTTTTATATGAAATCATTCTTAAAGGTTTATTGTACTTTTTAATATACATATATTTTTTAAATTATTTTTATAAAGTTCCCCCACACCTTCATAATCAAGATCTAAGAGAACTTCAGGTTCCATGTCGCGTGCAATATAGATGTCAGCATCGGTTGGTGAATCGTGAAATCGATTCAAATTGCCCAAGCTCGAGTCATCGGATCGTCCAACTCGGGGCTTATGTATTATTCCGAAACCACGCTCTCTTTTAGGAAAGCTCAATATTTCCGAATTTCGACCGATTCTTGGGTACGCCACCAATCCAGCAGATCGTCTATCGTTGATTTTCAATTTTTGGCCTTCTGAAATGTGAAGCGAGACTGGTCGATTAGAACATCAATTGCTCGAAATTAAAATTTTGCTGTTTTTTTCTTTGAAAATTACAGAACAATATTTCCTTCTTCCTTTGCTAACAATCAATTATTCGTGTCTAATACATCTAATCACTTTCTTATTACGCAAATAATACAATAACGTGGAAAAAGAAGACATTAGAAATTATTTATTTTGTCGAATAAATTGTTCTTACAATTGATGTTTATAATTGAAGCAGAATATTTTGTGTGTGCATGTGCCATTATACACATTACGTGCTTCATAAAGCATTTAAAAATAATAATTCAGGATATTATAAATGTGTGAAATATTTAAAACCTTGAAAAACTTTAAAAATTATTGGAAGTGTAAATGATAATTATTAAAGAAAATAAACATTTACATTCTTTATTAAAAGTTTAAATAAAAATTTATATTAATTTATTTAAAATTAAATAAAAATAATACTATTTAACTTTGAAAAAATTAAATGTCACAAGGAACAACACACTCAAGCAAAAATTTAAAAGATATCTGAAATACATTTAAAGAAAAAACTTTTAATATTAGAACATTGTTTCGAATGTGACAATAATTAGTAGTTTGTTTGATATTTATGTATAAAAATTTAAAAAACTAAAGACTTGTAAAAATTATTGTGAAAAATGCCACACAAAAATTATAAAAGTATGCGACACTCATGCGAGTTTCTTGCCTCTGGTGGATTCGTAGTAGCCGACTGAGCATCTGGCAACTGCAAAATAAATAGGACGTCGTCGACGTTCCATCAAAAGTCGGACATCATAATCCCTAACAATTTAATCTACACTCGCACTCGTGGCGCTTAACGATTTCCTGCGAGAATACAGTATGATTTTTTTTCCATGCTATAGCTTTTTTGTACTTTAATTCCCCGTCCTACTTCATTTTTACTTCGCGTTGGGGACTGCTGCGTCCAAGTTGCTGCGTTTGGCCTCAGTGAGAATGAATTATCTAACACATTATTCGCGAGAAAATAAAAACTGTGACTTTTAATATTAGAAGTCCCTGCTGTCGCTAATTTTTTTCATTTACAATTTTCATAATATCAACCATCCTTAGTGACAATTTTACACTGTTTTTATAAGTCCATATATTTATCTATTTTGAATTAAAACTGAAATTAAAATCCAGATTTAACATCCAGGTGAATCGATTTTGTGGTTTAAGCCGATCTTAATTTATCAAGACGCCTCAACTATAACATAAATTATTAACTTACAAAAATAATTAGCTAATATTTAAAAAGTTTTAAGTATTACAAAGTGACTATCTTTAATAATAATAAATTAAGTTCGAAAATTTTGATATAAAAAACGTAATATTTTTCCAGATTTTTAGATCAAAATGTGCGACTTGATGGGACCAAACGTTATTGATTAAAGAACAAAAAAGAAAACGGCATATATTTTTGGAAGTTGATTGTAAAATTCACGATATCACGATATTACTTACGATTTAGAGACGTAGAAAATGCCAGAAAGATCACGAAGATAAAAAACCGGTTGTCCTGCATTTCTATAACTCCCGATGATCAAAATTCTAAGTAGATAGCGATGATGTGAAGCTTAGAATCGCACCGACACTGAATGCCTCCTGTTACCCGACGTCCGATTTTATACCTTGCGCCTCTCCACCCGATCACGGAGTTACCACCCCGCAGTTCAAACCCCTTGTCGCAGACCGTGTCTCGTGTCTCACCCCTACTCCTTGCTAGTGATGGATGATGTTAATTCAATTTTTAGAATTTTACAGATCGATACTTTTAATAGAGAATCGATTTTTGAGCCATTACTATGCTTATATGACTACTTTAAACATACTCCATGTAGATTGAATCACTCTTGTATAAATATGGCCAATTAACTTTAGAGTTAGTAGGTTATATATATACTTTTTGCCATATATAACTTTTACATAAAATAAATGTTACAATTTGGCAGCTCTTATAAAATAAGAAAACCCTATAAAATAAAAGAAAAAGAATGTTTAAATGCTCATCACACGTGATTTTTTTGATCGATTTCTAGAAAATCAATTCTTTTAGTCTGATTTTTTTAGTAAATCGAGTAATTTTTAGTTATTCCGATTCAAGATCGATTCAAAAAGTAGATTTTTTTTTTAAATCATCCATCACACACTGCGAGGCACCGTTTTTTTCACGCGAACGTTCTGTTAGTATGTATGTACAAATTATACATATGTTTATGCATATCTGCTATCAAATCAAAAATTGATATTATCTCATTTAGAAATTCGAAATTAATCAAAAATTTTTTATTTAATAGTAAATTTCTACAAAAAACGTAAAAAAATGATTTTCTTATAAAAGCCACAAGCCAACACTTGATACATATAATAATAAAATATATAATAAAAACACAATCAGCATGTACCAAAATAATGGGATAAAAATATAGTACAAAGACTGATAGATAATCGCAATGATAATAATAATAATGTTGAAAGTCGCTGAATTATAATATTTCGATAAATATTGTGGTTGTGATTTAACCCTTTGCACTCCAAATTATATTTCATTATATTTCATCTATTGGTTTGGATTTGAAAAAATGAGTGAGACTCGACAAAGGAGCTCCTGAGATAAAAACTGATGTCGAGTCACACTCGACATAGGAGTGCAAAGGGTTAAAGTTGGCAAATAAGATTTCTTTTCAGTTTCTGTACAATTTCACTGTCTATCTAGCAATTAATTATTATAAAAATTGTTAGTATTACTACAATATTATTGTGATAATCATTTTGATTGGTCTCTCTCTCTCACATATGATATGTAAAAATTATAAAATAAATGAAACATGAAAATATACATGAGATATATAAAGATACTCTCATAAGATATATGAAGAAATAAAAATTTTATTACAAGGATATTGTGGTAATGTTACTTTTGTGTATACATGTACTTCAAGAAATGAGCAACGACCCGGAAAGTCGTGACAGTATCGTCAGAGGGTTGCTAATAAATTCTGCGTAAATATAGAAATAAATTCACGAGAACAATCAAATATTCTCAATTTACATTATCTATACTCTATCCTAAATTCAATAAATTCTTGGGAGTCTCTCTGAGATCGAGAGACTCATCAGAAATCGAATGGTGGTTGCAACTGAATTTGATGGTCAGCAATGAGACGAGAGATGCATTGCAACGATCGGGTGTTCGATATTGTGACGAGTTGCAAAAAGCGAAAATCATGACAAAACAATGAGTTTGACAACGAAGAAAGTGAACGATTTTATAATATCAGAGCTGAAGGAAATTTTAAAATCGAAAAAACAATCTGCAACCAAGAATTAATTAGTGACAATGACTGATAACGTTAAATCCAGTTGCATTAATAAATACCAGCAGATCTCAATTTAATACGTGCGGATATTATAAATTAAAAATATCATCTTTGCAAGCTGAGAAAATTCAGTTTTGTAAAGTCAAACCTAATCGCAACGAGACGCTTGGTAAAATTTTTGATAATCAAAATTGATAAATATTTTTACCTGATAACTACACATGTAGTCGTAGATGATCTTATGAGACACGATCTATTTATCGAGCAAGAGTTAATCACTATATTCTACAAAGACCGAGATGAGTTGTGAGCGCGTTAAAGAAAAAAATAAAAAAATGTCCAATAGAAAGGCGAACATAAGTGAAGCCAATTTACTTGCAAAATGAGAAGCAACATTTTGACAAAATGCAAATTAGTCGTGATGAAGAGAATGCAAGCGAAGCCCGGTTAAACTTCGCCGCAAAATTCTTAGAACCGTATGAGGATTATGTCACGTGGATTATGATCGATATATAGTCCAAAAGATAAGAGAGCATGATAGACCGCAACAAACGATAACGACTGCCGAATATATGGATGAAACCATGGATTACTCGAATTATCCAATGTGGAGAACATTCACCACCTAGGATAGGATGAGTGCTAGAACGCACGACTTTTGCATACGTGCGTGTATGTATAATAGATACTTTAAGAAGCGAGTATCGAGAACGGGAGTCGTGACAATATCATCAGAGAGTATCATCGCTAATAAATCCTACCACAAATATCCCAGCAAACACCAACTAATAGTAACATTACATCAATGTTATAATTTCTCATTCAACAATGTAAGGGTGACATTACACGTGTTGTACAGTTGTACGATTACATTATTGTGTGGATATTGATGTAATGTTATCGTAAATAAATTCGCGAAAACAATCGACAATTATTCTCGATTTTCATTGTCTACTCATTTCCATCCGACATTATTTTTACGCGAGAGAACGAGCTATTTTTTAAAATAATAATTAACAAAGTTTTTACCTACTTTGTTTTTATCATTATAATATAATATTTACAACGTTTCTAATCTCCGAAAGTGCTTTTGACATACGTTGTGTTCACGTATATACCAATACCACTTTATGCATAGTAAGTATGAAAACATATATTATTAATTTTCACGACACACGTCGATTTTGATAAAGCATGTGACCCTCGAAAATTGCCCGGAGTTTTCCCCAAAGTCCTATTTATCAGGAAATATAATTTATCAGAAAATATGGATCCTCAGACGATTTTTTAAATGTCCCAGATGTTAAAATGCCGCGTGCGCCAGAACAATCAAATATTCTCAATTTACATTATCTATACTCTATCCTAAATTCAATAAATTCTTGGGATGATGCGTCGATTATTATATTACACTAATTCGGTCGATGTAGGTGTAAAAGGAGGCCACATGATGCGGGATAATATATAGACTTATAAACGCGTGATGAGATTATCGCGCGACAGATTATGACGCATTATTGTGCGTGACATTTTCTCGTCGACACGTTTTCCGATCTTCCATTCAGGATAATCTCCCTAACGCGTGTGAACGTTCTCGCGATGCTTTTTTGCGCTATTTCTGCACATCATTTTCATCCGGTCACGTTGGATATATCTGACTCGATAGAGACATGGATCCTTAAACATGGTCCCTCAAAAAGGAAATGGGAAAGACGCCAATATCGGAAAACCCAATTTACCTCTTCAAAGATTATGGATATCCATAACTTTAGATAAAACATAAATAATTTAATTTGTGAACGTATCACCTTTTCAGATGACAAGTGTAAATGATGATAATGTATTAAATTACCACAGACTATAATATATTAGCATCTAGCAAATAAATTAACTTGTCGCTTCTGCCCGGAAAAAGTCTTTTGCTCCGTGAAAATATTTCTCAGAAAACGAAGAATTTTTCGAAGACAAGTGAAGCCAATTTACTTGCAAGATGAGAAGCAAAAGGATTAGCAATATTGTTCTTTAGTTGATTCAGAAATTGAATTTCAAAAATTGTGAGCGTCGATTTATCGATTTTATTATTTAATAAACAGTTTTTCGAAAAATATAGATAAAAACATAATGCGATTGATACTGAAATTTATTTGAATAGTCACGATGTACCGGAAAATTAAGCGAACTGATAGCTTATTGTCCCGTGTGCAAAGAGAGATTCCTGCTTCGCAGTTTAATTTATCCGCGATGGACGCGACACATTGCTAGTTTTCATTTAGAACGTTTCATTTGTATGCGTATAACGGCTCATTTAAATATAAAGGAGCGTCAATGAGGATCGTATCTAACGTTAACGTTCAGCTTACCATTTAATTAATTGTACACGTGTATCCTTGTATACACGGATATGAATAGGAACACAGATATATTGACATGCGACATATGTTGAATTTATTTCCAACCGAAGAGGGTGATATAGATTGAACTCTTCAAAAATTTCTACTAATGCATGGAATTGAATTGTTTTTCAGTCGCTAGCTTTTTATCATTACCATCACAATTACCACAAAAAAAAAGAGGAAAAGTAAAATGCCAAAAAGACGAAGAACAAGACTGCTCTACCGTCAAGATTCATCTAATATTGCAACAAACAAGTATCTCTTCGACCTTAGCAATAAAATGTTATTTTCGTCTATGCCTTCAATAAAGGATGTGTTAATAATAATATCGTATTTTAAGTGGGTTGATGAAGAATAGCGTTCACTAGGCGATGACGGATTGTTTGCCAGAGATATTAATTTCCGTTCTAGTATATTAAGTAATAAATAATTAGCAACATCCTTTAGATAATTACAGGAGAACGTAAATATCTCACAAAATTAACTTGTAATCCAAAATAAGTTTTCTTAACCTAGGGAGTAAATCTATGAATATCTAAATATTCCTTTTAAAAAGATATAAAAAGCATAGTATAAATAATATATAAATAATAAAATCGAAAAATACATCTATCCATTTATATTTTTATTTCTTAACTTTATTTATATTCTTATAATTTGTAAGATATTTATATTTGTATCGTACAAATATATTTATAAGCATCAACGAGATAAAACATTTTTATAGAACGAAAATGGCGTCTATTATCATAATTATAAATATATTTTATACAAAACATAAATTAAATTAACTTTGAGTCTCTCTCGGATAGAAAAAAAACAATTATAGGACCAATGCTTTCTCAGTCGTTAACTATCTTGTTTAAGATATGCGTGACGCCGTATTGATATATAGAGGCATTAATTTTCTTCAACTTCTTGATCTCTTTCTGTAGGTCCTCCAACTTCTTCGACATATCATCCGATCCTCGAGAATCGCAGCTACCTTCCGCATAGGACTCGAAGTTCAGGATCTCCGCCGGGTTTCGTCCTCTGGCGATGACCTCGACAACGCTCTCTCTGCCACCGTCGTCCGACGTCCTCTGCAGATTGCGCACCTCTAGGCGCGGTTTGAAAACTGCGGCGCGAAAATTGTTGAATCCCCTCGCGAAGAACGCGGCGGTAACGGGTCCTTTATGCTCGAGGGTCCTGAGTACCTGTCGGCTGACGATGTCCCAGACATGGACCGCTCCGTCGGTACACCCAGACAGCAGAGTGCGACAATCTAGGGACACCGACAGGGCAGTCACGTTCGATTTGTGCGCTTTGAAGGCAGCGACCTCTTCGTTGACGTTACTCGAGCTCACTGTTACATGATGCTCGATACCACGTGGGGGTTCGTGTAGGTTACACTGGAATATCTCACCGGTCGTGCAGCCCACGAAGAGCTCGCTCTCGCGGATATTCACGGTGACCGCGGTGAGCGGAGCGTCGAATATCAACGAGACCAGGAGAGCTCCACTGCCGACCTCGTAGATATTCGCGGTTCGGTCCAGCGAGACCGTATACAGTCTCGCACGGGCGTCACCATGGCCAAAGTGCAAATCCTTGACTGGCAAGCTATGGTTGGAGAAAGCATGAAGGGGGGAACAACGCGCGTCGTTGAGCACGCTGTAGAGCGACCATACGAACACTAGACCGTCCTCGCCGGCGCTGGCGAATAACGAGCCATCCTTCGTGGTAGCCAGACAGTTGACTGTCTGGTAGTGCCTGGTTAGATTAGCCAGTAGTCTGCCGTTGCACGTCTGCCAGACGAACAGCTTCTCGCCTACGGAGGCGATTATGTAGGAGCCGTTCGGCGTGCAAGTCAAGGCGTTGACCTTGCCCGGCGTGGTCAGTCGGACGTTGGGCAAGGGTGACGGGTTGTTCAACGGCCAGATGTGTATACGGGGCCTCGTGGCATCCGCGCCCAGCACGTAGCTGTCGCTCAGAAGCTGAAGGCTGCGGTATCCGAGCACCGTCGCGTTCTTGTACACAGACAACATAGAACCGTTCCGGGGATCCCACACAGCGGCGCTCCAACTCTCTCCGCTGGCTTCGCTCGTCAGGATCACTTCTTTCGCGTCAGTTACTCGATGCATTTTGGTGTCCTGCAGTTCTTACTAATGCTACGCTACACGTGCACTATACTGTATAACTTGATATCGATTATGGGAGACTTCGTTTCATTTCTTCTTCTTTTTCTTCTTCTTCTTTCAAATATCAGCTACTGAGAGATAACGTCACTCTTTCGAGTGTCCTCAAATTAACTTCTCCAAATTATGGTTATAAACACGTGCTACACACAGCATAGGTTAGGTATCTTATGTTCGTAGATATCCAATCGAGATGGCGCTACTATCTAAATACAGAATAGAGTGACCACCAGTTTTTTTTCGTCGGTCAGAATCAGAAATTCAGAAATACTTCGACTCTTCAGTTGGTAGAATAATGAAAAATGCTGAAGAACACGAAAGAAGAACGAAAAAAATTGCTTTATATTTTTCGGTTATTTTTCTCGGTTTATTCCTTTTGTTTTTCTAAGCGTTTTCTAAACTCACGTCCACCGGTAAATAACACTCTAATCTTCATTTCGTAACTTTTCGATCACTTCCTATAAATATAGTACTCACATGATACACAACAGTGTCACGTGACACTCTAGATGGAGTACAGTGGAGTATCGTATTTCAAAATACTTTTTCTGTGTGTGCGTACATCTTTTTACGTGTATGCTTAGTCGGCTTCCAATCTCACCCCCTAAAAGCGTCGAGATCGATTAAAAAGTGATCTCTTGGTATCGCAGTTTGTATCCGCGATCGCGTTTTACTTACGCAATTCGACTCGTAATTCGTAAGGTTAGGTCACGATTATGTCAATTCTTTGATTGTTTGCACTCAAACAAAATCAAGGTTTCTTCTCATCCTCACTCGCTCATGGGATTTATTGATGATGAATTGCAAGAAGTATCACAACTCTGCCATAATGTCGTCGACGGAAGTCGCCTCGTCTCTTGTGTACGGAGCATGGTCCGCGTCGAAATAACGTGAGAAAACGTTGAGCTCTCATCGCACCGTGAAAATTGCTTCCAGTTTATTGCTACTTGTAATTTGTTTATCTTGCAGAAAGACACCGTTTAAGCAACTCGTTGTGTGCATTCAGTTCCATGAGGATTATCCCGCATCGCCGTTGTTTGTCGAGCTAAAGAGTAAAACTCTGTCTGCAAAGTTGCTCGATGGATTAGCAGAGGTCTGTGAAAAGGAGTGCAAGCGTTTCTTGAACAGAGCACAGGTTTAGATTTATACATAGTGACCAATTATGTTAAAAAAAAAAACTTATGTTCTGTATCAACAATTCTTGTACTTGCAGATATTGCCAGTTTTGAAGTTTATCAGGAATTTCATTGAGGAGAATCCTCTTATCTGCTGCTACGAGGAAATAACAACATTGAAAAAGCTTTTAGGGGATGAGGATGAGTTAAAGTTAAAACAGAAGAATTCTTCCATTAATCTAACATTGCATCAGAGTTTATATCATTTTAAGGCCAAACTCGAAGTGCCGGATAATTATCCTACTAGTTGTATGATGTACGTTCAGTGTGTTGTTCTATAAAATTAATGCAGCCGTGACAAATTAAAATGTGACTAACTTACATCATGTGTTTACAGTTTCAATGATGTTGATACAAATTTCCCACCCCTGTTCAAACGCTATCTAGTTGGACAAGGAAGCGAATTCGCGAGACAATGTGTCGAGCCACCATTAAGGAAACAACAAAAGCCGTTTACACCATCACCATCCTTAAACACAGTTGTTTCTTTTCTCATAAAGTAATTTTTATTCTTGCATAAGCACATTTTTAGCTATTGCAATTCTCTTTAATTTGATTATATTTTAATTTGTGCAGGAGTGTGAAAGGTTTCCCACAGGAACCTTGTCAATGCTGCAAAGTAATGTGCTTGCCAGCAAATCCAGAAGAGACTGTAATCGACGAAAATGCAGATTTTCACGTCGAAAGACTTTATTGTGGTCATCTCTTCCATTTAAAATGTCTCGTGACATATATGAAGACTCCGCCATTCCATGGTAAAAATAAAATTTTTATTTAGACATCAAATTACATTACAGACCAATTGAAATGAAATTCTATTTTTTTTTGTTGAAGGGGGTAAGAAATGTCCGAGTTGCGGCAAACGCGTTTATCATGACAAATGGGGATTATCTGACAAGCTGGCAGAAGCTCGATGGGCTCATCAAGAAGCACGAGCGAGAGAGCTGGCAGAAGTCGAAGATTTTTTCAACTAATATATATCTACATCGTGCAAACTTCTGGAATAAGTTTCACGATAAAACTTACTGAAAGTACAATATAATAAATAAAAAGTTATATAATTTAAAATATGACAACTGACATTTTGAGCGAAAATGAAACTAAGATTGGGAAAATGAAAACCATTTTCAAAGGAATATTATTTTTTCACAATATCACGTAAAAAATATAAATTTCTGGGTCAAATGTTTTCTTAAGCAAGAAGATTAGAAAAAACTGAAAGCGAATAACTTATTTTGGTGAATGTCATTAAGCTAGGCTTGTTTCATCTTAAGTAATTAGTGTGTCACAAAGGAATAAATTTAATTTAAATTTGAGTGTTGGAAACTGTTTTTAGTGCGTGTCACTACTTTCATTATTACTATTTTTTTCACAAACTTATAAGATATTTATGTTATTTGTAGAAAAAGGACAAGTAACATTTTAACAAATTTTAAAGAAAAAAATACTTTTTTAAATATGCTTATCCAAAATAAAAACTTATCTGATTCCACAAATATAAAAAGTTAATATTTTTAAATCAAGAAATCGAAGATACATCATTATATAGTAAATGGACATTAAAATAAGGGTTTAGTCGATAAGAATATCTTTTTGGTTTACATCAAGATTATTTTTAATTGTTTTATGCGAAATTATAACAATTATTTATGTGCATGTGTTTCCAATTTTTTCCCCTTTTATATTATATAACAGAATAATCATCTCAGGATTCTCATAAAAATCTCAGGATTATTTATTAGTTTTGATATATTTTAGATTATCATCATCATCAGCTAACGTCGTGTTCGACGTGTGGTGACTAATAAAGTAGCACTACATATTACTTCATTAATTCTCATGGGAAGATAGTGTGGTAGTTTCCCGTTGCTTTCCACAATTTTAGAATATAGTAATTTATTAATTATGAAATTTTTTTTGGGGGGGGAGGAAATTAATATTTTTTTATTAGGAAATTTATTTAATTTTAATTTATTAAGAGCGGAATAATAACAATACTAAAAAGATGACACAGATATTAGGAAATAGTCCATATAATTCTTTTCAAAATAATTGAATATCGCCTTTTAATCGGTTGGGATGAAAAAAGTTTTTTTATAGTTTTTAAACCGATAAAAAACAAAGATAAAGTAGTTTAATGTCTCTACCTCTCTAGATTATCGATGTATAGAAAATGCTTAATATAAGATTTGTTTATAATTTATAACTCTCAAACATGCAAGTATTCTGGACCAAATGTAATAAAAATCAAGAATGACTAAATCTTACAACAAATAAGACTGTCTGTCTTTGATCTGTCTTGTACATTGAGCATTATAAATATATATGCTTCACCTCACAACAATCAATCTTACATTATCGCGTTACGAAGCGAACTGATTCGTTCGGATGTAATTATAATATAACATGCAGAAGAATTATATCAGAATATGATGGTCGGCATAGGTGCAGTCTCGCATGTATGCACAAATAGTTGTGACCGTGTTCGTGACGTATTGATCCTCGGTACCGTCTATAGTGATATTTTCTCCGTCTCCCTCTTTTTCTTTTTTTCTCTGGTCTCTTGTACAGATACGTTTTTGTTTATTCTGCCGCACGTTTACTTTGCCACCCCTGTGACGGCTAGTGTTCCTTACGCGTATGTCTATCAAGTGATATCCCCGAATATACGTATATGGTACAGGCAAAGTAAACGAGAAAGAGAAGAAAAGGAGATAGTTGAACTACTGGCCGTAAAGTATACCAAACTGCTTCTCATCAATTGTAATTACTTTAGAATATTTAATATATTAGCTGAAAATAAAAGATATACATTTTATTTTTAAATACATATTTTTTTATATGTGCCTTAATGCAAAATAATTTAAGGATTGAATAATAATTTAATAATAATTTAATATATAATAATTTAAGGAAGAGGTATCTTTTTATAATTAATATTTTAAACAAACCGAATGTTAACTAAACATAAAATTAAATTTTGTGAAAAATAATTCGAATACAAATATATACTACACATTAGATATTATATTTCATAATTATATTTTTTAGAGATATTATATTTTTATAAACACTAAAAAATCTGCCATATTTTTTCAGTTGAGAAAATAGCTCTTAATACATTTATTTTATCATGATAAATTTTTAGCTACTAGAAAATGCAAAGAAGCAAGTAATTTAACTTATTTTTTCTCATTCATTAACTTGCATGCGTTATAATTTCTATCTAAAAAATTATCTTTATACTATATACTAATTTCTATCTAATATCTTTATACTTACGTTTTTTTATAGACATTACTTAATTATTTATCAGTTCGTTGAATTAAATTCTTCATCTTTTGGAGGATATCTCAAATTCACAGATAATTTATATATATATTTTTTAGATTGTTGTTCAATGCATTTTCAATGCATTATTTGTTATTATTTGACTTATTACATATTTCACAGTTTTTCCCTACTATTAACGACAATACTGAATGAAAAAGCATTAAATAAAGTTTTCATGTTTTATAAAAAGGACTTTGCAAATAGAAATTAAATTATAATGCCAATCGACTGCTTTTTTCGATATTTGCAGTAATAATAATCAGAACTCGTGTGAATACACACGGTCCCCAAGGACGATCGACTAAATTTTTCTCCTGCCGTACGCTCGCATTTAATTCTGGGAGACAGCCGGGCAGACTAATTCCCAGTTATCGATTCCACGCATACGTGGAAACGTACGCTCGTGTCGTACTCATGTAGGGCGGACTCTCACAGTGTTCCTTACACCTGACCGAAACGCGATTACGAACTGTTGGCAAATCTGGCTCTTCGTGTTCCCACAATCGCATTCCCTCTCTCCCTTCCCCCCCTCTCTCCCTCTCTCTCTTTTGTTATGTGCGAATTTATTCCTAAAAATGGCAATGTAAAAATACGTCGATTTGCCGTTCGTGCTGAGATTTCCCGGATCGATTTCTGGGTCGATGGACACATCACGTGGAGAACGCGACTACAAATTTTACGTGTCACGTGTACAATTTTATTATCGCAGCGACGTTATTAATCTACGTTTGTGCTCGCATTTGGGTCGCTTCCGACCGTATATGTCTGCGACTGTTCACCGGCTACGGGTTTGCAAACGCGATTGCGAGGGGTTTCCTCAGTGTGTGCACCTGGAGTCGTTCACACCGATTTATCTCGCGCCAAGAATAGCGTCTCTTTTCCGTGCGGCTAGCGATTAATATGATGCATGTTAATGTCAATGTTACAAAGATATTTGTAATATACTAATGTAATATAATAATGTCATTATACATCATCATCGTAAATAATAATGTCATTGTACATCATCATCGTAACGAAAAAAAGACAATAAAATATCCGAAAACAAGTGTGAGATATCAATTACTCGATTGCAATTAATTTACAATGTTATTTCTCGAAAAAAAAGTTACGATCAAATGTAATAAAATATGAATTGAATGCATAAGTTTAATAAATTTAAATGACAAAATAACTTTAGTAATATAAATTAGTGATCGAATAGCTTGTCTCCTTGTACGATCAATCAAGGATCAGCCCCAACGAGGTTGATTTCTGCGACGCACAAATTCCGTGTCTCATCCTTATAGGACGAGGATAATGCGCTCGGTTGCCGGTGCGTGTTATATACACACGATACACCTATAATTGCACGTGGGGCAGTTTCGTCGTAACGCTTCGTGGATCGATAGCCGGGAAATGGCCGGAAGCCAAGTCCGACGACGATGTCGTTTCGAGTTTTGTCGTTGTCACAGTGTGCGAGAACCAACCCCTTTCGCCACGAGTGTCCCACTTCTGTTTCAGTAACCCCCGACGCACAATTCTTCACCGCTTCTCTCAAAACTGTCCCCGAGAAATTTTTCCTCCCCCCACCTCGTCATCTTATTTCAGAAATGCAATTCGATTCGATATCGAAATGGAACTCGTCTCAGCACAAACGTACACACACATACATACGTTCGCCATTACGGAAATTAATTTTTGTCCGCGGATATAATGTTCGCGCAGTTTAATAGATTAGTTGCAGCAATCTGGTCGATTGTTCCGATTTACAAAGAGCCGTTCGATCGAATTTTTCCGATAACATGTTTAAGAAAAAAATCTGTAGAGAAAGTTTATTTTTTTGAGAATTTAATTTATATGAGAACCTATCTTGAGACGTTATTTGATTTTGAAACAGATGCTTTTTTACTTTTATTAATTTATTGTAACACACACAAAGTAATACATGCTTTTACGAGAGCTGAGAACTTTCGCAATCTCGTCGTCACTTATGTTAATGCGGATACAGCAACATGACTTATATGACTTTTTTTAGTAATTAAAGCTTTCGAATAATCTAGAATGCATGTAATTATCAGATTAAATATTGTTTACAATTTTTATTACAATTTTTATTGTACAACAAAGAATAAGTTATCATGTATGCATATGAACGTAACATCGGGCTTAAAAAAACAAGGGAGACGGGAGGTTGCTACGCTTCAAGAAACATTTCTTGAATCCTCGATTGAAAAGTCAACGGCTGTAAAAGGAAAAAGGACATTATTGACGTGTGCCAATCCACTTCCTTATTTTCGGAAGATCGCGTGACACAAGATTTCACGCACTTCTTTCAGCGGTGTGATTGTACCTGAAGGAGGTGTCATTTCAGAATAACGGCGGATACCGCAAATGATGCGTGAAAGCAGCTGTCCTTTGAGTTCTCCGTCTCCGATAGCGATCTACCTTATTTTCATTCTTATTTGCGACGATGAACAAAATAATGCAAAATTATTTGTAAAAAAGTGTCGCTACAGAGACGAGAAGTAAAATCAAATAGGACATTAGGTCAAAAATGGATATGCGAAAATAATATGTTTAGAATTGAATTGAAAGAAAAGTTATCATTTAATAAATAAATTTTCCATTATTATTGCTGTTATCGAAGAATACAAAAAAAAATAAAATTTGATAAAAATTAAATTTGAAAAATAAGATTGGAAAAAATTTCATAATGTACAATTTTCACTCGCTACAATGCAACTTAATACTGGCCACAACTGCTCGTTCAATCGTAGTCCATCTCACATCTGTTTCTATATCGTCCTCCTCCTCCATTCCCCTTTCCGCAAAATTTCAATTTTCCGATTTAAAACGGAAAACACGATGTCCTCGCTTTTACGCAAAAATGGGAATACCAATTTATAGTGTCTACAGACAATCGTAAATGTGGAACCACGTGAAAGAGGGTACGAAGAGGAGATAGATGGTAGGAGGGCACATAAAAGGGGGAGAAAGAAGGCCCACGTAGGTCGCGGGGTCCCGCAACAACAAGTTGCAGCCACCTGGCGAGGGTGATGCCGGCCACCCAGTGGCCCCTCCAGGTGCTTCCCCCTGCACAGAACCCCCTGCTTCGCACTGCGTGTGCCTGCTGGCCGACGCTGACGCCGTGAAGCGGGGACGAAGCGACACGAAGACAGCATGCACGAGGAGTCGCCGGTATCTCAAAGAATGAAGCATGCGATATCGTGTTTGTTCGGGGATAAGCGCGAATCGACGATGTCCCGAAATCGATACGCACATCTGCCGTAACGGAGAGTCTATTGACTCCTATCGGGGGAACGGGAATCCCAGGCGAATTTTGGAAGTTCGAAATTAACCCGGAAAATGCGCTCGATTACTGCTGCGATCGTTAGTAATCATCACACGTACCGTCGAAGTACCGTCACGTGTTTTTGAGCGTTGAACGTTTCAGTAAATTCGACACTTCATATAATTTTTAAATATCTCATTAACTAGATTTATTAATGAAATCTATAAATATATATAAGATACGGAATTGGTCCGCGGTATTATTAAGTCTACCACTTGGCTTTCAATTACTTTTTTCTTTTTAATCTGTTTTCTTTTTGAGAAATTATAGAGTAATGTTTGCCGCAATAATACTGGCAATATTTCACGAAATACATTTTCAGTTAAAATGAATCTTCGCTCGTCCGCAAACAGATTTTTTTTATACGCATAGTAAGAGTTGTTGCCAAAAATACATGAATAAAAGAAGAGATCTATTTGAGATTGATTCAATAGATTGCGAAAAGATAAGCAAACATTATAATATAAAATATGATATAAAATTAAAATATAATAATTATATTATATTACTTTTATATTACTTTCTTATCTTATATTATTTTATGACGTATTTTACTACATATTTTACTACGTATTTCATAATATTACTTTCACTGTATTATTCTAGGCATCGATCAGAAATATCCTGGATATTCAAATCGAATTACCTACAAAGATGAAGTATAAACAGAAAATGTTCTACATTTGTCGTCGCAGCACGGATATTTGTATTACCGTTGAAATGCAGCCTTATTGCATTCTTCTCTGTTGTCTCGTGCAGGGTTGCTATAGTTTCAGAAAATTCTATCGCCCCATATGCATATTCACGCGATGTGATAAAAATGGAAAAAAATGAAAAAAACTTTCCTGCAAACTCCCGATATTGCGAGCGGCATATATTACTTGTTATTACCCGCATATATGTATGCGCGTATTATTTATACATTTTTAGGAAAAAAAAATCTTATCCTATTTTAAATATATCTTTAAAAAAAAATATATATATATGTATTTTTTTTACATATCATGCAAATTAAAAATCTGAGAATTATATAATTTGAACAGAAAGTGTGTTAATCGTGGCAATATTTCTTTTATATCTGTTCAAAGATGAGGTTTGTCTATTTGACAAATATAGGGGGAACTCTCTATTCCTGTTGAGTAATATACTCGTCATGTAGAACGAGGCAATGCATATTTAAAGGCAACCGATAAATCGAAGGAAATTCCTTCCTCAGGACCCCAGCTCCTGGCACGTCTCTTCCATCCAATACTTTCAACGTATCTGTATATTGTATGTGTACGTCCGACTTCGATTATATATACTTATGTATGAGTCGATGGGTAATGTGTACACTGTATTGCCGCACGCTTGTGTAACACTTTAGACACGTACAACGTGACCAAATTTACACATAGCCATAAATGTACATTTGTGTTTGTGCAATATACGTTTACATAATAACAAGTGGTGTTCGTAATCTTCGTGCACAAGATTGTATGCACGGGGTGTTTCGATAAACCGGAGACTCATATGATTTTCTAAAAGCGGAAATATACGAATAAAGCAGAATCGGAAATTCATATACAAGAAAATTTGGTGTGTTTTACACCATACTCTATTTATTTATTTACTAAGTAAAATTAAATAAATAGGAAACATAAACGACACAAATTATTCTATATTGAATCATATGATTGTTCAGGAGTACATTTTTCATAAACTGTTCTATGCACTTAAATTCCTCGACATGGAATCTCCTTCAAACCCCCATTTTACACAATTAAAAAATATCTTAAATTGTAATCATATAAATTTAAAAGAGAATAAGAAGAAAGAACCCAATTTTTCGAACATCAAGCGGTCTTCGTGCAAGCTGAAGAGCGTCGCGGGGCACAAAATAGGACACCCGGTATCCCCGTGCTGGGGGTAAGGCGTGTGTGGCCGTGGTGGCGGTGGTGTGTAGCACAGGTCGTTTCAGACGCCGCGTTGCGGGGCATCGATTTCGGCCCAGGCCGATGGCATCGACGGGGCGCTCCTCCGCGGGGCCATCGCGACGTCGTCGTCGCAAGCGTCGCGGCGGCGCTGCTGCCGCCTCCACCGCCGCCACTGCCGTCGTCGTCGTCGTCATCGTCGTCGCAGGGAGCGAGAGAGCGAGAACCACTCGCTGCCTCTACCTTAGCCGGCAGCCGCTCGCTCGCAGCTCCGCCGACTAACGGCGTCGTCGCCGTTCCGCTCGACGCACGCCGACGCCGACGCCGCCTGCGCGCGAGGCCGCGCCATGCCGCGCCGCATCGCGCCGATACGGGCGGTCGGGCAGACACACACTTACGGCAGTCGAGGGCAGTCGAGAGGCTGCTCGTCGTGCGTGGTGCTGCTTAGTAGCTGGGCCGTGTGCTAGAGAGCTTCGCCACTGCTCGTACTGCTGGTAGCCGGCGCGAAGGCGCGTTACCCCACAGTCAGTGAAGCGAAAGAGCTGCGGCAGTGCGCGAGCGAGAGTTCACGGTGACGGATCGCGGTCTGCTCCTCCGACAGCGGAGAACAGAGCGCACCGTTTAAGAGAGAGAAAGAGAAAGATAGTAGAAAGAGAAAGGGCAGTCGACCGAACTCTCGCCAAGAGAGATTCCAGCTGAAAAAGGGGGCTGGATTGTCTATCGAAGCCGTCGGTGAAGGAGTTGCAAACTCCGGCACGGGAATTGTACGAACTGAACGAACTTTAGAATGTGCAAGAAAGGGAGTTAGCTCTCTTCCGCGAGTAGATTCTGCTTGAACAAACGCTGAAACCACTGATTTGCCTGTCCGCTACTTACTCGGTACCACCACCGTGCACGAGCGGAGCACAGTTGCTCGATGCGCCGGTGCACCACCAGCTGCAGCTGCCACCGCCGCTACTACCGTCTTTACGGTGCTACCACTACCGCCGGTGCTGCTACCGCCGCTATTGCCGCCGCCACCGCCGCCGCTGGCAAGACCTCGCAGAGGTGTCCACCTCGTGGCAGCCGACACTTCCTACCGGACGGTGGTAGCGTCCAGGCGGGCTGGACGACGCACGAGCTGTAGCAGTCAGTCGTTCGCTTCTCGACAGAGAGGGTGGAGGAAAAACGTGTCGATGGCGCTTGGTGGTAGTTTCTCGTCGCGCGAGCAAGGGTGGTCGTCGAGTTTCGAATAGAGAAAAAGCAAAAGGGGATAAAGACGATAGAGAGAGAAAGAAAGTGCTGAAGGGAACGCAGAGACAGTTTGAACCCTTCTTTTTTCCGCGTTTGACGCGTGTCATCGTTAATACGTAGCGCGTATACGTTTGGAGGGTTTCTTCCCTCCGACGTGACGGTTATAATACGCGGATTCCTCGAGGCCTTCACCCTCGTCGGTGCGTCACGGCACTACGGCACTCCGGAGCGTGTGTCACGTGAAAGGAGCAGCGCGGCGCGCCACAGGGTCGTCGTCCTGACGGCAAATCCGAGAGAACGGAGAGCGCGTTCTCCTCGTGAGACGGACTACTCTTGTCGTATCGCGGTCGTTTCCGCACTGTCACCTCGCGAAACGCATTTGCTGCCGGAATAGTACAACTGTCGAGATATTATCGCCGGTGGGAATACAGTGATCGGCAGCGAACTCGGCTAGGACCAGAGAGAGCGACAGATCTGGAAGTCAGTGGTTGGTTGATCGGTTCGGTTCGGTTGGTTGGTTGGTGCTACGTGTGCCGGTGGCTAGTGGTGGCTCGGCTCGGACGACCCAGGTAGCGGTAATGCCTCGTAGCAGCGATCGTGTCGCCAGGTTGCACGGTGTCGCAGGCAGGGTGAGGGACTGGGCCGCCGAAGATAGTACTGGCGCGGGTGTAGTTGCGGGCACCGCGGGCAGGATACGTTGACGAGCGCAGCCGACCCCGGTGGCACGTTGCTGGCCACCGTCGTCGTCGCTGCTCCCGCAGGCCATGTATCGAGGCGAGCCGGCGATCGACCGTGCCGGCGGCGGCGGCGGCAACCGCAGTGCCGGCGACCCGCGCCGGGCGAGATCACCGCGTCGACGTCGCGCATCGGCGACCGCCGACCTGCCCGAGGACGCCGATGGCGAGGAAGAGCCCTACGGGGAGGAAGAGGAGAAAGAGGAAGAGGCCTACGTCGTCCTCGATGTGCAACCCCGGCGATCGTGTGGCGATTCCACGGCGAGGGTGTGCTGCAACGACGACTCCTGCTGCTATCGTGCCGCCCAGAAGAGGCCGGACAGAAGACGGCGCGGCTTGGGAAATGCCCTCAGGATACTTTACGTCGCTGCCGCCGCTGCCTTTCTCGCACTTGCCGTCTCACCAGGTATGAGAAAACGATATAAATTCCGCCGATTGCAACACGATGCATCGAGCTTTGTTAAATTCTTATGTTGGATATGCAACACATATTATGTTGAGGAGAATGGAAACGTTTTAGGCTGCTTTAATTTAGCAGAGAAAAGTTCCGTAGCGCGAGAAGGATGGGACAATTTTACAGCTGTCGGATACATTTCTCTCATAAGAGAGAATTTGTTAATGCCGCGTACAAAACGAGAAACTGAAAGACCAATATTTTTCACATAAATCGAATAATTGATAGAATATAAAAATAATTGCAGTAGCAAGTGGAATTTCATTATAATTTCACGCTTTTATTCAGGCTCTCTATTAAATATTTCATAAATTCTATTTTTATGTCGTTTTCAGTTTCAAATGCGAAGAATATTTCGCTTCATATTACATTTGCATAAACGCATGAATTTTTCTTACACAATTTTTATTTTTCTACTTTGTTCCACTATTGATCCAATAAATAGATTTCCCTTTTTAGTATTTCGTAAGAAAAAGGTTTTTCCTGGTCCTCATCATGGTTCCTCATCGATTACCTTACTGGTCCAACATGAATACTTGTTCAAGATGAACATCTATTCTTCCTTTATTTTGCTTGTTTCTCATTTCTCATCTGCCGAGTTACATACTAAAGAAAAACACAGACAATGGAAAACGTTGTTCCGGTTTTCTTCCAGTAGTATTCAATTTCGTGCCATGAATGGAAGTTTTGCGAAAAAATAATCAAGTTGACACGAACGTTCACTTTTACTGCTTTCAATAAATATTATTCATGCTTTAACGGATTAGGTGTGTCGATCATTGATTTTTCAAACATTCCTCAATGTGGGAGTTTAATCTTTAAAGCCGATTTCCACCAACGTTCGATTCGCAGAACCGAATTGAATTGAATCGGAATTGAACGTTCATATATTCCATGCAGAACGACGGACAGCCACGGATTTATCTATGATTGATCAGTCCCACGGATCGAAAGATGACGTGTATCCCGAATTTCCATGAAAATTCGTTACGATACGATCACCCCGCGCCACATATCGACGTCGCACTTCACCCTGGTCTTCAACAAAAGAGCCCGCGAGAGCCCCAGATCGGCTCGCTCGAAATGCAAAGGATAAACAGGGCGGCCTTTTATCGAGGAAGTAAGACAAATATTCGTGGCATACCGCGCTGCGCCGTGCGTCTGCATCGTGTCCACATGCGAGTATGCAGACACGTGTATTATTAAAACACCGATGGGATGAGATTCCCGAGATTCATCCCGTTTCTTCTACAAAGAATCCCATTCTCGCATCTGCGTATCGAAACAAGCCGCACCGATCGAAATCTTGATGCGTCTACTGATCGAAAGATCGGAATATCGCTCGTAGTACTTTGCTAAAATAAATTATTATTGCAAACGTAAAAATTATAACAATGGAAATGATGAAGATTAATAAAAAGTAATTGTCCATTTTGGGTAATTATTGTTTAGAAGAATATCCAAAAGATTCTAGACGTGTTACCTTCAGACCGTTCTGATCCTGAAGCGGGTAAACGAACGACGACGATCGCATGACGCATTGCGTCAGAATTCAATTGTGTCGATGATTCAATTGTGGCGTGATTCGAGCATCTCGATTTCCGCTTCCATTCGACGACAGAGAGGCGAGAAGTTGAATGATCTTCAAAAGTTGCATTCGATGCAAGAAATTATGTCAATTAATTATGTTAATAATTTCTGCTTGATAAATTGAAAGTTAAAGCCAATTTTCTTTCTCAAATTTATTTTATTTTATTTCTTAATTAACGAGACCGAATAATCGCAAATAAAATTATAAAGGTATCAGCATAAATTACGTAAAAAAATTGGCATAAATTGTCAAAAAATTGCGGAGTATATGACATCATTATACACAAACTATAGTTATTTAAATATTAAAGTGAGAAAAGTTACTTAAGTAATACCCCCCAGATAGTGCATTTGCGCTATTTATTAAAGAAACAATGAGAAAGCAATATAAGAGATATCTCTTTTATACTTTCCAGCAAAGATTGAAATAAATCGTTATTGTATTCGATTGTTAAATCGTCGTTTCATGATCATCAACTATTTGCGACGATAGCTGCCTCGCACACAATACGTGCCATATTTATTGGCTATAAATTATAGTTAGTCCGTAATTTGCCACCCGTGAGCTAATGACACGGACGTCGTATAAATCACGAGACACTTGGCAAGTCGCACTTCGGCGATATACCGAAATAATTCGCGCTCTTATGATGATTCATAATTGGCAATTCAGAAGTTGTAATGCGGATTAATTTCAATAGAGATCACACACACTGCTTTAATAAAAACCATTTAACTGGTAACACAATTTATTTATTCTATTTTTATTTTTTCACTTATCATTATCCATATATGAGAAGATATATATATTCAAATTCTTCTTTTTTCATCAAACAGACTTTGTTTAATAAAAAAATGAGATAAATAGTTGGTGAAACTTATTTTAATTTAACTCTCTTATTTTATTGCCTCTCTCCATTATCAAGTAAAAAAAGAGTTGGTAAAAGAAGCGCGAGAAAAGGTCGAGATAATTATCCAATTTAAAAAAAAAATCTATCTTTCTGCCAAAGCCGCCGAGATAGCTCGTTAGAGCTTGAGACGGAGCCGTAGTCGCAACTTCGCTAATCAGGTGAGATTTTTTGACGGTTGCGCGTATATCACTCATTCAGGGTCGCATGCACCCTTACGCGGTTCGGTCATTAATTATGTCCTCTCCCCCCGTTTCTCCTCCTCCCCTCCCCCCGCGTATTCGCCGCCCCCGATTTCGTCGCCGGCTTTTCTATTTATCCCGAGACAACGCATAAATATCCCCGCGAGATGACAATCAAAGGGGACTGCGGAGTAATCCCGTAAGGGCGACGCGCATTACTCCTACCTGATGCGCCATTAAAACGTCGTCGATGCACTTAAAACGTGAGTAAGAACTCTCCTCGTCTGTGTAGCACCGGCGTGTTTCCTTCCTCCCTCCCTACCGCTCTCACTTCGTTTTTCTCTCTCGATCTTTCTTCCGTTCTCGCACCGTCCTCCTCACAGATTCGTGTGGTTCGCTCGCTCAATCCGCTTGAAACGTGGCGTGTGGCCCGTAGACATCGTCGAGCCGCACCCACGCACGCTATTTATCTCGTCTGCCGAAGCCGAGTGCCAAGAGAGTATTTTTTCGCATGCCGCCTCTCGATTCTCTCTCTCACACTCTCAGTTTCTCGTTCTGGTTAATGCGACCGGGCCCTCTGGCCCTTCTACATCACACTCTATCGCTTTCGCTCTCTTTCACTCTCAATGTTTGCCTCACCGTGTTACGAGAAAGCGCAGATGACGGGCCACGCGACGAAATCGTATTAAAGAGAGGATAGTGCCACTTCTTAAATTTAGATACCTTCTAAGAGCTGTCTGACTTCATTGATTACTCTTAGCTGAATTGTACGTACAATTGCTAGAGAGAGAGAGAGAGAGAAGAAGAAGAAGAAGAAGAGAGAAAGTGCGCGTGCTATAGTTACATAAAAATAGACATGAATAGAATCTTCTGTAATTTTGATCGTTGAGCCTTAAACTTGAGAGACTCTGATCTCGAAAACCGCAGCCAGTGATTTTGTCGTTTTCGTTGCCATTCCTCGTAAAAATAGAACGAATTGCAAATCGCACAACCACAAATTACTGTGCGTCCAACCGTTTCCTCATGTACCTTTTCGTGAATTTATTTATGAAAGAAAATTTAAAATAACGCGAATGCGTGTGGCAAAGAACGGCAATTAATAATTTCGCGAAGTCATCCGTCTTTCTTAAAGTATCTTCTTAAAGTAGGCAGGCTGCCAGTCGTAACGCGGAGATGATCGCGTATAGTAATCGCTGAAAAAAGTCCGCTTGTAAAAAGCCGTGTCTCTCTCGCGAAACTTCGTTTCTAGAAACACGATAAAACTGCGACGCTTGCTGCAGCAGCAGCATAATTGCATGCAACTCGACTCGTAGCTTAAAAATTACCACCGTGACAATGTAGGTACAACGTAATCTATTTATAGATTTAACGGAAAAATCCCTTCCCATGTTAGACCGTAGCATTCGGCATTATTTCTATTCCCGGGAGAAAGCAATTAGTGTTCGTGTTTAGCGCGTCGTAATAATAAATACTTTTCTCCGGGATTCTCCTCCGTCCATGGAGAAGGATCCCTGAATTTTTATGGAGAAGATGAATACACCCGACGCCCATAAGTCTCCGGATGGCGAGGGTGAGTCAGAGAGAATGCGCCATCGCCATCCCCCTTGTTCCTGTCTCCCGAGACTGCGGGTTGCATTTCCCGATTTTACCTCGTCGTGAATTAGTTACGTACACGCGACATGAAACGTTCGATAGCGATCCATCCATATCGCGACGCGATGCACGATCAGATTTCATTGTCTCGCCTTCGAGTGCCTCGAATCTAATTGAACGCGGCTCCGCAATGGCTCTCGATTTTCAAGGAGAGCCTTCGATTAAAGCGGAACGGAGCGTTAACGGCAGTTGCTTTACGTCCATCACACTCCAAAGTACTCCGGAGTCGCACCCCTCCTTCACGTTCAAACAAATACGTTCGGATATGTGTAAACGTGCTGGATGTAAATTAACTCTTGAAATACAGAGGCATATTACGATATAGCCTTGATGTTAATTCAGTCTGCATGCAATATAACGATGCAGACTTAAAACATTGTAATACTACAATGCGACGCAACGTATATAATTATAAAAAAAAAGCTTGTTTTTATAATCGGAAACGACATACATTAATTTTGTAATGTAGAAAAGTTAAAAAGAAAATGCACTAGAAAATAAAAGAAATTATAAAGAAAAGATTATATATATAATGTTAAATTTTTTTAAAATAATAAGAAAACAATACAAAATTAAAAATAACAAATTTAGATAACGAAAAAGCAGAAACTTTGGAATATAATAAAACGTTTATTTAAAATGTAAAAATATTTATTACCATTAATCTTTCACGTAAAATACGAAAGCATACATGTGAGTTGTACGTGTGCGTCAGTACATTCAGGATTGAAAGATATTGGGTAGCTCTAGTTAACGTTGCATTTCCAAGACACGCAAGAATATTACGACAGCCAATAGGCATATCGTTAGCAATTGTAATTATTGAACGTTTACTGATATTGCGGTAAGACCTCTCTTTGTGTGCCCTTAGGCGCCAGTCAAACGACGGTTATATTATTGCGGCTCCACGCGCATTAACAATCGCGATCACTGTGCTCCCCCTCACGCTTATAATTTTATATTCGACTTAGCTCCATTGATATCAATGTCGTTCGCACTGAGATGGTGCCTTTCAGAGGGCTTGATTGAAGGTAAGGCAAGAGGATAATTGCTTCGTATCATAATCGTATCATACGTTATTTTATCGTGATTCTCGATTGATACGAAAAATGATCGTTTTCGAAGTACATAAAGTCGAAGTACATAACGCTTCTATTTCGATTTAAATCGTCTTTGCCATAGTAAGAAGGCAAAAACTCGGTTGACGTTTTATGATTAGCGAAATCGGCCTTCAGCCGCCAAAGAAATTTTTCCCCACGCCTTTATCCGGCCGACATCAGAATTAACTACTCCTTAGGATTGCATGCGGCATGCATGTCGATCGGTATGGTGGGCGTTTTCTCAATAAACGACACGAATTTTCGTGGAAGAGGAAATTGCTCTCGTCGGTCTGTGCGCCGCGTGATGAAATTACGCACCCGCAAAGCCCGCTCGCAAAAGACGGCACTGTCTCGAGGGTTTTTCGGGGTGGCATGACGTGGTGCGCTGCTGCTCTCCACCCTCTCATTCGTCCCTTTAGATGATATACCCTTCACGCACACCCATGCGTTCACGAACAACAAAACGAAACGCGGCGGTCGCCTTGCCACGGTGCCCTTCCCACGGCACGATTTCGAAATCCTTCCTGACCCTTAAGTTGGCCCCTCTATATCTTAGTCATTGTTCTTGGACGATTTGCCCACAGGGTGAGATCAGCTGTATCATCAATGCGTATCTCCCGTTTAGAGATACGTGAAGAAGCAGTTTTGCAATGTCTCCCCCCGCCCCCCTCCGAAGGAAACTGGATATGTACCGTATTACGATATATGTATCGTAATCCGAGATGTAGATATGTAGATATATGCAATAAGTAAAGAAAGAAGAGAGATATTCGTATTATACTTAATTATACTTAATAATTATAATTATACTTTTATATATATATATATATATTTATGTCGTATTTTAATAGAGCCTATAATTTAGAAAAAAAAGGATACCGCATTATTCTTGTGTTTTATTATGTTTTATTATCTAATATATTATATACAAATAAAGTATAATATTTAAAGTCTGACAGATTTTAGTGGATTTTAGTTGGCTTGGCGTACTCGATTTCACACTTATCGACCTTGGCTTTGATTCACTCGTACGATTTAATTCGAAGAAATGAGTAGTTTAAAATAGTACGCCCGGTATATTTGGACACTGCCATGTGTTCAGGGAAGTGAGCCGCTAGACGGAACTACTCTAATCAACTCGAAATAATGAACTTTTTGGGTAATTCTATCATTTTTATGGAAAAAAGTTGGTCTCTTATATTCTAATCGCGTATAAAAATATCAGATACGGAAAATCTTTTATGAATCGCGAGAAACGCTTGGTATAAATGTTTTTTACATTATTTTTACATTATTAGTTTTTTACATTACACACCAAACATATTTTTTCTTCGAAGATAAAAAAAGACCCGTGTTAATGAATGTAATATTTATGACACGGCCGGAATGTGCAGCTGTCAGACGAATTCATATTTCTCCGTGCTTTCTCACATTATGTAACGTAATCAAAGAAAATCGTACGATGTTCGTTTCGGCCACGCGTTGATCCAACTCTCGGATGTTCTCTGATTACTGTCGAGTTAGCGTAAATTCTAGCTAGTGGCCTTATCCTTAGTCAGCAAAACTGAAGCAATGTCTTAAGTTGCCGAGTTGCTGCTTTGCGGTTAATGTAATGTGTCCCCACTTGAAATATGAATTAAGATCTCATGATGATTAAAGAAACACAAAATAATTTGTTGATTTAAATCTTTAAGATCTCGGCATTTATTTAAGAGAGAGAGAAAGAGAGAGAGAGGGGGGGGCGTAAGAGAGAGAGATTTGAACTTTCACTATTTTCCTAAAGTATTTAATGAAGAATTGTTTCGTTTGATAAAAAAATTGAATGAAAATGTTTATCAAAATGTGCTTATCAAAATTCGTCGACAGCACAAAACGGTATAGAAACTTTCGTAGAACTTTTCTCATTAACTCACGATAGTGTTTATAGTTTTTTGCTCACTACAGTTTAAAAGACTACACTGCTCCTGCAAAGAGAGCAGCGTTGTACGTCAAAGGAGCATGCACTCTACATCAAGGTGGGATAGAGTTTCCTTTATTCATATTCAATGTAGCTCCTTCTCCCGAAACGTTTGAGAAAATGCAGGTCAACCCTTTCTAATTCAAACAGTATGACCCAAATTGAAGATGTAATACACAACGTGTCCTAAAAATATAAAATCGCGTTTGAGACGAGTTAATCTAAAAATTCTCTATATTTGAGCATAAAAAGGATATTTAATTATTCCACGACAAACATCCAGTAAAGAATTAAAGAGACGTTTTTCATGAATCCTAATTATGCTATTTAAATTTAACAGCTCGCGGATTTATATTAATTTGTAATAAGAAATATTTGTTTTATTCGGGGATTCGAGAGAATTGTACTCGGACGGAAATTGCACAAAATATTACATCATAATTTGAAAATCAAAATAAATAAACAAATAAAGCGCAAAATAGACAGATAGAAAAACCAGACAAAGAAGGCAAAACACCTGCAAATGCGTACCTATAGGAAGGCGTTGTTATGTGATATCGAAAAAAGAGAAAAATGGAAACGGTTCAATGGTGTTCGTGCGCTCGGTATATGACAGCTGCTGTCACGGGTAGTGCTCCGACCATGTGCTCGGTGCACGCCGAGCATTTCCTACATTCTCCCTCGACGCATTGCGAGAGCATAGATAGAGAGCACAGTATGACATAGGCCTCACTATGAAAATCGCGATGGGATTGAATATCTGATGCAGCTTGTTATCGAAGTCTGTGTGTATTATAATATATATGTACGTGTAATTTTGACCATTAAAGTGCTTAACAAATTCTTGATCAAACGAAAAAGAAGCTTAAAATCTGTCAAATAGTGCTTCGATGCGAAGAGAATAGTATGCACAATAGTGCATACGAAATAAACTTTGTACGTATAAAGAACGTGAAAAACAAATTTCCGCGAAAACAAGCTTTCACTTGAAATTCACGGAAATATAATCGTATGAGAGATGAGTTAATGTTTTGTTTATCGTAGAGTGCAAAGTAATTTATCACGATCTAAAAATAAACGTAGTCAATATATGAAAATGTTTACGTGTTCGACCAAACATTTGTCTGCCAAAATTATAGAAATATTTATAAACAATTTTGTTAAAGCAAAAGATAGATAAAATTTTTTGAAATTGTTCTAATTGGGACTCTCCCAGTTTCGTTTCGAGATTGTAACAGTCAAAATCTCATCTCGATTGCGTTGTAAGTAGGTTGGTAATTCGACGGAAGAGTTGCGGGTCGATTCCAGCACAACTCGCGCGGTCAGATAGGATCTCAATTCCATAATTGCAACAGAAGCCTCCTCGCTACCACCCACGCGAATGCACAGACCGATAGTCCCCGCACCCCTAGCTACGCAATGTTAGAGACATGGAACAGTTCACAGTTGGCGTCTGGTGTTGCAATCTCGACTGGATAGTAAACACCGATATTCTCCGATCGATGATGACTTTAGCGTGTTGTTCGTTTTATTAGATGCCGTAACGATTCCTCTCCTCTATTGAGTGTTTAAATTACCGTGTAATGTCCTCCGAAGCTGGGAAACCTCGTACTTTCCTTGAACTTTTAAATTTTTGAAAATTTAGATTTCTCAAGTATTTTTTTTTTGTATTTTACATTGAGTTTAAGTGTTATGATTTTTCTCTGCATAATAAAGAAATCGTTTCTGGCACCGTAAAGTTAGCGATGATTGTTAGTGTATCAGCAATCTCGGTGCGGTTGTAAATAGCATATCGATACTCTCTCCGATCGATGTCAGCTTTAGCGCGTTGTTTGTTTTATTAGGTTCCGTAAAGGCTTTATCGATTGTTAAATTATTATGTAGTGTCCTTGAATACTACGAGGCTTTAGCCTGAATCTTCAACTCTGTAGTTAGTGGGATCTCTTTAAATCCTTACTTGTAAATTAGGATCGTCTTCAAGGAAACTCATTAGAGAACTCAACTAACTAAAAGTATCTCTCAGTATATCACAGATACATTGCTACAGAAAAGTATACAAAATTCTTGTTTAGTAATTACGATAATTGAAACATCTGTAATAAAGCAGATCGAAATTTTATTATGCCAAGTCAGTAACGGCTCACGAATCTTAATATTATTCATGATTTTAAATTACAATGTATTGCCACTTTTTCAACTGTTCTAGTCAATGAAAAATCTTCTTACTTCTTGCATTTCTGTGTGTATCAAGTAAATGATATAAATTTGCAATACAAAACTAGAAATAATAGATCGTTAAAAGAAAAGCTATAAGGAAATATTATACGAGCCAATAAAGGTTGGTTTAAAGTATAAATATACTCATTTACTAATTTAAGTTAAATAATATAGCAATATAAATTTACATTTCCTACCATCAGAAACAACTCAGTTATGCTCGCTCTCATCGACAGATATAGAAATTGGTTTGGACTTATTACTATAGTCGCGTATCCAGTTGCAGGGGTGGTCGCGGTTCTAGATAGCTATGCAACTGTGGCCTTGCTGGAGTCGCTCGTGTCGGTAATGGTGGGGTTGCTGGTGGTAATGCGTATATAGCTATGGAGAAAGAGAGAAAAAGAAAGAAAGAAGGAGAGAAAGAGAGAGCTTTGACTGGTCGCTTGGGAGGGTTGCATAATGCAGCGAGCGTCGAGCTGGCAGGGCGTTGACTTTATGCAGCATTACGTTTCTTTACCCTTTGGCTTTCTCCCTCTTCACCCTCGTCGCCGTTATCAGCTACATTGCTCCTGTTTGTCTAGTTTTAATGCACGCGATAATTTACGTGCACGATCGTGCGAAATGTGTCCGAAATTGTTTTTACCAGATAAAATTTCCGTTCTGTTAGAATACTTATTTTCACAAATGAAATAGTTAATAAATGATAAAACTGGAACTCAAAGTACTAGTTTAAATAAAATAATAAAACTTTTGATTTTATACAGTAAATTGTGTTTATCCGTTAGAAAATTATTTTATTAATACACTGGATCGATAATAAGTGAAAGTCATTAATTTCAAATTATAATTATTAATGCACAAAAAATATGAGTCTGTTTTTCATCCATATTACCAGCCATCCAGAACACAAGGGTATACATTATGCAAATACTGGTAATTTTCTCTACAGTGGCAACAGTTATCATTTATCATTATCGATCCTCGCACATAGTTTTTGTTTAGCGGAAAGTTGGTTACGTAACGAGAGGAATGTCCTAAGACTTCACTATGCATGCAATTGCATACAGTTCTTAATCTTCCTTTCTATCCACTCCACTCATATTTCATCATTTTTATCGTTCCCATTTACTGTTCAACAGAGATAAATGATTGTGAATCACTCCAAGTCGCGAAGTACGGGAATTGGAAATAGATAAAGTTAAAATTTGCCTCGATAAGTGTTTTCAAAAATGAGAATAGCGAATAATTATCAAAACTCATTAAAAAGAAGATTAATTAAAGAACTATCAGATCATCATGCAACGACCTAAGAATTATTTACACAGATTATTACAATTACTTATATCACTCAAGACAGAGTATGTTGAATGAATCTTAAACGCCAAGATACGCATAAGTACAAATCGTAACTCGAGTAGGAAATATCTCTGGCTTATTGCTCCCAAGAATTCGTCGAGATGGCAAAATTGCTTCCATTCTCTCGCGATATTGCTTCCAAGAATTAATCGCTGCGATTAATCGCTTTAGCTAGAAACTTACACATATGTGACGTGCATCGAATATTGTGCCCCCTGCGAACGATCATAGCCTTTCTCGCGCGCGGCCGCTACCACCCGGGTACTTTAATTAAATCGCTTGAAAATCGCCGGGGCGAACAAAGGGCCGCGCCAAGCGATCGCCGATAATCCTAATTGCACAATCGCGCTACCTTTTCGCTTCCCTTCTCCGTTGGCGCGCTCTGACGTTTATCGGCGTGCCCGCTCCTCCGTTTATTAATTTAATTGCTCGCGTCACGTCGTTGGCGACTTCTCGACCGCGCCGAATTCCTTCGCCGATACGTCTCGATCCGCACCCCTCCTCCCTCTCTCTCTTTCTCTCTCTTATATCTTTTCGGATGTTCTCACGACTCGATACGAAACGTGACATCATCCGCGCGGAATTCAGACGAGTGAGACGTGCTTTGATTTACCGTCAACTGACGACGACATGGCCGTTCGATTGCCCGTCAAAGACCGGCCCGGCCTCCGAACTAATATTATCGCCATTTAAGAACGTTTGCCGGCCGGCAACCTCTACTCGGAATTCCGTTGAAATCAATAAGTAATATGACATCCAAGGAGGACACCGAGCTCGATTGTCTCCTTGAACATTTATCCTGCTCATTCGACCCCGAGTTTTCGCTCTGATTGTTCCTAATAGCCCCACCGGTTCGGCCATTTGGCTGGGTCTATTCCTTTGGGGGAATTCTTGGAATTGCAGATTAACCCCTGGGAATGCTTTCCGTTACATGCATTATTCAGGAAGATAATTTTTTCCACGACTGTTCCGATGACGGAAAGAGTACGGCTATGAAGAAACTTAAAAATTTATTGCTGATATGTTTTTAGAAATGGTATATATCCGACATAGGCGTGATCGTAAGAGAGTCACGTGTTCGATGCGATCAATTGCAAATCGATAATTTTTCATCATCTCGATTCCTCACCTAGATTATCATTCACTGTGCTCGTGACTTCAATATCTATTATGTGCAAAGTAAGATATATTGAGGAAAGCCTCTAACGAGCCTCTAACTTCTTCAACAAGTCGAGCGAGATGTATCGACCTCTCGTCTTCATCCGGCGCTATCCCAACCATATTTCTCATTTTGTTTCATTCTCTCAACCTCTTCTTCTCGGCCGAGTGCGAACGCGCATCGCATGCACGTGCAAGTCGCGCTATTTGCACAACGTCGAATACGAGAAGAGTGTACACACGAGGGAAAGAGCTACGTATCACATACGCGAACTCGTGTGACCTCCTGCCCCCGGCCTAACACCCCCTGCCCGTCGACCGACCACCCTACGCCATCCCCTCGAGGCATCCGCCCTACGGCGCTTCTCTCCCTCCCTCACGCCTCCTAACCCACCCACCACCCCAGGCTTTTCCTCGGAGGTTCATCGATCGCCCCCAATCACCCGCACCTGCCATCTTGCCTCTCTCCATCCCCTTGAAAACCTCCGAAAGCTCCGATATCTCTTTGGCCCGTCTCTTTCTCTCTCGGGCTCGCTTCTCTTTCACTTCATCTTCATTCGCTTTTCGGCTCGCTTCATGCGCGCGTGATAAAGTTCTTCACGCGAGGCCCCCTCTTTGAGCCGGCCTTCCATCGAAATTTTAACTTCTGCGATCTCGGGATGACACTCGATGTCACCCTCGCCTCTCTCCTCCTCCTTTGATCTTCGCCGCCGCACGTTTCCCTCAGCGCACATTTCCGCCTCTTTACACACGATCGTGCTGAAAGGGGATACCGATTGCTCTCTGGTGTCTTCATTTTCGCTTTCTTTCCGACACGAGGCCTTTTATCGGCGTTGTAGGGATTTTCACAGCTTTCCATCTTGCTTTGGTGTCCTTTTAGGCATCGAACCTAAAACGTTCAGTTTCCATTAAAATTAGTTTTCGTTTCAAGTCACTTTCTTCACGCTGTCGGCTGCTTTCAAAGACGGAAGCTTCATTTCTTGCTTTTCTCCTTTCATATCTCACGATTCAAGGCGGCATACAAATTTGCATAACTCGTTGATTAAAATAACACTTTTCACTTGAAATATATGAAATCGTTAATTTGAAAGATTATCCTATTCTTTAAGAATTATTCCCAATAATTTTTTTTATTAACTGATCGAATGTTTGTTTCTTTAATGATACCGTATTAAACTTCGCCATAATTCTCCTTGCTCTCGTAATTAACTCGCAGACAATATTCTATTTTAGACCCTTGCCCGTTTCTTTAGATCTTCACTTTGAACATCTAACAAGAACTCGACTTCGAACTCCCAATTTTCAATGAAATTGCATTTAGGCACGCACGTTCCGTCTTCGCTTCTCTCTCCCTCGATCTCATTACCAAAATATTTCTTCATCAATTTTTCTCAATCTCAGGCTCCACCCGTCGATAATCCTGTGAAGCCATCTCAATTAGATTTACCGATGCATTTCTTTCTACGAGGTCGATTCCACGCTTTCGTTCTCGTTGGCTACTTTCCGATTTCCTTGAATTTCCCGGGGATATTAATTTCCACTTGGCCGCTTGGAAGCCGTCCAGAACGATGATTAAAGAAAAGGAATTGGGTTGGAATGGAGCACCGACACACCGGGATACGTAAGCTCCGAATGCTCTAGAGGTTCTATATTGCGGATCGTGAATTTTTAGAGGTCTCGTTACGGCCCTGACCTTTCCAAATGCACCTCATATATATGTGCATGCTATGAATATGTAATGAAGAGGCATCGAGAAAGAGAGCCGCTCGCGCGATGCGACTTTGGCTTTGACTTCCGCGTCCGCAAAGTGTGATGGTAACTGCTTAATTGAATGTTGCAGCGAATAACATTAGAGAATGTAAGATGTGCTAACTCCGGAGAATACGATAAGATATTACACGGAGCGTGCAAACTGAAAAGTACAAAGGTGAAACGCACTTCTTCTAAGCTTGCATCGTAGCGCGCTGAATTTAATTAAAGTCTTTAGTGGATTTTAAATAGTTGCCCACTTGAACTGGAGATATATCGTACACAAAGTCCAGATCAATATAGAACGTTTGTAGTAAGAATAAAATTTGCAAGGAATTACTCGGCTCTTATTCTGATTGCTATGTTGCTGTAAGGAATGCTTGTACACACGCATAGCTTCGATATCTTGGCTGGCATTTTATTTTTACTTCCCATATTATTAATATTACTATTATATAATCAGCTCCGTATAGATGTTATTCTTCACAAGTGAAATCTATTTACGAAACTATAATTCCGATGATGGATTCAATATAAGAGAGAATCAACGCAGAATAACTAATCGTAATTGTCCCTTTCAAAAATATGGAACTTTTTTCCTCTCGAGGTTAACGGCTTTAAGGACCCTCCACGATCGTCGTATTCTCGCCTTCGCCTAATTTTCATTTCAGAGAACTCCTGACATTTAACTCGTGTCTTAATTATGCGGAATATGAGAATAGTGCAAAGCAAGAAGCGTCCGGCTTGCGGCCCCGACGTCATACACTGTACATGGCCCGGATACGGCGCACGCAATTTTCTAGGTCGGCACAGAGCGGCAGGGAAGGTCAGGATTGGTTCAAGTCCAAGCCTTCGAAGTGGTCGTCGTGTTCTCATCGTTTCTCGTCGCCGTCGTTGTCGTCGTCGTCGTCGTCGCCGTCGCCGTCGTCATCGTCGTCGTCGTCGGGCGATGTGAACGCGCGCCGCAGCGTCGACGGCAGTAGATCTATAATTAGCAGAATATCCACGCAGCGACGCGGCATGACGGCGAGACGGGACCGAAGGGTATCGAGGTATCGCAACTTCGGTCCCGGGTTCTACGGGGAATCGAAATTTGACAATGACACGAGAGACACGAGAGACTTTCGCTTATTTTTCAATAAAATGCAGACAAAAAATTAACATAAATTTACATAAACTTGCTTGATATAAAATCGCACGTTTATAAATATAAGATATTATTTATATGCAACACACATGTACGCGAAAAATCCTTCGACTGAGAGAAATTGATTAGATTCTATTTGATGCCCGAAAATTAGTGGAACTTTCTCTTATTTGCAAATCCTTTTAATAATTGTCTTGTGTGCCAATAACGAGAGAGAGAGACAGAGATTGTAGACATAATTAAAACTTCAGCTCCCTTTCAACTTAAACTCCAATTATTATCTTTATCAGAGTTAATATTACCTATAACTCTTAATATTATCTTTATTAGTTAACATAAATGTAAATAATTGCAAAGCACATAATGGCAAAGTCATGTCGATACCCTCGTTGGAATCCGCGAGATCCACTTCAATCTCGAAGGTGTATAATCTTTGCCGTTTCCTCCTCCGCACTGCACTTGACGACGGATGTTTCCAGTCAAGATTGAACATGGAATTCATAAATATTTGGCCGCAATCATTTGCTCATATTGCACCTCAACGAGACTGACAGCACGTCTTTCAGATAAAAGACGCCGTGGTTTATTGACACTAGGTTGATTCTACTCTCGTTGACACGCGCTGTCTCGCACCGCTTCCGCTTTCTCCTCATCCTCCTCTTCGCGTCATCTTAGGATGAGAGTCTGCAAGTGGCTAGGTCGCTCGAAAAAGAAGAAGAAAAAAGCACTCTTTGCCTCGCGGCTGTCAGCCGACGAACGCGCGATATGAAGAAATATTAGAGTTGGTTTTCAACTACCACAAATTGTTTATTTTAATTATCGTATACTGTATTATTGTTCAACATATTATGCATTTAAAATCAGAGAAGAGTATGGAAGTTTATTACATTTTGAACATCTTTCCTTGAGCCTAATGCGGTCGATCGATCGCGCGTTTTATCTCGCTCGAGGAACCAGGTCGTTTCGTGCATGAGACATTGTCGAAGGAAGCTCCGAGTTTAAAGCCAACTGGAATCCTTCGATTCGCAGTAACTACCTAGATTATAGCCCGATAAGTCTATCATTTAAATGACGACTATATCCGTACGATGAGCCTTCATGCAAGAACCGGAGGAGGGTAATCAAAGAGTAACCGGCAAATAATAGAAACAGACGAGCGAAGAAAGAAGGAAGGATATAGAAGCAGAGGACCGAAAATAGGCCTAGACGTTTCGTATTTCCCTTTTCCGTCCCGCTCGATTTCTCCATCTCTCTCGAATATTTCTGCTTCGCGCGACCGTTCTACGCGATAAGAGCCGCTCTGATCTTCCACAACTGCGAGATCTGAGATAAATGACCGGCCCTGAAGCTTCCAGTATGACGAAAAGGAAGGAATTCATGCGAGGCGCCGAGTACGACTCGAGAAAGGCGCCGCGCGCGGTAAAATATTTGCGCCTTTCTCAACAAACGGCGTATAGTTATCCATAACGTTATCTCGAACACTCTAAATAGACAGGAGAGACGGACATCCAAGCTTGGCGCACGGCTCGAGTAACAGAGTCGTCGGAGTGCAGTTTCGATAAAAGTCCATATCGTAAATTTGTGGACCACGTCGCCAATGCGCGGCGTGAATAATGCGAGCGCAAAATGTAGAGGGTGGTCAGTGCGACACGCCTTTTAAAACCCGAGGCAACGTGAGAGCCGCACGATATAGCTCCTTTAAATATGAAATACGAAACTATGGGCGAGCTCGCCGGAAATTTTGGTCGTAACCCAGAAACATCGTAACATTCTACCGGCGACGTGCGTGAGTAACATGCAACGCGAATAATAACACTGCTAGCCGCGACGGCGAATCGTCGCGCGACCACCTAGTGCAGGATATTTAAAGGATCGGATCGCACCGCCCACGACACCGGGGATATCATGCAGGACTAACGATCGACGCACGGCCACGCTAGGCATTATACACTCAGTTCGCGGGCGGATTTCTGCAAAACTCATCGTGCGCATTTGAAAGATTCTTTTGCGTGCACAATTCGCAAATGTAAATCATCGTTTTATATGCAGTAAAATTTACATCGTGCTGATGTACGGAATAAATCTTTTATTCCGGATACGAATGGTAGTGATAAGACCGAAAAATGCGGTTTCTCTGTCTTCAGCGTACGATTCTTGCATGGCGTGTTATACATAAAGTTACGAAAGGAAAGAAAATATTGCATCACGCTTGGCGCGGTATGAGAACAGTCGGACACCTGGTGCACTGATCATTAACCTGCCAGAAATATTTCTCATAGAATGAATCTTCTCCTTATTATCTCGACAAATTCCTCTCGTTATTTCGCTTTCAATAAAGAGCAGAAATCTCTTATCAATAAATTCCATAATACTTATAATAAAAAAGTATAGGATGCCAGAAAAGTTTCACACATTTTTTTTTCAAAACGAGGAACCTAAAACTGAATTATTAAATATTTCGGTATGACAGAGAAATTATTCATTGTCATCGTTTGAAATTATCTTTGAACGTGAGGATTTTTAATTTTGCATTTACAAGCGGATGAATGTTAATATCGTTAAAATGTAGAACCTCATCGCGGGCGCATAAAGGGTAACACGGATCGGCGCGATAATTCGTGCGCGCGCGCGTGCTTATGTGCGTGCGTATGTGCGTGCATGTGCTCGGCGCCGTCACGTATAGTGGTCCATCAATTTCGCGGATCCCGGACGTTTACGAGGCGATCGTAAAACGGACTCGTAATAGGCGCGCACAACTGTGCAGGCCGCCGCCGCCGCCGCCGCCGTTGTCGTGACCGCCGGGTAGTCGGCCGGTCGGGAAATTCGATCGAGCGCAAAGGGTTTTACGTAAGTCGAGGTCCTTCGATCGACAATGTTCCACTCCTGCCGTAGGCATTCAGCGGAGTCCTAGTAGTTTTCGATCAATTTTACATGTGGTCCATCCGCATGAGCCGCTTCTATCGATTTCACGTAAATTTTTCACGGCCCCCTTTTAGCGATTTATGTCTTTTTTTACTGCGAACGATAATGTGGTCGCATGATGAAGTTCTCGAAGGTCTCTCATTGTATAATTATTACATAATTACATTACATTACATTATATTACATTTTTTTCTCGTATTATAACTTATTGAGAAGATTCTGATAATTCAGTGAATCTTTAACGCGTTGTATTATTTACACTGTATTATTTACAACATTATGTATTTTCACTCACGAGGAAAATTTTTAGATTTTACGTACGTGTGAGTCTCGTTTGAATTTGCTAAATTTACTTTTAATCTATGTTGTATTTGTTACACGCGCATTTATATGCTCATTTCAATGAAAATTCGAAGTGGATTCCCCTCTAAATCTTTTTTATTCGCCTACTTTAGTACCGAAAAGCTGTGACTCCAAACACTTCTGTCTTGCTATAAAAAAGATACAATCGTTCGCGAACGAGTAATCTTACTCGACGAGGCTCGTAGACACCTTGATTATTTTCTGGTGACTTTACGAGTGGGACGGGCTGCCAGACGCTGGCCAGACGAACCGCGGATCGTTTAACATAGATAAATCTAACGCACCCACGCTGAATGTTTGACGCGGTATATCGGAAGACGGGGACGAAGAAACGAAGATGTGCGCGCGCGAGAGACACGCAAAGTCGATAAATCGTATGTAAAAAGGAGTTATATTTGTCGGTGTAAATGGCCGATCGCTTATATAAACTCGTTGCGACTGCCGCGTTAATAACCGCAGCAGTTTGAAGATACCTGTCATTAATGTTCGATTAACAGTACGGATTATCGTAATTACTCGCTTCTCAATTAATAATTCAATACTTTAGCTCGAGGAAAGATTTATGTCAACCAATAGCAAGAAACATTGTCATAATCTTACAATTAAAAATTTATCAATTTTAATTATTTCTAACAAAAAACGTTGTTGAAAACATATCATTTATGATACTCTCTTGTTGTCACAATCAACCAGTCAGACTAGTTACAAATTTATAACAGCTAACACATTATTAACTGGCAATTATATTCTACTCGGCTGTGTAGAATGAAAATAAGGGTGCCGGACGCGGAAACAAAACTCGTAAGGCTAAGCAAGACCAGCTCTTCCCGGATAAAGATCAGAAGAAAAACACGTCAGCTCACAATGAGGACTTTGTGCACCTTGTACGACTGCATAGAGACCCGAGTCGAGCTCTGCAAAAGAAAAGATGCAAAGAAGCGTCGAGTGAAATGACGAAAGCTATTCCGAAAGTTCTACATGAGGCAACAGCCGTCGTCGACGCCGCCTGATATCTCGTCTCACGTCGCCGATTTCTCTCGTGGAGCGGCGCCAGAGAAACGAGCAATTTTTCTTTCCGCGACCGATAAACATATTCGCGACGATTCTTCTTCTACGCTCACCCTCTCCTCCCGCGCGCTTGTCCGCTCCTCGCCCCTTTCTTTCCTCTTTCCTTTCCAGTTTCTTTCCCCCCTACTGCGATATAAGTAATCCCGTCGAGACGATGCGTAATGATAGGCGACAGGTGTCCTCTTCTGAATATACGAACGTTTCCATTCTCGACGACGAAAACGCGTCGTTCTCCGGAGACCACAGTCGAAAAATTACGGTCGATGAGAAAGAGAAGTGGATTGCACATTGATTGTAAGATGAAATTAAATTAATTTTCAAGAACCGTTTATTTCTGTGGTAATTTTTATAAATCACTCTTTTCTCACTTACAAAATGTGTATTTAATTATTCTGGCGATATAATTATTTTACAAACGTAAAGATTCCCACGAGACTTAACGCAGAGTTGCAGTTTGTAGACGTAAAAAAATACAGGCAAGTTGCATCTTTTCTCTAAAGAACATCTTTTCAAGAACCGCTCTGCAGTAACAAGAATCGCGAAAGGTGCGTCGCCTATAATTGCAGTATTTCATGTATAGGCAATCATGCTGCGGTAATTCTCGCCAGCGATTTTATTATAAAAAAAAGGAGATTCGTCAAGAATCATTTTATCTTTCCTTGTGAACGGGGGAACAGTGATTGGTAACAGCTGGAGACACCCCTCGAACGGCCTTGTCTGCTCTCGTCAGAGACGATCTCTGTGATCGTCAAGCGAAATTTTCACGGACGGAAGACAATCCCGGATAATGCGACGAGATGTGTGGTGGCCGGACCTCGGTCGACGGAGTTGACGAGGTAAATAAATTATACAGCCGCTCATCAGGTGTAATTTGCCGCGACCCTTGCGCTCTTTCAAGATCGCTTCTTCCCTTTTTCTTTTCGAATAGTCTTGGACTAATTAACTGATAGCTACGCAGTATGCGAAACAGGTGACTTCACTCCGAAGGTCGGCGTGCTGTTTTGTGAACGACGCAACAACAACGTTGAATACATCATGATGATTATCGTCTATGAGACACTCGATGGGGGACAAGTAAATAAAAAAATATGTCCTAAGTAGGTCTTGTAGAAATATTTATCATATTAGGAAAAGAATATCGGAAATTGAATGAAGATGAAGATTTGATTATTATACTATGAAAAAGCTGAGATAATATTGAAGAATCAGGGGAGCATTAATAGTGCAGAATTTGATACGTAGAGAATTACCCGATAATCTCGATAATCAAAATGGACAAGCAAGAGGAGATTGACATTAGATGCGGAGACCGTTCCCTTTGCAGACGCTAATTCATACTGACTGACTCGCTCCTGATTAATGGTGGCCGAAATTTTATTACAACAAGGTAACACATGTTCGGATATACCGAGTGACGCATTCTGAAAACGTACGGGGAGAGTCGGCTGCACGAAATTATGGCTTAGTGAAGCCGAATGCAATTACTTGGGAACGAGAAGACGGGAAATAATGAATTCGAGTCCCGCTTTCCTTTCTCACTTGATCCCGAAACGGAGGATGACGGAGAAGAAAAACGAATTCTGGAAGAGGAGAGGCTAGGATTATTCCGTGCCGTAGAATAACTTTGTAACTGCAACTTACTAAATTTCCCGCGTTTCAAATTAAAGAAATCTCTGAAGTTCTCCTCGGAGATTCATCAAAATTAAATTCCCTACAATAATACTCCTTATAATAATTAATATGTTATTGTCAGATAGCGACTTGCAATTTATCTTATTTGTTGATTAACGTGCTTGAGTTACATATAAATAAATATTATTTCGACACAATGTTAAAAAAGCCTGATGGATTGTATTTTAAACCTTGATATTTTAAATTAATATTAAAAATAATCGAAAGTTATCGAATTTTCCCTTCTCTAAAATGTATTCTACACAATACTTTATATATAACATGCTATTAATTCATGGATTCCAAGAGCGCACCTCCTGCGAAGGCAGGTGTTGGACAGGTAGATCGCACGGATATGCCGACACCTGGCCTGTCCCCATATGACATTCTATATAGTGTACATTACTAAGGACCACACTGAGTGTCAGTTCGAGAACTTTCGAAACACAATTACGACGGGATGTCAGTCGAGCGAATTAATAATTCCAGTCGGTGGCATCAGAGATCCACAGCGTGTTCCTATCAATTAGCGCATTCGCACGGGAAAGTGCTAACGAATGGAGAACATGGAGTATCTGAGTAAATTCTGACGAACGTCGTAAAGCTCTAGGAACTTGATGTTCTCCAATTAACAGGTCGTCACTTGAGACGTCGAATTCGCGAAGTGACAGCATTTGAATATGGTATTAAATAGTATAAATTTAAATTAGTCTCATGTTGAGCGCCGTGAAGACTTCGGTGCAATGTATAGAATAGGGCATTAAGTTACTTGTCTTTCTAAGTACTCAAGCATCTTATTATTTTTCTTTCTTCTTCTTTCTTCAAACTGTTGGCTTCCAAGAAGACTAGCATAATGGTAACAGCTTTTTCTCGAGGATGTCAAGGCTATCTCCATTATCCTAAGTGGAACGCTACGTTTTACCTATGAAAATAAAAAAAGGATATAACGAATTTAATGATCCCTATCAAGGCATTTTATATTTATTATGTCTCCCGTTCATCACATTAGGGGTAGTTAGTAAACGTATTGTATGGCGTTTTTTGAACGTTGGAAATACGAGACAATTCAAAAATTATTTAATTTTCGTCTCTGGATAAAAGTTTAGTAAATCCATAGATTAAAAAAACATTTTTTTTTTAAAGTTTAAATAGTATATACATTTAAATATGAAAAATATAAAAAATTATATTCTTATAAAATTAATTAAACAAGAATTTTTATTTTCATAAAAATCTCATTTCTTTATAAATTACAAAATTATGAAAAAATAAATACTTAATACTTCAATCAATTGTTTTATAATGTATATCTGTAAACAATTTCTTTACAAATCACTCGAGAAACTGAACTTAGAAAATGAAGAAAAACGACGAGAGAGTAGACAGTAAGACTCTCTTGCTGCAAATTCGCTGTAAGATTTATGATTTCAATGCTTCATTAAATTACAGTTTAACGAATAAATATTGTATGGAATGATTACATAATCCCTAAAATATTTGTGAATAACAACTTTATCAAACAAGGGTATTCGCCAATGTTGAATTTCTCGAAAGCTACTCACTTCGATTTTCTAAAAGCCGTCTACATTGCAAGAAAAATTAATTTGAAAAAGAAGTAAAGAGTACAACATAAAATATAGGAACTATATCACCTTTTCGTTATTTTATTATTTTTGTTTATGTGATCAAAGGAAACGATAGAAAAAAAGTAAGAAGGGATTGTGAACATGTTCTTACTTTCTAAAAAAAAAAAAAGAAAATAGACGAACTTTATCTAGATTTACACGTGTTGATGAGATCTTAAAGATAATTGCTGGTTTATTACACTATTTTCAGAATTTATTTTCCGAGGCAGAGATGATACACGAGTGATTTTATACGCACATACAATTATAAACCATATTCGGATATGTCATTCATTTTCTATCTATTCTGTACTAACAGTTGTAATATATATATATATTACACATTGTCTTAAAATAGTAGCTCTTTTAACTGTAGCTATCACATTTTTAAAAATAATATAAAATTAATTTGCGCTCAGAGTTTTACTTTACCTACAACCTTTTAATATATAATAAAAAGATTCTTTATATTAGTAATTTAATTTGAAACGAAAGAAATGTGCGAAATATATAGAAGATTGGATTTCGTGACTATATCTTCGTGCTTTCCTTAGCGAACGCTTTCTTTATACGAACGAGATAGAATTGTTGATATAATCGCAGTTTATTATTCTGGAAATGTATATAGTAATGAATAACGATGTAATGTGGAACTCCACTCACACAGCTCCACGGCTTCATGTAATCCTTTCGTTTCATCGTGAAATATCGCAGGGTAAAAACAAATAACAGAACTTATTGCTCGAAATTACCAAGCTGATTGCGAAACTTCGTCCGACTTCTTTCAACTCTTTATCCTCGCCAAAACTTGGAAAATCGAAATACTAACTCAAGACAAAATCCCATAAGAAGGATCGAGAAGCGATAATTCTGGATGAAGACAGGAGCAGGACAAACGAAGAGATGGGGAAATGGAGACAGACTGATACTGCGGGTGGGTTATGTCCGGGATTTCACCGAGTTTACTGGCGCAATGCGGGGTGGCCAGACAACATGGCGCGCCCTTCTTACACACATACATGTACTACACACCACATACTATGACTCGTCGAGAGCCACATGGGAATTAACGTACCGGTATGGCGCCTCTTGCTTTTTTTACTCTTTCTCTTGATACGTGCGTGCCTTCTTCAGTTTTTTCCCCTTCGAAGAAACCGGCACGCTCCTGTCATAGTTCCCCTTTGGGACAGGTGTGAAATGCCTTACAGGGAACATCCCCTTGTTGTTGTAATTAGGTATTTGCTTTCGAGACATTTTGAGGATTGAGTTGAAAGTATTTACTAATTTAAAAATCCATTTTTCGTTTGTTACATCGGATTAATAACACACACACGCGCACACTCTCTCTTTCTTTCGTTTTTCTTCATAATTTTTTAATAATGATTACAAATTAATATCATAAAATACAGTACAAAAATGTTAACTCAAGAATATAGTAGATCAAGATTTTAATTTCTATACATTTCTATCCATTAACATCTCACATTGTTATATCTTACCCTCTAATAGTACTCTCTACAAAATTATCATCGCACCTCGACATCACTCAAAGCACAATCAACGACGATTACGCTTTCCAGAAACGCGGAGCTTCCACAGCTTAAGCAGCCCTTAAAACTTACAAAAGATTCGAATGAGCAAGATTTGAAAAGCTCGCATCCCGAGGGAGATGAAAAGCGTGGGTGATGGGCGACTGAGGGTAGAGACAATTTTCACGCGATTCATTCTCGCCCTCGGCGAATCCGCAATTTCGGGGGGATGGCCCAGGCTCCCTTAAGCAGGGCCACCATCATGCATGTCTCCGGAGGAACCGCCGTGAAATCCCGACGGGACCTCGACGCCCCTTGTACGTCCTGACCACTCGATAATGAGCAATTCGCTCACCATTTCTCAGCCTTTTGTATGCTTCCCCACACGCGAACGCGTGCCGGCTCGACCCACATGCGCTTGCCAGAAGGGACGCCTTATGTTCGTTAGGTTGTTTCTCGAACCGGGTTTTTATTTGGTCACAAACCTGGTGGAATCTTAACAGTGATCACCGGCACCGTTTACACCTTATGAATAAAAAAGAATAGTAAATTTAAATTATGTAATACTCCAGTATATTGACAGAAATTTCATAAATAGCATTGATAAAACGAGCTTAAGCTTCAATAAGAAAAATTATCATTGATATCGCATAACTATTGATGTCAGACAATTTCATTATATCGCAATATTTTTAAAACTTTCAAATCAGAATCTTTTGAAAAGAAAACATCGTTATTACTGAAACGCTCTTACATTGATATTTAGATAATGAAAGGTTAACGAATATCTTAAAAATGATTGAATAAACTTCGTGTTTCAGTGTTAAAAATTTTGTAATCCGTTTGTCACATACCATAAACGTTGGATCTCGTCCTTCGGATCTTCGAATCTCACAATTCTAATCGATCAGCGGAAACCTGTATTACAGTTGTATCCGTTCAATTTGAGAAGAATAATTTGTGTTTGCGCGGTAATTTACTTTCACTAAAAACACGAACCGGTATATGACTCTCATAAGGATGGCATCAATTATTTCTAGCTCGATCTTGTGAATTATTTAGGCGATTCGCGATTTCCGACATTCTTGAAAGGCCGTTAGGTTTAGGCTCGTCGATTGTCCTCGATCGACCGTAGAAATGATGACTGGCAGATATGTCGGTCGATGAATGTGCTTTACAATTCAAATGCGATTAGGTGTGGGTACACCTGTATGGATATGCGGACATTTTAATTACTTAGCAGATATTGAGCAGAACTGGATAACATATTTCAATTCCACTTATTTTCTCCGCGATAATGATATTAAATATCATATCATATCTCGACTTACATCACAGTTGTACAATAAAAGATTTAACTTTTTTCAGCGATCAATTACTTTAGCGTAACATTCTCTTCAATAAATTGTTTAATTGTGTGATAAAGACAAATTAGAAAACAATTTCTTTAAGAAATTTTCTGCACCTTTTCGAAAACCGTAATACAACTTTTCCAGTGACTTCATTACAATTGCTTCTTAAAAGGGTTGCATTCATTCTCCACTTCGTGTATGATCAATCCAGTCTTGGAGCCACCCCCCCGTTTCTAGTCCATATATATGATGAAGGTGGAGTGTAGCGACGGAAGTGATTCGTTCGAATTTACGAAAGTGCAGCTTTTCACGTGTATTTCACTTCCCTCTAAGTTGGGTCGGTACCCTTCGACGGCAACCATCCCCGTCGACTTCTTTTATCGATCGACCCTTTACACCCCTTTTGCCGGAAGCTGTATACCCGAAAGGAGAATGACTGTCGATACCCGGCTCTGTGCTTCGTTGTGCGGGGTCGTGGCTTAATGCACTCTGATTTCCTTATTGCGCTTCCTGAAGACGCGGGCGCGCTGGCAAAATGAAAAGCTGAGTCATAAAAGATCGCAAAGGAATCGGGAATTGTTTAATATTAATAAATTGTCTTTACACATACGGCTTAAAATATTAATAGTAACGTTAAAGATGATTACACAGTAAGTTTTAAAAAAAGAGAGACTTATTTCCTTTTTATACCTCGTTTTATCTTTTCAATAAAATTTTTAAATAAAATTTCTAATTTATTGTTTGTCTGTGATAATATTTAACTATAATAAATAAATACAATGTTTTAAATTTTATTAAAAAATTTTATTAAAAAATTATGAAGAACTTGGACTTATTACTGTAATTAATAATATATAAATACGTAAAAATTATAGATAATGAAGCAAATAGCGTGTTCGTATAATTAATAATATTATTCATAATGGAGACGATAATATTTCGCGAAGTATTGCAAAATTTACGGCTGAAAATAGTAAGAAAATTTACCTGTGCTTCGTGTAAATTTCTCGTATAAGCTTACGTACATATTTTTAGGTTTATGCATTAATCAATCCCTTTTTCTTGTGGTCCGCATTACTAGAATTTTATCTAAAAATATCCATTTTCATGAGAAAGGCTCGTGCCTTGGCGCTCTCGTGCGAGAACATCGATAAAATCAGTTCGTACTAGAAACATTCGACTTTGAAAGTGCTGATATTACATGTCTTAAGTTTTATGTGTATTGCTTTGCAGCAAGTACTTAATGGACAAATGGATCCTTTCAAAATCTCTATTTCCGTTCTCGTTATCAGAAATGACAAATTATACGCCATTTGTGTATTCAATCTTACTTGCAGACTAACATCTCCGCAAGGTAAAAAATATCGATAACCATGTAGCCATAAATATCAAATGATTTACGCAGCTTTAATGCTAATTTAGTTTTTAGTTTTGTAACAAAGACAAGTAGCATACGTTCGCACTTGACGAGATTACCATCAAGATGCCCTGCGACACATGCATCTAACGACCGCAACCATTCACATTCCTCGCGGAAGTTATTAATTTCTCGGTACACATTGCGGCGAATTTTGACATTAACATCAACGTTATATCAATCTTTCCAATATGACACATGCGAATCAAGCGACAGATCCTTAGCATGTGACAAATAAATTCGTTCGCTTGGAAATGCTGACTTTACGACGGATGCAAATTTACACAGCACTCTCAGCGAATACACATTTAACTTGGCGCATTTAATGTTGCGCTTTGCGTTTCTCGCACGAATTAAATGAAAAGTGAGCAGTCTTAAATCTCGCACAATTATGCAGTTTATGTCCACCGCAGTAGTGTGATTTATCGCGAAATATATTACACGTGACGTTTCAAAAATTAATCACGGACGTTCATAACAGATTTGGGACCACACTTTTAAATTAATAATTTGTAACTACAGCAAATATTCCCTGAATGCAAACATTCATTAGCAAGATGATAAAAATCTGTTTAAATTTCTCCTTTTATCTATGAATCAAAAAGTAAATTTCAAGATTAATATTTCCTCTAGTAAATTAACTGCTTTACATAAGAAAAATATAAACATCTATTTCAAATGATCAAATATTATATAATCAAAGTAGCAAATGGAAATATGTTTTCTAGATCATCTGAACGGACAATCAAGCAAACAGAGCTTTGATCATGGAGTGGAAATATTGCTATAAATCCCCGTCGAAAGTAATTTTCATACCATCTCACGATTCATCCATTTTTCCTTAATCCCTTTATTCTCCCTCCCATATTTCTCCGACTGGCGCCTGTTCCAGTCGGGTAATTTTCTTTCTTCGGCGTCTACTAAGACGCATGAATGTTATTACATTTCTATTTTTGCAACATTTTCTCAACGAACACAAGTTCTGAGGGACTAGAGATGAATAGTTGCTCGTATTATGTTGCTTTTTCTTAGTTACATAAGCTTATTATGCAGCTTCGGCTGTAACCTAAGGGAAATTCTATCGGGGGCGATTGCCCCTTTCGTGTGCGATTGAATGCATAAATGAATTAATAAGTATGTATAATTCCTTTCAAAATAGAAATATCTTTTATGTAATAATTTCAGTAAAAAGTATACCGTTATCATTAATATAATACATTATTTTTTGTGTCAATTAATACTCATACAAAGGTAAAAATTAATATAACATTATAAAAATAATTATACATTATAAAACAAAATTATAAAAATAATAGAAAATTATATTATTGTTATATAAATTGTACGACTCGAAAAATAGCAGTGAAACAGAAGTAAATATTATATTTTTAATTTTTCGATAATATTCACAACACATGTAACATAAAATATAATTTCTTTCCTGAAGAAAACAACAAAAGTAAATTTTAAACAGTAAGATGTCTACAATATAATATCGGAAAATTAACTTTACAGTGCAGTTTATTCAGCGGAGGTGTGCATGTATGTGAATGTGGTAGTTCGTACATAAGCGGCGCCAAGGCGTCGAGACACTGTGCGACCGATCGGTTGGTGTCTCGTGAACTCACTATAATCCTTCCTTCCGTCATGTACTTAAGTCGCAATTAATCCTCGGATACGGGAATCGCATTTGTTAAACGTCATTCAAATTGCAGAAGAAGTCACAACGATTTTACTAATTTAGAAGAAAATTATTTTTTCCTAAATAATTTGATTTTTCGACGTAAATTAATTATTTTTTCAACAAATATTTATTTTAAAAATAGAAGAAACAAGAAGTAAAAATTTTACCGGCACTAAAACAAAAGTTTGTTTTTTGGATAGACACTCGCTGGCTTGTATGGCTAACTCATTTGTCCCCTAACATGAATCGATACGTGTTTTAACGATTTCAGTTTGTCTAGTTACTGTGCGTCGCTTCGCACGATAACGATCGTGGTCAAAGGAAAGTCTGTATAATCGTGAAATATTAAACACGAGTCAATTAATAATACTCCATAATATATTATGTCGACGATATTATGACCGTGAAGCAATACTTATTAAGTGTGTCCTCGGCAACACGTAATATGCATGGCGCAGCGAAATGACAATGGTTTTGACGCACGTGTCATTCCTGCGCACCTCGAGGCACTCGACATAAAGCGGAGCACTAGTTTCATTGCTAATGACGCTTGGATTTACGATATCATTACCGTGTCCGCGACAGGAGCAAAGCCAACGGCAACCAGTTACAATGTCGTATGCACTTGACACACTGGAATATAGATTGTCGCAATTCGTCAAACCGACGGCGACTCCATCCAGTCTGATCGCGACGGACCACGATATACGAACTCACTACGAAACAATGAAACTGACTATTAATCCCATGCAGGGCGGTGACGAAGTTCGGCAGAAACGAACTTAGGGTGCTATCTTCCCCTTCGTCGCTTGAGACTACCTAATCATTAAAGGGGAAACAGCTCTACTAAACAGCTCTTAATTTAATGAGGGATTTAAAGAGCACAGACGAGAATACACAAAGAATCACAATGTTTATATAATCAAAGCGCAGTTTAACTATAAGATAAGATTTGTCACCTCTAATCTTAAAAATCGCACAGCAATGGATTGATCTGTCAACCTAGGATTTCCGACATATCGGATCCAATAATTTAATAATGTGGCTGCACATGTGTCGTAGAGATATATGCATCGCGGATGTTTCTCACTCATGTGGCGAATCATCATCTTGGAAACACATCTCGGAGGCTCGCTTCGTAAAGCAACATCGTAAGTTGTAGTTGATTTACGAGTTGTCGCAAAAATAGTAGCTTGGAAACGGCTCGTAAAGCTACGCGCGTGATTTTGTTGCCCGTGAAACGCGCCCTATTCTCATTCCTTCCTGCTACCCTTTTATCTGCCCCCTTCCCTTCTCCTCTTTGCTGTAATCCATTGCGAAACCCGACAACTTAACCCTTCATTACCTTCACGACACGCGCTTTACCGAAGTGGACCACGGCTCATAATATTCATGCCTGAGTGACAACGTTATTTCGGGAATGGAGCGGAAAATGCGTTTCTCTCCTGCGGTTCGCGTTTTATTCCTTTTAAACGGGAATATTTCTGCGGATGGAGAAGCTGAGCAGCATTGTGCAATCTCATTGCATGTTTGTTGCGTATCACTTTGTTGTGTTATTAACATAATACCGCGGCGCTTTACAGAGTCCTTGAAGTTATTACTTTTAATACTAAATTTATTTATTATCTTTATTATCTTTATTACTAAATTCTATATACATTTTGAGTAAATTTATTATATATTTGATTCCTCAATTATGATTACTTCTATTGATATTTGATTCCATTCATTCTTATTTCTACAATTTTCGTAATGCTTCGTAACTACCGGTCGTTTTTACATATACAAATTTAATAGCATTAAATTTGTATTCCCTAAAATATCTATAAAAAATTTCTATCAAATTTCGCGCATAAATTGCGTAAACAAATCGATTCTCTGATTTCTGATGGTTATTTTCTTCTTTTTATTACGTAATTCGATGATTAGGCTGGAAAAAAACTGATTGGAACTAAACAACAATGAACGTAGTACGGAGTTATTTTCTTTCCGCCGGAATCGAGAAGTGATATAAGCGAATTATACAGCCGCTGCCTCGCGGCCATTTCTTTAATTAAGCAGAGATTAAAGAGGGTCATCTCCGTGATACATAATCCTCATCGAATTTCGATTCCTTAAGCTTATTTGGCTAATTCAGGAGATATACGTGGTTGGAATATAACAGTCGATGATATTGAGATATAGTCGTTTAATTGATAAATTTTTGAATATATTTTTAAATATATTAACAAAATATAATTTTAAAAATATAATTTATTATACCAAATACGCCACATTACATTAAAGCTTAACAATTTATTTGATGAATTTGGGAGAGTAACTATTCTGAAAAACTTAAAGAAATAAATGCATTAATATTACCGTATCAATTCTCGAATGTATGAAATTACTTGCTAATACATTTGTCAATCAATAATGGAAAATATCTGTGAATATACCAATAAATATCTCTGGCTCGATGAGCAGCTTGATCAATAGCCGACATACACGGAATGGTTTTGCGATGGAACGTAAATTGTTCGGTTTCGCTCCGCATTTCGTGATTGGCGCTTAAATATTTTAACGCGTTAAGAATTGACGCGTGCAAAAATAACGCGAGACTCGTAATTATGATTTTATATCTCACCTGTTTACACGAATGAATCATTCCGTGACGCGTGTTCAATTGCCGATCGAGTAATCCGATAGAGATGCATGCAATATTTTCACCGTACTAAAATATTGATATAAACTTCTCTTCCGATTTTGAATGTTTACGACGCAAATAGCGCTAGCGGTATTCTCATATCGTAATGTTGTATAGATATCTTTGTATAAAATATGAAAATATTATTCGTTCTCTCTCTCTCTCTCTCTCTCTCGCGCGCGCGATATAAATAAAATTATCAACTGTCTATTAAATTTTAACATAACATTAAAAACGGATTATCGTGTGATATGCTTTGAATAACATCGAATAACATTGAATAACAGCTTCTGCACTGTCCCATTAAAACTGGACAAAGATAAAAAAACTGGCCAAAAGATAAAAAAAGAAAAATATGCTAATAGCGTCATGCACGGATTTTCCCAGGCAATAAGTCTTCGATGCGAACGAATTCTCCGGCTTGAACAAAGCCGATCGAACGGGAGGAGTGGAGAGAATCGCGGCGGCACTTCTATTAAGAATAGAACGGGGCGGATTTAGATATCCTCGCGCCGCAGTCAGTCGCGACACCTGACTGACTGGGATGTCCACGCGAGAGAGCGTGGAAAATGGCCTAATCTCGCTTAGACAACAGAGAACAGATGGCCCAAAGTGTATCAAACATTGATGCAGCCATTGTTCGCGACGCGAACGTAGCATTGATGGATTCCTTGCATAGTTTCCCCCATTACGTTTCTCCCTTATCCAGTCGCATAAGCTTATCTCGTCAGGATCTCAGCGTGAGATTATTTGATGTCCATGTGTGTATGATGCGATAGCAGTAATCACCTTAGTCACCTTCTTATCTGGTATCAGGTAATCAGGGAAATGCATTTGAGGATCATAAGAAAAATACATTCCTTTAAAGGTAAAAGAACAAATTCGTGCGAGTGATAAAAAGTACTGTCTCTCTTATTAACTAAATTCTTATAAAGTTAAAAATGGAGTATTCAATATAAAATTATATAAAATTCATATATAAAATTATTAGAGGAGATGGTGGTAGTATAGAAGATAATTATAATATAGAAATTATTAAAATATTAAATTATAATACAGGAATTATTAAAATTTGATACCTATGGAAAAGCTATTTATGTAATAACTCGCAAACTTAACAATTTCTATCTATCCTGGTATCCACAAATTAATTAATTAAACAAAAGACTGTGAAAAGAGAGAGGGTGATTGTTTCGCCCAAAATTTTTACGTAAAAAATTTTAAGTAAAAAATCAACTTGTTTTTCTTAATAAGTTAAATGATTTAAAATAAATTATTATCTCTCTTTACTAAAATTAAAAATATTATGTTCAGTTTCTAAAATAGTTTAAAATAACGTACTTGTTTTCTACATTACCATATCTCCTCTAATATTGAATATAAATTTTTATTAATGTTCTTTTTATTACGTAACATTTTTGACACACGTGCGGTAAGCGCATAGATATAACAATTGTGTTATCGCACAGCGATTAAATCAACATGGAAAACTATTTTATCTTTAGCGCGTGTTGGATGGCAATTCGCGTGATAAATAAGATTATATAGACTTATTTATAATATTCTGTCATTCGGTCGTTATGGCCGACGTTATGGCAGCCATAAAGGGATCATGTGTGTTCCATAATAGAGGATTAGGCCTCCCCTTCATCAGGGATGCTCGCCATGTTACGCTTCACATTTACCCTACCTTATGTATAATCTGCCATATAAATTTCATTGCACAATCGCCACAATAATTTGAGCAGACTCAACTGTATATCCAGCATCCGCATTGCGTCACGTCAATTACTCTCCCTTCTATCAAACGCCGAATATAGGATTAAGATCGCGGACAATGTTTTCAATTACAAAATATTAGACGCTAGATAATTAGCCTCTAAATGCCTGCAGCTGGAAACGTAAATATTGTAGATTCTTCAAGACTATATTCTTATATACCGTTCAATGTGATAGACGTGTGACATGTTCATGTACTCCCGTACGTACTTGATATTGCTAGATATATGCGCTATATTGGATAGACGTGACAGATTCCTCAGCCGTTGAAATATTGAGTATCAGACAAGCATGGATAAGCTTATGCCAAGTTATACCTGCATGCATAATGTCACGTGCTTTCTTCTGGGAATGCATTGTAATACGTAATCCTGAGAATTTCGTTGCGTTTCTATTTAATCTATAATTCAAATTTTTCTTTCCTACACAATCGTGATGAGATTCTCTTTTCGTATCGTAAAAAAAAATTACTTTCCATTTATAATATTTACATTTTCGTCAATGTTACCTATAAAAACGGATTATATCGGGCAACAATCGATGCAATGAATCACGACAGTTGTTTCCATGTGCAAGTACATTAATCGAACAGCCACGATGCAATCGTAATTGAGAGAGAGAGAAATTGGCCTTTGGGTGATTCGTTGCGGCTTTTACGAGGCTGCAAAAGCGATTACTGCAGATTACTCTCATTAGTGGCGGCCTTGTCGACGACGCCGCCGCGACCGTAACCGCGGGTGTTTCGCATCAAAACGATGCCGCGAGTGCAATTAGATTTAATGCAAAATTGAATTACGCGGAAACCGATAGCGACGCGCCACATTGTTTCACGATTAATCAACAATTGTATATAATAAAACACATTGCAAAAGTGTATAGAAAAGAAATTAAACAAACAAATCTGCGATTTTATTGGAAAGCAAATGTATTTCCAAAGTGTGATCCAGATTAAATGGAAATTCTTTTCTGCATTTCTCGTGAGATTCTCCCTCTCGCTTTTCCCGCGAAGAGGAAAAAAAAGGAAAATATATCGAGAGGGGTAACTCTAGCGTGAGGCGAGTCGTCGACCAACTAGAGCCGCGACCTTGACCGTTTGATGATCGAATGAGCACGCGCGAGGTGGCGGCCGCGTATATCGCACCGGCGAAATTCGACGATCCACTGCCGGGAAAATCGAACGCGACGGACATCGCATGGCGACGGCTCGTGTGCGAGACCAGACGTCACTTTTTTACGCTGACGCCACGAAATACCGTCGTCCGGCCGGTCAGGCGATTTCTGGCTCGCGATCGAAGATCCCTGATTCCGAAGCCAGTCGATCGTGAACTACCTCGATGGCAGCAAAGGCCAGATTTCGCCGGCGATCGATCACGGTTTGTCGCGACAAGCGACACACAGTGTACATCATTGATGTTCTGAGGTGGCCAGAGGACAGAATGGGGTCGTGAAAAATAATATAATAAATAATGGACGAGCTGGATCTCAACGGAATTTTGTTATACTTTTTTAAATTTCTTTTTTGTTACACCTTTCGCTTTAACTTAAGTACAGAGAGACATTAAGTACGCGATTTATTTTGAATTATATCTGACATACAATAAATGATAAGAAGCTAAAGAGTGAGCGAACAATCGTGATGCGATTATAAAATAACTATGTCGTCTCTTGTGTTGAGAAGAACAGTGTCATCTTGGTGTTTTCTCGTTTTTGTAACAATAGTAACAGGACAGTTAAAGATAGAAAACTGTGATAAAGATGCTTCCAAACGTGAGTACTTCCTTGTAACAATATCAAAGTGATAACATGTAATTTTCAATTTATCAGAATCATGTTACATTATAAATTAAATCGTTATTAGTTATCGTATTTGTGCATATTAAGTTTTACTTCTACAAATTTTCTTTTTAAAATAATTATTCATGAAATAATCTTTATCGCTTTGTTAGTAATTCTTACAGTTAACCGATTTAAACGAGACAAAAACTTGTAGATCTGCAAAGATTGCGATCTTTAACAATTTAACTATGAATTCCACATATACTTAAACCAATCCAAATCTTTTTTCCGCCAATAGAACAAATGGTAATTTAATTGTTAATCCATATAGTTAACCCATTTTTATCACTATCATCGACAAACTCGTTGCATTGGGAATCCTGTCGTTGTTCTGGCAATGTTTTCAGAGTGAAAAAGACCAAGTCTTGTAATATAAAAAGCATGAAGAACGTCTCGATAATGCGCGCACGTGCGTATCCGACGAAATTCATCGCCGCGCGTCTCAGTGTTCCCCGGCCTATCTTACCAGTTCCGGGCTTCCAGGTTTCCGGGGGCTGCGACCCCCTCGAGGAGCCGGCCGCGAGACTCGTGCCGAGGGAACCGGAGGTCGCAGAGGAGCGGAAAGTGTCGATCGATATGCCGTACGAGGACGGGTTGGTTTCCGCGCGGCTTGACCGTCGCGTATTATCGATTCGAGCGAACACACACAGTCTCTGGTATTCGGTACTGCCTCGCTTCATCGTCACCGTGAATGAAAAACACGGTCATGCGACGATCAGCCGATGCGATTTAACGACTCGATGTCGAATGGCATGATCGTTAATAGAGATAAGATTGTTCTCGGCACGAGTTATTAAGCGCGACACGTACGTACAAAAATATAAACATAATTTTGATAGTTACTTGTTTGATGCCTCGATAAAATTATCAACATTTCGAATTTCGAATATCTCTAACCTAAATATTATATATTAAATTTTTTTGTAAATTATAGATATTTATCGAATGGTAATTTAATTTTTATATCGTGCAACGTAATCCGATATATATAGCGTAAAAAAATAAAAATTTTATAAATTTATATTTTGTAAATTAATTAAATTTTTGTTCTTTTCTTATGATGATGTCGCTCGACTTGCTGTACTTATCGATACAATCGTAGCAGTCGTTGTATATGCCAGAAAATGTGACGGTGACGGTCGTGCCAGGAGAGACACCACGTGTTACACGTTCTCTCTCGCTCTTTCGCTCTCCCTCTCGCGAATTTGACGATAATGCCGCGTACGGTTCGATACCGCGCGTCGCGACGCCCGGCAGTCTGTCACTGTTCCGTTTCATCCTTCACCCAACATCATCCCGTCTTAAGAGACACTTATGCGTTTTCTAGTACCGGCGAAATCTCTTGTGTAACTATCTCTTGTACAGCGAGTTACATAGGCGTCACATTTTCAGTTTCGGTTAATAGAAAATTACAGATGGCAATTTTATCAGTGCTATAATATCATTAGATATTTGATAAATATATTAAGTTAATATAATATATTTATGAAATATCAAAAGGTATTTCATAAATATATTATATTAACAGAAATGCAATAAAAATAAAAATAATAATAAGGCACCACCACTTATAGGACTAAATTATTATTTTATTTTTAGCTACATATTTTTTAAAAGAAAAACAAATAATGGAATTTAATTTCTAATTGTCATTATTATATTATATTGATTACTATATTAGATACGAAAAAATTAGATAGAAAAAAATAGTCAAAAATAATCATTTAAAATGTAACAAACACAATATCTACAAATGGAAGTTCCGTATATTATGATAATACAATATGTGTAATAATCAGTCTCCGTTATGTACAACTACCCTTAAATCGGTATTATATAATATTTTAACATAATTCTCTACATTTAAATAAAATATAATAATAGAAATTTTTATCATGGTCTTTATTAAAAAACTCATAAAATATAATTATCAAAAATTAATCAAACATTTAATTTAATTTTGAATGATGCAAAAATATTTTATTAAACTTTTAGGCATTATTATTATATTAAGTGTAATTATTATTTGTCTCTTAAGAAAGTTTATTTGTATTCAATCAAAGAATGAGAACATGTATTATCAGATTATTTTCGTAAGAAATTGGGTCTATCGTTTGTGATGTAAAGGAACATTAGTTTAATGTGTAATGTGTTTGCCTACCGCTATATGAATCTTCGCGGTGCTCAAAGAAGAACATATGTGCGTAAATAAACTTTGAGGACGCGAAATGATCGGCGTGAACCTGCTTACAGACACCTGCTTGGTGTTTTCTTAGCGCGGGCTAAAAATATCATTCTAGATTTCGGTGACTGCATTTAAGCAAATCATACTGTTGGACGCCTTCCTGCTAGCGGTGGATATTGCAACACTGTTACGTTCTGACTTATTTATTAACTTCGCGTTTTCCTCCGTTTTCACTTATCTTTCGATATTACTACAGCAAGTGCAATCGATTGAAAAATCCTCGTTGCCGATCTCTCTGACATTGTTGTTTTATTAATTCATTTATATTATCCAGAAGGGAGTTCTTTAATTTTTAAATTATTGGAAAGAATAGTAATCGAATCGGAAACATTCGAGGAAAGTACTCATATTTTCATTATTATTAATGTTTAATTGACTTTATACTAGCAGCCACCAATTTATCTAATAGATTTAAATTGCTTGTTACTTTAGTCGAATAAAACTAAATAAATTATAAAACTCTAGCCTATAGAAAGAATTATTCCACATTATAGAAATGGCAACAATTTTCACAATCCCAAAATAAAATTTTATTCACAAATGTATTCGAACTCTTTACGAAAAAAAACTGAAGAAACTTTTAAGAAACTGAATTTTTCAAAGTAACAAATTTTGTAAAATAAAAAATTTATATTTAGATATTATGTAAAAGAATTTTTAATGAATTTAAAAGACCCAGAAAAAAGAATTTTTTGTGTTTTCGATCGATATGAGATACTCTATTACAAATATATCAGACTTCGTATCAATTCTACCCATCTTATCCATTAGCGTCCTCTTTCGATTTTCCACCGATCAGTCTTGTCAGAAGGGAAGTCCAGGTTTTCGTGGCGAGCGTTTCACGTAACTGAACGTCAAGGGTTGTCGCTCATCGCGAAAGTAGCCAGTTCGACCGAGGGGTTGTCCTCCCAAAGCGGACAGACCGGCAAACTTTTTTCCACGGGACTTCAATCATTATCAACGTGAAGTCGGTACGACAGAGGCGGAATGGATTTCATATATGTATATAGAGAAAGAGAGAGAGAAAGAGAGGAGATGCGATAAAACAGGCTGTTTACGGGGCGAACGGTTTCGCGGAAGGGGTTGAAGGCTTCATGGAACGGGGAAAAGCACGGAAATACCGATAACGAGCGTCGACTGTGAAGAGTCGATCAATACCACCGTTTCGAGAAGTCTACGTCGTCTATGATTTCTTTTTTTCTATTTCTCCTTCTTCCTTTTTTTTTTTTTATTTGATCTGACGATGGATTGTTTCATTGAGAGATTAGGAAGTCTTTTCCTTGCTAACAAATGTAATACAAAATAGTTGAAAAATAGTCAAATAGTTGAAAAAAAAGAAAAATAAAGTGCAATAATTGTTCGGTGACCAAAACAAGTCCTTTTATTAAGCAGAGATTAATTTTGGATTGAAACAACGTGATGTTGTTCGATTGACATGACATATAAACGTGAAAAATCTTGCAGTGGAGTGAAATCGTCGTTTTCGATAATTGTTGTCATTGAAGTTTTCACTTAACAGTGAAAAAATATAAGGAAATCAATATATTCCCAATTTTATTATTCACAGTTTTTGTAATTTTTTTAACCATTTAATATTGTTATAGCTTCATTTCGGTTATGATTCATGATTTTGTCAATATTTTAATTAGTTCTTTTAATTAATTTTAATTAGTTCTTTTATTAATAACAGTTATTAGTATTATATAACAATTATCAAATTACTGTTTTAACAAGTGTCTTAAATTGACTGTTTCAGTGTCTGGAACGACGAATAAGAAAGAGGAAGAGATGGCGGTCACAGAAAGAACTACCGTAGTCCTTGGCACGAGAACAAGGACAGGAAACGATCCTGGAGGAGGTATAGATCTATTAACAGCCCTACAGCTTCACAATACTACTCGACAGGGCGTTACGCAGGTGTCGGGTCTGGTTAGACTGAGACCAGCCTATTATCTTCAGGGTGAGTCAACTTTGTTCGGTATTTTTGATCCAGCTCACCTTTTATCCGAGATATTTTCCAAATCTTATTCCTCTCATTTACATGATTGATAAAAAAAAGTTGAACATTACGAAACAACGACTTTAATCTTAAATGATTAATATTCTATAAAAAAGAATCAATCAATAACTTGTTTTTTTCTATGAATTTTAATTAAATTTTTCACGAACAATTAAATTTCTTAGCAAAAGTTGTCTTAAAAAGGATGTAATTTTAAAAATTTATTTTAATGTTCGAAAAATGTATTAATATTAATTATTTATTTTAATATTTTAATATTTCAATCGAAATAGCAAGAAATGGATTAAACTCGTTTGCAGTGCTCGTTGTATTACAGATATAACAGGATAAAAAAACTTTTGCTTGATTTTTCCCTCCCCTTCGGAGCTGCAATACTATATATATTACGTGATAAATCGTAACTCGTACACGAAGCTGCCACTTTGGTAATGCTCGCTTAACCTGAATACTCTCTTAATTTGCATATCGCCGGGGCGTTCTTTATACGAGCGATTCTTCTCTTGCTCCTCGTGTAACACATTGCAATTATTATGTCTCGTAAAGATGATTATGTTCTTTCTTTTTTTAGTTGTAACCAACGAAATTTATCTTCGTGCCATGAAATTCCACCTCGGGAATTAAGTTAAGAACACAAAATAATATAAAAAATAATAAAATACAAATTATCTTGAAATAAGAATTCTTTCTCTATTGAAGAAAATTCCATGCCTGACTTGATATTATAATAGTAATTATATTATAATTACGTTTTATACTTTAACATTATGATATTTAAAAAAATTTACGCAACATTTTGCAACAATTTGGCAAATGTGGAATATATATTTATATACTTCTAGACAAATTGTATGTATTTTTAAATGTCATGCAGTACTGTAACAAATTGCATTAATTTACAATTCAATGAAGAATCCTGTTCCAAAATTAGTTCTTTGAAAAATGATGAACGACAAGCAGGCTAAAATACGTTATCTCTTAATGGATACATTTGCCTCTCATGCTGGTTATGCAACGTGCGATTAATCGATATTGCGAAAGGTCAGTTTGATAGCCGCGTCGTCTCTGCTCGCAGACGCCAAGAGGATATTCCCCTATGACGACTATCGATTGTTCCCTCGAATTTCAGAAAGTTGTTCATGTCATAGTATTTTCGATGAATACATAATATTTATTTTATTTAAAAATAATACGACAGAGTATAATATAAACAACAATTACCAACCATTGTTAGTTTTTATATTTTTTTTGCATGTGACACGCAGGATATATATATATATATACTTTTTGAAACTGATCGCATTCGAAGGAGTTAAATGGGCGACCCTTCGACGAGCACGTCATCTATTCAACCCCGCAACATGGTGTATCCAATTATATCGGGGCATCCCCGTACCCTTCGGCGGGTGGTGTCCAAGCCACGTGGATGTGTGGGCGGCAGTGCAACGGCCGCGAAAAGTGGCCCTAGAAGCAGGGAGTGGGGGGGGTTGAAGTCGTGCTACGGGAGTAGGGTTTCCCCGAAAGAAATTTCAATTACACCGACGCCCTTCCTCGAGCTGCTCCCTCATAGAACGCTTTCGTGGAAGTTAGGCAAAGGCTCTTCGTGGTTCGCAACATCGGGAATGTAAGGGGGAATCCTTTTTTGTTCCTCATATCGTCTGTGAGTCCTTGACGCTCTTGTTCCAGCTCTCCTATCGTTCTCCGTTCGCTCTTGCACGCACGTTTTCCCCCTTGTATTAGAGGGACACCAGATGCAATCATAATATACTTTCTTTCTTATGGCCACACCGTTTGATTTAATTCTATCAAATTCTCGCCATCTGAGCGTGACGAGCGATGAATGAATATTTATATCGCAGTTTAAGAATAATTTAACTTCTTCAGTTAATGAAATGAGATTAATCCCCTTTTAAGAAGTATCGAGATTAAAAGTTAAGCTATTTGTATCATCTTATATTTTAATTGTAAAGCTTGAAAATCGTACTAATATATTGGCAATCAATAAGCAAAATTGGATTCAAAATTGCAATGTTAATTTAATTACAATATTAGTTTAATTTTAAAATCCATAATTACTCAGCCAGAAATGTTATTCGAATTTTCGATTGAATATCGATGTGTCGATGAATAGTCGCTGTCGAATATTGATATTTTTGTCTTCTTTGACTTCATCATAATTGTTTCTATTTTAATTGAGCAATTGTGAATATTTCTATTAGATTTCCTATTAGATTTCTGATTAGATTTCCTATTAGATTTTATTGTTTTTCTCCATTTCAATACACAGTACAAACGTGTATTGTGCTTTTCTATTTTGCATCAATTCGATAGAACTGACTAATCTTACACAACAGGAATCTTACAGAAATATAATTACGCATTTAACAATAAATAAAAATAAAAATAACTATGATAAAATCGAAAATAACAAGTATATTTGACATTGATCGTTCATTGAGGCATCAAATCAACTTTGACTCGGCTAATATTATTTTTGGCTAGATAAGAATCGAAGATTTATTGTAACAATATATCGTAGATATATTATAACAATATAATAGTTTTTTAATTTCCTTACTTTATCCACATCAAAAACAAATCGATAGCAATGAAAAAATATTCGCCCCATTCCCTGTGCCAACATCTTTATTTTTCGCTGTCGCATGCTTTCCCATTTAAGCCTCTCACCCCATTTCGATCATTTTGGTTGGACACACAGGAAAGAGAAACTTCTTTGGGATTAGATTTATCTCGTATGAGCCGTTAGATCTTAACAAGAGTATTTGCCGCAGGACAAAGGACAAGAATTATATACAGCGACACATGTCGAAGTTTTGTCTGAACTAGGAAAATAGGATCTAGCAACCCTCTTTTATGCTTGGATAATACAATCTGATGATTTCGGCAATTCACTGACACGAATATATTCAAATCTTATTTATCACTAAATTCCATAGAGTTTCTTTAACTATTTTTTGTAATATCCTGATAAAGTGATGTTTCACATCTCAGTGATAAATATTTCCTTTTGATGCTTATTTAATTCTCGTGGAGTTATAAAACATAGAGGCCGACAGAGAGAAAGAAAAAGAAAGAAAAAGAATAAGAGAGAGATTTAATCGTTTTATAAATATTTTAATATGCTATCATAAATTGATCAGATCGAGACACGCGAGTTTTGCGTTGTCACGTTTAGACGATGTCTATCGATTGCTTGCAAATTTTATAGGTTGCTCCGACTTGTAAAGGAATGATATTACTACACTAATAATAATAATATAAAAGTTTTACCACACACATGAAATAATATTAAAGATAAAAATTCATTTTTAGTTTATGATTGTTAAAGGACAGAATATATAGATAACTGTAACAAATCAATTAACCGTAGACTCTCAATATTAAAATTGACAAGTAACAAGGAAAAGTTAACCTTGAAAATCAAACGCGGTTCTTAGTACGATTTATAGTTTGTATCACATTGTTAATTTAAGTTAAATAAAACTAACAAACAGTAAGAACTGTGAACTCTTAAAATCTACTATTCCTTGTTATTTGCTAATCGACAAAATATATCTTCTAACGTTTTATGATAGCACAATTTAAATGTCAAAAAAGAAACGTCAAGAATTAAATAAGCATAAAAAGGAAATATTTATCGCTGATATGAAACATCACTTTATCAGGATATCACAAAGAATAGTTTTTGCTGTTTGAATCTGTCGAGTTTTATCGAAATCGAAAACAAAAGATTTTTGAACGTTCTCTCTCCTTGTAAATATTTCGAATGCTTTCCTTGTTCCCGCAATGCACTAATACATGAAAGGTAAATAACGTTAACCCTGGCTAACTACCCCACAGGAAACGATCATTTTTCCGCTGCTCGAAAGACTGCAGCCAGTCTTCGCGTAGCGAAAACAAAATTTCACGGTCAAATTATGGTTTCTGTCCGTGTCAGCTCGAGTGCAAGGGTCCGTGTCAGCTCGAGTGCAAGGGTTGGCTCGTGCGTGCCAATTCGCGCGGAACAATTTCCTTCGAGGCGAACGAGCAACACCCGGTAAGGGTGTTTTCTCGCTGGTCGGCCTACCTTTCTCATCCACTCACCCAAGCCGGTGGTATTACATTATAATTAAGCGTGCGCGTACGTAATTGCTCGACGACGTCGTAGTCGCGGATCGGCGGCCCCTCAGTCCTTCGTCGTAGGTGGCAAGACCTACGAGCAGAAAGGCACCGACGTTTTATTATCGGTCGGGTGTCCCGTTACTCTGTGCGCACCGGCGCCGTATCTGAAATTCGAAGCGCACTTTGCACCGCAAGAAGCCAGCCAGCGGCAGTTCACATTTTGCACGCGGCAGTCGTGTAATGAGGTGTCCCTTATTTGGTACAGCTTCTTTTCGTGAAGGAAACCGAACATCGCTGCGTTAAAACTATGAACCATGAGCCATTAAACCTTCATCAAGAAAGTAAACGCAGAAAAATATCGAGAAAAATTATTTTAAAAATTTAAATGCTGATCTCGGTAGACCGATGGTGAGACGTGAAATTTAAAATTTAATATTGTTAGGATTAACAATACGGTGTAATTAAATTTAAAAAAAAGAGATAAATGTAGAAAGTTTAAAAACCCAATTCCGAAAGATAAACGACTTCCCGTATTATATTCATTCTCTGATTATGTGTGCACAGCTACGGGATTTCTCATTTGTACGTGACACATTACACGAGTCGCTTAATGCCAATGATATGATGAAGCCGCAGACAGTAGGATTGTCAATTGCAGTGGCTTAGTTGCGGTGTAATTTGCCAAATGGCCATATTAATCTGTCTAATGGATAGTTACACTCGCACAAGCAGCAACCATTCGGAAGTGACGTGTTAATTGAATATTCGCAAAGTATGGCTATGATCGATTTGCGCGAGCTTCGATAATAATAGAAAATTAAAATAATTTTTTATCTACAAAATGGGACACTTATTGTTAGACAATATCTATTAATTTGTAGGCTATTTCTATATCTTATCTTTCTATTAGATATAATATCATTTTTTTAAACTTTAGATATTTACCGTGTAAATGTATTCTGAGATATTTTGAAACGGAAGCTACATATTTATGACGAATAAATTATTTTATAAGTTTGTGAAATTCTTGTTTATAATTAAATTACGTTGATTTTAACCTTCCCTATAATAAAAATAATTACAAGACACACACACAAAAACTACGAGAATAGTTTTCTACCATTCATTCATATTAAACTTATGTAAGTTAAATGAATTTATATGAAATGATATCAAAAGAGCGAATTTTATTTAACAGGCAATTTATCCTGCTCTACTAAATAATTTCGCTATTGGATCATTCATCTCGTTAAACGTGTTTTCGTGAACAGGAAGTTACGAACAATAGAATTTTCGTCAATACGATTACGTAACGGATGTGCAGAGAATCCGTGAGCAACTACTCTCCAAAAATTCGGGGTGGCCTACATCGCTGTGCTCTAATCTCTATCGACGAGTCGATAGTCCAGTTCTCGCATTACTGCAGTCAGCAAACGATTCTGTTCCGTTTTAACACATGACGTTTTACGTAACATTAGAGGTATTGTTTCATAACAACTTCGTGGGTGGAATGCTGTTTACTTCTTCACTTATTGACGCTAAAAGAAATGGCACAACATGAGACATAAAGGGTTACATAAAGTTTTCGTAAAATTTTATTTATAAAAAATTGATGAAAAAATTGCACCAAGAAATTTAGCATTCAATACAATATCAATTTTTTTATGTAAACTAAATAATTAAATATACATTATTGTTATTTATTGCATCTGGTATACTGGTATACTGGTATTTGAATTTCACGAGAAATGTATTAAGTGAAAAACAATTAGTAATTAAACGTATTTTGTATACTTTCGTTCAAGAAGATACATGTTCAAAAGACGTATTATATAATTAGTTCTTAGCATCGACCGCGCTCGTCATACTACATGAATAACGTACACATACACACACTCTCTCTAATAAATTCTGGAGTGAACAGTAGCCACACAATTCATCATTGTATTATTAAATTTCGATATCGCTTCCTCTCCCTGCATGACTAAGAAGCATATCCTTCACCATAATGTTACCACGTAAATAATGGTCGCTTGCCTTGTTCTAAATTCGAAGCGGAAAGCGGTTCAACCTTACCTGGAAGCAACCAGGTTAAAAATTTAAATCAGCTCCGCATCGATTCCGAACACGGCATGTGACAGGCCTTTCTGGCGAACTGCTAAATTGCATTCAACTATCCAAAACCTTTCAAAATTCTTGTGTATATGTTTAATTGTGTATAGGGTCTACATACGACACCTTTATGTTTTCGTTTCAATATATCTGATTGGAGTCACCGGATAGAAAAGCATAAAAAAAGAGTTAGATATATTGGAACGATGTACGAACTCTTGCAGGGAAAAACACTGTGTAAAATGTACAGTTACGGTCTACAGAACGCAGTCAGCCGTGCATTCCGTCTTGTCGCACCGATCATTGTGTTTTACTACTTCCAGGCGAGGAGAGGGAGCTCCGACTGAACGAGGAGAACTTCGAACGGGCGGCCGCGTTACTCCGGCGGGTTCCGGAATTCACTATAGCCGCCGCTCTGCGCCAAGAGGAGGCCAATTCTGGGACGATCGTCGCCTTTTCGCACGGGAACAATAGGTACGAAATACCGAAAAGTTCTCCCCCCCCCCTTTCTCTCCGCTTTCACAACGCCGGTCGGGAATTTCGGCCTCGATCGCTGGAATGAACGATGAGCTATGACCTATTTCAAACACCGAAAATGACATAGATATAAGCTGCATAGAGAGTAAAGATAGATGAGATGACACTTTTACGGGTTATTAGAATTAAAGAGTAAAATGGCTGCGATACGATGTATTTTTCACGAATAACCGTGGAATGTTCTGCATTTTACTATTTGATGACGTCACCCTGCTCTAACGTATGCAGCATAATAATTACGCTGTCGTTTATATTTGAAATAATGACGTCTGTATTACACGGTACATATAACTAGGAAAATTATTACCCATTCGACTAATAAAAAGCCTTTACGGTTGAATAATATTGTTGCGAGGTTATTATCAAGCAACAATTGTATGTATGCTATATGCATTTTGTTTCTCGTCGGTTTGTTAAAAATTGCTTCTCAGTTTTATTTCTCAGCTCTATAGCACTGTCGGTTATAAAAGAAGTTAGTGTGTCAATTGTCGAGTGAAGGAGCACTTCTCAGCTCAATACTGCATCCTTCATCGGTACTCGGGGAATGCGGTCTACCTGTTTTCGCTTAGCTGACACAAATTGGATAGACTTGCGCTCGTGAATATTGCACGGCATAAATTAACATGCCGCGACTATAATTAATATAGATGAAAACCCAATAAGCTTCTTAGATAAAGGCTAATAAGTTTCTTAGAACTTAATTACCCACCGCCTGTAAGTACATCCCATTAACGACAGCATAATTTAATTAGTCTTGCGATAAACACGTGAATCCAGATGTAAATTAAATCGCTCTTAACAGAGCTTCAAAATTATTATCATTATCATTGTGTGATATTAGTAACAGAGTAATAAATAAACCGAAAAATTTATCAACGAAATATGAAATAATATTAAAAGATGTAAATAAAAATATAACATTCTAACAATTTAGTTTAAAATGTTACGTATATGTATATTATGTACTATGACAGTTTTAGATAAAGTCCTGAATAATTATATAAGTCTCAAAATCGGCAAATAAATAGATTGTAATGTGCGCTCTAGGTATTTGGAGCTGCAGAGCAGCGGACGCAAGGATGAGCTTCGACTTCATTACGTATCACGCCGCGACGGAACCGTACACGTCGAGGCGTTTCCTTTCCGACTAGCCGATGGGGCCTGGCACAGGGTCGCCCTAAGCATAAGCGGCTCGCAGGTCGAGCTGCTAGTCGACTGTCACCCCTTGTACAGGCGACTGCTGAGACCTGGTCCACCTGACACCAACTTCACCCTACCACAGCTCCAACTCTGGGTAGGACAGAGGAACGTCAGGCACTTTCTCTTTAAGGTGAAACCGCACGTTTTACTGCAGCATACGTCTTCCCGTATTCTTTTCTAGTTGCTATGACATCTAAGACTGATGTTCAGTATTAATCAGTAATAAAATTCAAACACTTATAAAATTAGTATGTACTCCTACTAATTTATATATTAGCAAAAGTCTGATTTCTGTTTTGTTTGGTTTTCTTTGTAATATTCACACATGATTTCGCACTCCGGACTAATTCTTTAATACTTCCGGTATGATTCTCGTGCTGCAGGGTGCTTTACAGGACGTCAAGTTAATAGCAGGACCTCACGGTTATCTTTCCCAGTGTCCTCAGCTCGACTCATCCTGTCCCACATGCGGTCAATTTTCGATATTACAGAATACCGTGGAACAACTAATGCACAATCTCAACGAGTTGACTCGTAGGGTAAGTAATTTGTACGTTTACACAAATTGGTGTCAAAGCGATGAGATACCATTCAGGGTCATAAATTGATATACAAATTATGTAAATATATCATATCACATAATCATGTACGCACATATCGCTATAATTTTATTATGTGTAATCATGTACAGAATATTTTTTAAAATAATCCCCAATTTTCTACTCTAGTGTAGTAAAAGGAGAAGTATAACGATAGTATAACGATAAACATATCGTTACTTTTTTGCTCATAATATATAGAGCAAATATTTTTGTTCATGGACATCCTTCCTTTCAGCTAGCCGCTGCAGAGGGCAGGATAAGCAAAGTGGAGGAGTGTGAGTGCCAAAAGTCCTGTAGGGTGAATGGTACCGTCCACGAGGACGGCACGACCTGGGTGAAGGGTTGTCAGCATTGTTCCTGCGTCCACGGTGAGATCGAGTGCAGGCCGATGCCCTGCGCTCCAGCCGCCTGCAAACATCCTGTCACTCCCGAGGGACAATGTTGCCCGATTTGTCTCAGTAAGTGGAACATTATGCTCCTGTATTGTCTCATGTATTTCTCACTCACAAACGTCTTTCTTTACCATTCAATAGTCTGATAATTTTAAATAAAAAGAAATTTTTATTAAATCCTTATAAATAACTTCAAAGCTTGGCAAGAATGTTACAACATTTAGGATTTTTATTGTTGTATTTTTATTATCCTTTTATTGTATATTTTATATTTTTTGTTTTTGAAACATTGTATAAATTCTTGGCACTCTCTTGAGTAGTTTAATACAATATCGCTTTTACATGAATCCACTTTTTTACTTTTACACATGCAACTGACTGATTAATTGACGTAGCATGTTCAGTCGACCGCTTCCATCTCGTGTCTCACGTTATTTATCCCGCCATTCATGTTCGCCTCCGCAGAACAATGTTACTTGCGCGGCGTAATTCACGATCACGGCGAGAAGGTTTCACCGAAACAGTGCACCGAGTGCAAATGTAACGATGGTGTCTTCACCTGCTCGAAAGTCGAAACCAAATGCCCACCACTATCGTGTCCACCCAGCAAGCAAATCAGCGTGGCGGAGGAATGCTGCAAGTATTGCCCAGGTATGTTCTTGGAAAGTTACGCGGAAATGAATTTATTTACTATTTAATATTCACGATATTTCCAAAACAAAATAACAAAATATCTGATATTTCATATGCGCTATAAAATTCTGCGCTATAAAATATTATAGCTTGATTTTAACAACTAGTATTGATATTTTTGTCAAAAGAGTATTCCTTTCCCATAATCTACAGATTCTTATTATTAAAAAAACATTGAAAAAAATATCTTCAGATATTAAAATTTAGTAGATAAATTTTGAATGGTGCATATTATATAATATTGGATCTGAAAAAATAACAAGCATGAAGAAAACAGAACTTTGCGGGATAATAAAAGCATGATTCGCGTATCATTAACTCTAACGCTCTCGTGCATGGAATTTCTTTCACAGCGATTTTCAAGCTTTCTTTTCCGCTAATCTTGAATAAAAATATATTAAATCACTCTCATACAAACGAATAATTATGTGATAAATAAATGGCTATATATACAGAGATAGTGTAAAAAAGGACATGATCGTTACTTATGTTAGCCATATTAATTATTTTTAATCATTAAGCAATTAAAAATCATAAGCTTATTAAACCCGTATATAATATTTTAATATTTACATTAATTTAAGTAGAATGAAATGACATTAATTCATGGGATTGCTACTCTCTATTACTAATTAATTTTAATGTCCATTATGCATGGGAGGATTACCAACATTAAGCGATAGTCTTTTATCTAAAACCGCTATATCGCTAATTATACTCTTCTAACCATATTTGCCTGGCTAACACAATTTAACCAGGGGTGAACTACTGCGCGAAGGGCAAATGTCACGCTAACGCAACCTGCTCGAATCTCGAGACTACCTACGCCTGCCATTGCGATAGCGGTTTCCAAGGAGATGGTCTTAACTGTCACGGTACCTAACGCTTCTCTAATTTACATACTTGCAATTCATCGTGCGTAAAGTACATCGGACTTGCTCTCGTACAAAAACTTGTGAACTTTATATTATGATTTTATATTAAGTAACATTTTCGCGTCAAGTATCCATTTCATTTTAATTGAAAACGAGAAAAATTATAATTATAAAAAAAATTCACTATAGTATTAAATTAAAATTTATTTCCTATTCTTTTCTTCTACTATCTTATTTCATTCAGGAATTTTATTTATTGTTACTTACAAAAATCTTTTTTTAACTTAAAATCTTTATGTTAAATTAATACGAATGTTCGCATCAACTTCGTCGATTAATGTGATCATGACGCTTTCTTTTTGCCTCATCACTCAGACGTGGACGAATGCAAACAGAAGGACGGCCACTATTGCAACTCGAACACGAGGTGCGTCAACGTGATCGGCTCTTACACGTGCGAGTGTCTTCCGGGTTACGAGAGAATAGACAAGTTCAACTGTGTCGAGCTGGACGAGTGCGCGACTGGTCAACACTTGTGTGACGAGCATGCCACATGTGTGAACACTAACGGTAGCTACTATTGCATCTGCAAGGACGGCTATACCGGCGACGGCTTCACATGCAAACGTACAGTATATCGCCTTTATATACCGATAGCATAATATCTTAATCAGTAATTTTTCGATGTGAATCACAAAATTACTTTGAAACTTTTTTTGCTCTATTCTATAATAGTAAATCCATTATAAATAATAAAGAAACGAATTATTTTGCAATAAAAAACGAATTAAGATAATAATCTTTGTTACTTTTTACTAGTATTAATTAATTTATTATTAATATAATATATTAATATAATATTTACATTGTATATTAAAAGATATTTATCATTTTACAAACTTTATATTACTTATTATTTGAGCAATTTATGTGAAACGATTATTGAGTAAACATGCCATTCTATCAAGACTCTTACGATGTTGAAAATAGAAAGAAAATCGAACGTATCTTCTTCATTGAATTCGCTCTCCAAGTGAATGTGTACACAAACAATCGCAATGGTATTTTCATCGCATCGAAAGAGTAAAACGGTGAAAGATTTGTTAAATGAAGACTGTTTATTTCTCTCCGATATACTATCTCGCAAAGAAATCAGAAGTGAAAAAGGTTGATTATTCGAATAATAACCGAATAATCTCTCTTTTATTCTCAGAGAAAGTTAATTATTCACACTAAGAAATGATTTTTAAAGTAATGATAATAAAACTGTGTTGTCATTTAAAATCTCATTAAAAAACAAATCTTAATTTAACTTTAATTAAAAATGGGATTGGAGATAATCGCACCTTCATTTTTTAAAGTAAGAAAGTCTAAACTGCACACTGTTAAATTCGCTGTGTTAACTACCCGCCGCTTGTTTCTAATAAGACAAAGTCAAATTCTATTCAATTTGAGTCATTTTTAACTATTTTCAGATCGAATGGACCGATAAGAATTTGACTTTGTGCCTTAGTAAAAACAGTGGCGACTACACAGGTAGTTAAAAATACAAACAGTGTTGAAAAGTAAAACTTGTCTTTTTTCTGTAGCTGTGTGCAATCAGACTTGTCAGAATGGTGGCGAATGCGTGGCACCGGAAAAGTGCTCCTGTCGACGCGGTTACATCGGCAATAGCTGCGAACTCGACCTGGACGAGTGTGCTAGCGACCTGCATCGATGTCATCAATCATCTACGTGTTTCAACATGCCCGGCTGGTATTATTGCCGGTGCAAATCTGGCTACAGGAGTGCCCTGCACGACAGTACTCAGGGTACGCAATGTGTCGACATTGACGAGTGCAACGATCTAACAATCGAGAGGAGGCACACGTGTCATCCTACCGCGAAATGCGTTAACACCATAGGTGGCTATAAGTGTGTGTGCCCGTCGGCGAAGGACCTAGAAGAATCCGGAAAAGAATGCAGACTCAGTGAGTTCACGTGTCTACTCAAGATGTTATTTATCTCTTGGAATAAAACAGCTCTAAATTGTACCGAGAATACAAAAAGATTGTAACACTGCTAAAAATTGTTATAATTTTAGGTTGCTGGTTCGAAGAGCGTGAGATCAACAATGGCGACACCCTCGCGCCGTCCGGAAATCCGTGCAGAAGATGCACATGCCAAGACGGTGTGATCACTTGTAAGGATCCCGTATGCGACTGCAGCGCACCGGAAAGTCACAGGGACAAATGTTGCCCTCAATGTAATCCCGCTGCGTCCTGCAGGCATCAGGAATTCCATAACCTAGTCTTCAGGAGCGGAGAACGTTGGATATACCAGTGTCAGACTTGCGAGTGCCTGGTAATAAACCTGTCCGAACTCCCAATACATCTGTCCGCAAGCACGACAGGCTTGTAAATAGAATAAACGAATCGGAAGAACATTTTAAGCGACTGAATCCTTCAAATCTCAAATCTTATATGTCATGTACTTCCACTAAAAAAAAACCGTGATTTGCTTGAAGCAAAAAATTACAATAGCTGATTTCAAACTTTCTGTGAATTATCACCCGGTCTATTGCAGTACGGCGAAATAGACTGCTGGCAGATGGAGTGTCCACCGGTGACCTGCTCGAATCCCGTGACCGAGGAGGGCGATTGTTGCCCGCGCTGCGAGGACGATCCCTGCGCACGTGAGGTGCCGGTGAACGGCACCTCGTTAACGGTTCCTAGTCGTCCCCGGCCGTGCAGCTATGGCGGCATCGTCCACGATAGCGGCAGCTCCTGGCAGGACCCCCACGACAAGTGCACCACGTGCGAGTGCAAGGTAAGAAGAAGGATCGGACGTGTCGTCACGCGTGTCCGTCACATCGCAGGACCCGCGATCGGTCATTGACCCGATCCCATGCGAGATCCGAAGGATACGGATAGGATAAAGGGGGGAATTCGCCGGAGAAGGAACGGCGTCATGGGCACGGAAGAAGTCAGGATGGTGTCCGTAGAAATCTGCTGACGATTCCCGTAAATTTTTAACAACATTCTATTTAATTTTGATAATACAATGCAATATGTTGTACAATGACAATTAGTTACACATTTTTCTATGTGCGTTCAACATAATAAAAATAATGTATTTTTGATGCGCTTTCCAAAAGTGGTACGCAAGGAGATTTATCAGTTATAAAATGTTTAGTATATCTTCGGTTTTTGATCGTTAAGAAACACAACAATATTTAAATAAAAAAAATAGATTGAAGCGCAAACCATCCCAACAAAATCTCGGTACCCATCGCGCTTACTTCTCTCGCGAATTCAAGAGCTCAAGGTCAGTAAATGAAAGGAAATATTGCCTCAATTTAGCCGTGGATTTGTCATGTGCCTACTCAATTGCGCTCGCTGTACTATGCCGACGTAAGATGCAAGAAAATTGCTGTGCAAGCGTCTATCGCAGAATATGTATATATACATATATGTACATGGCGGAGCATCAACGCAAATCATATCAATCAATTTCATTTCCGCTCGTTATATTTGATTTTTTCCGACGATAATTAACGTTTATTCTCATCAACGTTACCATTTTTGTTATAGAATAAATTTTCACTCTATTCTAATGCGTTTAAATAAAATTACCAATCAAATTAATGTGTTAATTTTGTTAGGTTCTCTCAAAGAAGTATTCCTTGTAAAAAAGCATTCAAATGACATAGAAGATTAATTTTATTTTAATTATTACCGAATCATAAATACTCACACATTTTACAATCCATTAGATTAAAATCTCCACCTTCTTGGTATATACAGTCAAATTTGTCCGCCATGCAAACATGAAATTATACACATCCATTTATCATTTTACTTTTACTCGTTCTCTTTACTCTCTGTCTGTCTGTTTTACTTGTCGTCAGTAGATAATCCTCGAATAATACAAGGTACATACTGACTGTTCTCATTTTTTCGCAATATGCCATTTGTTTTTGCGGTGTGTATTAACGCGAATCGATTTTGCAAAGCTAAACGCTGAAATTTTATTAACCGTATGCTGAGAGAAGAAGAATAACGTTTGTAACATACGTTGAAATCTAACTTCACACTCGCATGAATTTAACTAACCAAATTAAACTGGAACTACGCAAACGCTTTAGTTTCATATTTTGCAAAAATTTATATATGTATGTATAATATAAAAAATATCATATTAATATTAGTATTATAACCATAACATTATCTTCTCTCTCGGCGTGCACTACTAATGCGTCGTGCTAGCCTTGTCATTATACGATCTCAGCGCTGTGTACTCACCACTGTAAATTATTCAAACTTCCTATTTTTTATTATTAGACACATCCAGGGGCGTCCCTAAGCTAGCCTACGATAAATGTTATTTGTTTTTCGTTGTCTGCCTTGCACGTGGCAGCGTTCGTCGTTCATTTCTCAACGTGTGAAAGGAGAAATAGATTATTAAATCTGTATCTTAGATTTGTATCTTAGATCTTAGATTATTAAAAATGACTGTCTCCTTTTAAAATTGTAAAAATCCATTTTTTTATAATTCTATCATAATAATATTAGTCTTCAAGATACATCTTTATAATACAAAATATTGAGAATTTATTTAATCCTTTTTTTACAAAAAAGCTAAAATAGTATCTTACCAGTAAAATGTTAAAAAATTTAATTAAACGTCGCAGATGTATAATAATTAGATATCTAGAAGAGCATGATTTGCAAAATAATTCCTTACATATTTTCCAATGAAAAAAATTACTCTTCATGTATAGAAATGGAATGCGATATGGAATGCGATCGAATACTGCCATGGCTGTGAGAATCCCGGTTCGTACATACAATCGAATCTCAAAAGAAAACTCTGAATTTCGAGAGAACTCGTTGTTTCGCTTCTTCGCCGAGTGCTTCGCTCGCATCATCGTCATCCTACCTCAAATATATGAGACAAGATATTTATATTTCAGAAATTTCATTGGCTCAATTTGTAATCTTTAGTTGCAAAAACTATAAATTGACAATAACTGAGAATTGATCTAAATTATTATCGCTTAACAATTTAAATTGTTTATAAAACTAAAAGAAAATTCTAAGCTCATACACACATACACACACATACACTATACCTATTTTTGTATATTCTCCACAAATTTAATTTTTTTTTAGATTTCATAATTAGGGTGACGATGAAATATTGTATTATATATGTATGATGTTTCATACTATCGTTCTATCTTTCAGTCCGTGAAAAATATTATATTTGAAGTCGCAATCTTTTCTTAATATAAATTGAGTACAAAGCAAATGTTTATCTAAATATCGTAGCTATCAACATTAAATCTCTATTTAATTTTGAAAATTAATTAGGATCAAGTCCTTATTATTTCAACGGCTTAACTTTCTTTGTTATGCTTTCAATAATTAATTTCCTAATCAGTATCGAAATATCAGCTATAAATTCTCACTCTCAAAGTGCGGCTGAAAGATAACAATGGTATCTGGAACACCTCATATACGCCAAACCGAGATTGAGCCGAGATCTCACGATCGCGCGTGCTTCGGGTCGGCCCTGCATGGATCATTTTATTAGTGTTTACCGCCCGGCGACGATTAATAGAAAACGGACTTGACCTCATAGTGATCGAGCGTGCACCACGACCTTGACCCCGCCGATCCGATTCGCGATCGCCTGATCACCGGTCGACGACAATCTAGCATCGTACCGCAAGTTCAATCAAGAACGGCGGCACGATCCACACAATTTCATCAGTGGATGACATTGGCAATGACTGACCGAGGACTACCAGAGTGGAATTCGACTGATTCCACTGGCGCCTAGGCCAATCATATTGATCTTCTAAGCCGTGACGATCGCGAACGTGGATCGGCGTGGCGCACAGATAGAGGTTCTGGTCACGTATAGAAGAAATAGCGAGGGAGGGACATAGGAGGGGAAATTGGGCCGGGAAAACATTGTTTGCCTGTGACTATGCTGTTGTAAATTAACCCCGCCACCTTGCCCGTGATGACTAACCTCATATAGCCTAACAATGGGTATCCTTGCAGGTGCCGTACTGCGCCCAATTGGTGAGCAATAGCGCGTGTTGTGTGCATCGGTAATCACGTCACTTCTACCTCACCTATAATCTCTACTACCTGCCTCTTCTCTTCTGTCTTTATTGTGTGCTGATTAATGTATTACGACTAACGGAGTGCTCGAGTGCTTTCTTGGTTCCTTCCCCTCCTCCCGTTTTATCTGCTTAAATAATTCTATTAATCCTGATTTTTTTTCTCTCTCTCTCCTGCTGCCTTTAACTTTTTCGAAGTTTCCATATTTCGCACTCTCGCTCGATAAACTTAGTAGTTCTTCTGATCCTTTTCTTCAACATCCTATTTATCAGAACCTGTTAGTCACTAATCACCAAAACCGCCGCACGTTGATCACCAAAAGCTTTATTATTATTCAACAATGAATATATAAATGTATCGCAAGCACGGAGCATGTGCATCTGGTCGCATTCGACGGAAGGTGTTCTCGACGTGACGTTGACGATCTTCTACATTTGAAAGTGGAGCGGATTTCAATTTGTTCGGCAAAATTTCTTGTGATATTCATGTATCTATTAAAAGTTGACTGACTATTTGACATTTAATATAATCACTATCGTGCTGCTGAGGAGTTCATCTTCACGATCTAACTCTTATCATTTCGATTATATAGACGATTAATTAACAGTATCAGTATTCGTTTGCATTCGCGTTTGTGCCCTGTTAACTCCTTATCTAAACTCCTTATTTTAAATATTCGTGCTGCTAAAAATAGCGTCATGCACATGGCACGCCGCACAAGAAATAATTTGCATGCTTTATCGCGTAAAATAAATCAGGATCGCGTAGAATAAATTCGTCGACGTATCGAACGAGAATACGACATTTATTATCTTATCTCGTCCGTGGGAGAATCGATTGTGCACGTTTTTCGAAATTTGCATGCATTCGACACACCTCTCACGCATTCTACTTCCTATTTCCTCTCACCTTTCTTTCTTTCTCACCTTTTTTTTGACTTACGCACACTCCGAGATGCACGGTCGTTCATGCAAAAAGATAAAAGAGAAGGCGATCGTTTCGGTCGGCGGATCTTTCTCGTGTCGATCGAGGAGCATGGCGCACGAGGTGGCAGACATGTAACATACATATACACATACGCGCGCGCACACATAAACACACATGTGCACAAAAAAAAACACATATACGGACTGCGTCTTGGATCCGCGATTGTGTCTTGTTTTTATGTCTCTTTCTCTTTTCTATTTTTTTTTAAATTTTTTGAAAAAGTCGTTGTCGCACCTGAGCCTCCACTGCACCCTCCTCTGATCTGCATTCGAGATTCGGTAGAAGCACCAAGAGGTCTCTTTCTTTCTCTGTACCGACTTATCAAGCGCCGATTCTGGCAAGACAAAAATGATACAAAGATACAAAATGCGAACAATAAAATCCTAGAAAAATGGCAAGAATCAAACCATAATGAAAAATAAAATCTCAGTAAAATCTCAGACTCTGTTAATCTTTAAATTAAATTTCGCCATCGAAATATTAGAGCTGTATTATTTTATAGTATATTAATAAACATCGTGCGAGTATTATGCGTATTCTGTACGTAAAAGAGTATCCTGCCAGGATCGTAGCGGAAAGTAGTGGAAACTTAGAGATTTGTCGCCGGGTATCAAAGACATACTATGGAAATTCATTGTTTTGCCCCCTTTCGAATGTCAGCATGAGTGTCCTTACAGTTATTGTAATTGTGATCATGACCACTTATAAGTCGTCTTCTTGACTGAGAGAAAAGGGCGCTGCCGATGCGGGTGTGCAGGAACGTCGCAAGGGAAGTTTCAAGGGAAGTAAAACGGGGGTCGAATTCTTGCACGTTGGTTTATTATCTCGCCACGGCGGAACTGATGCGGTATTGTTCTACGAAACAATGAATTACATACTATGGACACAAGTACCTGCTTCATTACTACAGGTTGGAAAGTCTTGGCGAGCGATTGACTGATAATTAACCCATTTATTAATTATTAATGTCTGTGGTATGCAGAGAAAAATAAAAGTTTCCGTTATTTTTTTGCATATATTCATTTGTTATTAAAATAAAAATTCTTTATTCTCACGTATATAACAAAAAAAAGAGTTAAAAGTAAAGAGTTAAATTACAGCATTAATTAAAAAAAGAGCGATGATGAAATAATCTAATCTACCGATAAAACTTTTAATATTGCAACATACAAAGAATGGGTTAATTATAACTTTTATGATTCAAAAGTTTTGTTTTGTACAAATATTAGAATTGAAAAAAAAACTTTCTTTTTTTGCTAGACAATAATTTACTAAAACGCATTGACATTCTAAAACCGCAAAGAATAATTCCAAATAATCAAGCAATATTCCATTTTTTTTTGGAACGTACGATTGGCTCACGCTCGGAAAGTAATTTTACACTCATATCATTTTATATAATTGCATTTGTCACTTTCGGTATATCATTCTTAAAAGATGTCGCTTTCCCTCAATGAACGCCAGCCAAGACTTTTTAATCCGGGGTCGACAATTATGAATAAAGAGCAATTCCCTCCGCCGTGGCTAACCCAGTCTTCCACGAACCTCTCCGTAGGACGGGCAGCTTTGCTGCAGCTACGATTACGGCTGCGCTGGCGATTTGGGCGACAACAGGCAGCAACATTCTCCAGTCGCTGTTCCTGAGCCTCTCGTACACCATCCACCAGACCTTGCGGTCCAGTCGCTGGTTAACGGTGCACCGGAAGCAGCTCTATCAGCGGTCACTGGCACACCCGGCACCATACGCACCATCACCACCTCCGTCGCGAGCACCACTTCCCCCGTCTCGTCGTCCTCGCACTACTCGTCATCCTCCAGCAACGATAACCCCCACGATATCAGACAAGGTCACGCAACGGGCTCGCACATCTCGATCATGTCGCAAGTTCAGCAAAAAGACAATGGTCTATCATGCCATCAAATCGCAACAACAGCAGCAAGGGTCGTCAACCACAAGACACCAACAGTTCATCGGAGGCTCGACGACGTCGTCGACGGCATCAGAACGGTCTGCAACGCCATCGGCGACGACGGCGAGAACGCCGTCGACATCGTCGCGACGCGATCCGTCGTCGAACACCGTCAATCACCACGATGACACCGCCTTTTCCTCTTCCCCATCATCATCGTCGCCGACTCTCGCAGTGGTCTTGGCAACCTCAACGATCGAGAAGCCCAATCCATCCGCGAGCGTTCCCGCGCAAATCCGCCAGCTGGTTGGCCGCCGTCGCAAGGACAGCAGAAAATCTATTGTTCTTGACAGCGCCACTTGAGGGCCGTGGATCTAGAGGAAGATAGAAAAAAACGAACCCCTGACACACTTGGCAAGGGGGTTGGCAAGGAGATCCGAGGGGTCTCCCAGTCGTCCGACGCGCGTTGCTCGTCTATTATATCATCGACAGAAAAGAGAAAAATGAGACAGTTCGAAGAGGAGAAACGGAATTATTGGCAGTGCAGCCGATGTTCACGGAGGATCGGGGTCGTCGCGTTGCCACGAGGAAGATTCGTTCCTCTTTCTGGAGCCTACATCCGGAATCCATGTCCGGCAATTCCAAAGAATAACGGTCAATGCTTCGTCAACGAAGCTAGATTGATGATCGCATCGCTGACCTTGGCCTTAGTCTCGCTAGGCTCAAGGTTCTATCGCTAAGATCAAGATCACCGGTACTGTCAAGCTCGTGTCGTTTGCGATCGAGTCGTTTGCGGGTGAGATCATGTAGTCGTATTGACATCCGGACCTAGAACAGCCGCGAGCCGAGCTTGTGGCTGAGAGCGCGTACGCGTCCAAGATGTTCGCTTTTCCGCTTGAATCGCTCGCTCAAATTGCGGTGACCTTCGCCTTTGGTCGCCGTCAAACGAGCACTAATCGAGACGCGACGCTAATCTTCGAGAGATAATCGGTGCGGGAATGACTTTCAGAATCAACATCAAGAGTTTGTGTATGATGATCAACTTGCAAAATATTCAATAGATATAATAGCGTATGATGGACCGAGCCAAGTGCGGATTAATCTAAATGAAATTAATTTCATTTGCAAATTTCTGCTGAAAGCAATGATGCTCGGATAATGATTCCTTAAAAACTTGTTTACATCTCTTAAAGCACATTACATATGTAACTTTGTATAATTATATACGAATAAATTAGAAGAATGAACTTTTACTAAGGTAATTCTACTTACTAAGGTAACGTATCTACATAAGAGTGAATAATAATGTACGCATTAAAGAGTTGAAAAGCTATTTTTTGTGAATCTTACGAGGTATGATTACATGCAAAAAAACAAAATTTGCTTAATAAAAAATGATTTTTTTTTGCATAACTGCTCTGCAACGATAATCATAAAAAAACAATTATCATAAAACTGTTTATTCAGAAAAATCTATTACCTCTTGATATCGCTTATTAATTTGCGGATAAAAAATATTGCATATTTTGCAATTCATATTTTCGATTAGATCATACCAGACAGAAACAATGTACCATTGTATTTTCACGTAATCATCAAAATTGCAACAAGACACAATAAATAACGTAATCGTACGAGTATCAAGTAGGTGTCACGAATAATTGCGTAATAATAGCCAGAAAATTTCTGAATACTCCAAGCAGGAATGTCTCGAATCCATGCGAATTGATAGACTTGTAGTAACTATTTGATGATGTTGATCTTCCAAGCACCAATTGTCGATCGAAGCAGCGTCGTGCGTTCTCCGTGGGTCGAGCATGATCGAGCGAATCGAGGGCGCAGATTCGCTTTCGCAGAGAAAAGCTCCTTTCGCGTATTTGATTGAACAAGTAGCGCACAATATTTGGGCCTTATAAAGTAAATTGTTGATGTTCCGCTAAATCACATAAACACTTGTATGTATGTATGTACGTAAACGACGGTAAAGCAGGGGCGATATATATGTTTGTCGTAAGGAATTGATCCCCGACGGAGGGGAGGAGACACACACATACACACACAAAATAATGTATATTATATGTATGTATTATATGGCCTATATATATATAATATACATATAAAAAGAAGTAAAAAAAACTTATGTATTATATTATACCGTGTACTATATATGAGTAATTCCCGCGAATGCGATATTTCCAACTGAACCGTACCGACTGTCAATCGTCAACGCCGATGACAACGCGGGTGGCTCTATTACGCTAGAAATAACCACTATGGAGGATCATATCTCATGACAATATAAGCGATATGAAGCCCCGGAACATATACAATCATCGTAGCGTACGTATCCGGCGATAAAAATAGTTACGCTTGTATGAGAGAGTACGTTAAGGGTAATAGGGTAGACGCGATCCTTAAATTCAAACTATCTTCTGAGGATTCGGTCTTGATCCGATTCCCACGTTATCTTTCATCCTGCAGGAAACGGACCTATGCTCGATTCACGGCTCTCGAATGAGGTGTCGGAATGCGCGACCGAGAGACAGAGTAGCTTTATAACTCACAGTATGGCAATAAAAGAATTTTCAGGCAATCGGTTACCCTTAGGTAAGATACCGATTAAAGAGTGGTGGTAGGTAACAATTAAATGACAACAGTTTGGTTCTTATATCACAGTTATAATACAATTATTTCTACAAAATAATGTCAATTGAAAGAACGAATTTTGTAGATGTATTGCATACTGCAGTTATATATAAAAAGCCGAGGAAGTCCGGGTCTTTGTGACCTTTCCTTAATCCTCAATACGAGGTAAAAATCTAAGGCTAAGCTAGACTTTTCCTACGTGCATTTTGCGATCCATGAAATGTGCGAAATCGACGTTTCAACCTCTTGTCTGTGCTGGATAATTAAGCTCTCTCGGTGCTAAGTTCCGCAGGAAGACTGCCGTTCTTCAGCATTTCGCCCGTTCGCAAAGTGTGCATTTGTAATAGAGTTGGTTCTTGCAGAGTTAAACGTAAGGTAATTTTCGTAGCAAAAAAAACGCCGTGCGTGAATTGAATTCACGATATAGATATACGATGAATATTTCCCCTGGAAACTTAATTTGTTATCGCTATTTATTTAATATAACGAGTTAATGATAATTATAGAAAGTACCGAGTCTCTCTGAAAATGTCATTTGCGTTTCTCTTCTTTCTTTCAGCAATTCGTCATTAATATGTTACTGACTGCCGCATCATTTTACGCATTCACAGATCTCAAAGCAACTAAAATCCGTCAAAGCCCTAAACACGGAAACGATTCACACGAGCACGTAAACGCGAGCTGGTTGTTGACATCGTCATAGGCACTATCTATTAGGATATACATTCGGAAGTATTATGATTCGAGTGTAGCGCCGAATAATAACCAGATCAGAAGCATTTGCAACTCGCCTACGAGCAAGCCTAAGCGATGTTAATTATAACTGACATAATCGAGGACGCACAGGCGAGGACACACTTAGCCTACTTAATTTTAAGGATTACGTCTTAGCCTTCCGCGACGAAGAAGGGCCTAGCTAAACGTAATCATTCAGCTTCGAGCGACGCACGGGAAAAATTGCAAAAGCCGTGCAAATTATAGAGTCTCCCGTTACCGGACAATGAACGTGCCGGCTGGCTCGAACGATTCTTTATCTCGCTCAACTCAACATGACCACTACAACTACATTCCTCCTTGACTAACAATAAATAGGCACTAATGAGAGAAACATATATATAAATGAATATGCATACGGAGCTCTGTTACTATGTCGTTTCTCTTGTCCACAAATTCTTTGACCAACTTAAGACAGCCTCTATATTTTCACTGTCATAGTTACATTTTTAATTAAAATATCGTGAAGAATATAAATATATATATAATACAAAATAAAGTGAAAAATATTAATATAACAAAGAATATTCATATATCATAATAAATAAAAAAATTTTTTGTCTTAATTATTGTAATTTGAAAACTATTAAATTTATCAGAGATTCGTTGAAAAAAGATCCAATAGAAAAGCAGGGTAGCCTTCATATGTATATTCATATTATTGTGTATAAATATACACGGAGGATACGTACGAACATACACATGTATACATGAACACAACGGAGAGAAACGACAGGAGGGAGGGAGTTAATTTGCATTAAGTAAGACTTAATGAATCTCCGCTATTAGCGTTCATGAAAAAAAGAAAAAGAGATCTTGCAGTATCTGACGACTCTACGGTAATTGTTCGTTCTATGTGCAATAATTTAATAGTAATGCCGCTTAATTTGTAATCGACTAATTGGATTGGAGCGATACTACTGCGTTTCCTCGTGACCGGACAGACAATTATGTGTGAGGAGAAAAGAAGAAAAAAAAAGAGATTGGAAAACGCGTCAACATTATACCTCCGGCTCGAATTTGTCAGCTCTATTGTCACTTTGTGATGAAATAACTAAACATTACAACATCTATCCAAAGAGTTTTGTCAAAAATATAGAAAAGCACTAAATCAAATCTGTCTACATTACTCACAATAATACGAAACAATATTGTGTATGTTTAGAAGTTTGAGAAATGCTGCCAATTTGAATACGATTTATCATTATCTTGATCAGAGAATGTCGTACATCAGTATATAGACTTTAATTGCTTAAATATATTTTAAACCATCTTAAACTGAATTTACTTCGCAAAAGTTTAATATAAGGGACCATCATTTGTCACAAACTTTCATTCAATATTTTAATAACTAAATAGGCTTTTTGTGCAAGTAAAGAATAAAGTAAATCTTTGTCAATTTACATTTCTTGAAATATTTAACTCATTGTTAATTTAATATTTTGTTCATCAAAACTCTTTATTGATATTTATTTTAGGAAAATGTTTCGATATTTAATTTTTTCTTTTTTCTTTCATTATGTAGCATTTAAATATATACTGAGTTTTATGTCCTTTGTGTAATTTTTATAACGTGCGATACTATTGCAGAATTCATCGGAACAAACAGTTTAAGAAATTGAAAACCTAAAATATCTTAGAACTGTAGCAAGCTTTAACTGGTGTTCAATTTGTCTAACATCTAGTTACCTGATTTGATAATATCCTTGCTTATATTTTGCGATCTTCTTGTACTCTGAACCATCTAGTTCGTCAAGCTCTTGCTACGGTTCTAGTTGATTTATTATCAACCAACCAATCAGCTACTTACCTGTAAAATAATTACAAAATATAATTAAAAATAAATCATGAAATTGTCTTTAAAAAAGGATAAGTCACATTTTACAGATAGATTTTTAGATATAGTTATCTTGCAATCATTTTCGTAATTTACAAAATTAAAAAATTTACGGGGATATTTCTGAAAGAGATGAAAGATGGGGAAAATATAAACGAAGCGTGAATATAGTACAATTGGACGAGGAAAAATTCGAGCTGAGAGAATGATGGCAAGTGACACACGAAACACACATGTACACGGTTGAAAATTAGAGATGACCCATTATGTCCCAAAATTAAATTCTTTCAAAATTGGAACAATTAATGAAAGACTGATAGATCTGTCAGCAAAACAAAAACAGCCTCACTTTTTTCCAATATCTTAAAATTTTACGATAACCTATTCAATCGAATGAGATGTATTAAGAACTCCAATATCTTAACGAAGCAAACAGTAAAACGAAAAAAGAGAATCGGTTTAATTCTTCTCCATTCTTGTTTTTATGCGTTAAACAACGACATACAAATACTATTAAGACAATATGATTGCAAAACAACAAACTGGCCCACATTATGAAATCTCATGAACTTCCATCAGATTCTACTGACAAATCTTACATGATATGATGCGGGATATAATGGGTTATACTCTGCGCCTTAAACACTTCATACGTATGTATGAGCAACATAGCGTGATAACGCAGCATGCCGATCTGTTGAAAAAGGATTAGGCTAAAAGGAAAGGAATAATAGTATAATGATAATTATAATAATATAATAACATTATTAATATTATTAATAATAATATAACGATAATAATAAATAATGCTGTTATTCTGATTGTATATAGTCTTGTAATGTTATAGTATCACATATAGGAACAACAAAAACATACATACACACACACAAATATAATCAATTACATATATATATACACACACCAAGGCGCGCAAGTGCGCGAAACGATCGATAATCGTATGTTCTTAGCTATTATATACAAAAAAACTGAATCGTACGAATTTACGCACGGAGCAAAATGGGAAAAAGGGAGGATACAAACAAACGCTAAATCATTGCCGGCGTTATGCTATTTCGTATGAAACGATGTCGCTCGCGTTCCGGCTGCGTTTTCCATAAAAGTCGTCTTATTTTCCATAAATAATTGTCTTATTTTCTCGGTAAAGCGTTTATATTTTGAACTGCGCGATATGTGTGAGTGTAGCCAGTGCTTATCACGAAGGGCATAAGTAAATCCAAGCTCAAAATCCACTTCGCGTTGCTCTTATAGTGAACTATACTATTCAAAAAAATTTACATTTTAATTATCATATTTCATAATGTGATCGATTTCATAGAATTTCCGTTGACGTATAACTGATATTTCAAAGCACAAAATTTTTCATGATTTAAATATTTAAGTAATTTGTGGCACAATCTAAATCTTCGTCCTGTGTTAGAAATTTGTAATATTATAGTTCGCTTAATTATTATTTCATGATTCATCATATCATCGTTTAACTGTGCAATCAGTTTCCTTCATATCATATTGACATATAGTTAAGCATTAATAAACATAATTTATTAAACATATCAAATAAGTTATTCTACAATACGAATTTAATACCTTAAGATAATTCATTAATTTTTCAAATATGATTGGCTTTTATATTGCAATTTTATTTCATTTAAATGTTTGATTGTTATCTCTCCTCAAAGTAAATTCTAATTGAAGAACAGAGAAAAAAGATTTTTATTCCTTTTGTCTTATGCCCTTCGAATAATATTCAATTAAACACAATGTAAGTAGACATGTGACTTAATATATCAATATACATGTAAGTATAAACGGTGAACGACTTTCGAAACGCCAGTGTTTATCGATGAATGATAGTTGTTTGACGATGGAAAACAATGAAATGATTATTGCTGCATACTTTATAAAGTCAATAAATAAGTAACACAGAGATCGATCTCTCGTTAAAGAAAAATGTACATTCACACAAAACAATTCAAAATAATATAACTTCCAAGTGAAAAATCGAGAGAAATCTCGTCACCAAGATAAAAAGAAAAATGAAAATCTTTTATATGATTACGAGATTTTATGTATTCTTTGTATATAATAATTAATCAAAGGCAAATTGTGTGTGAAAATTAATTATGTGCAAAATCAACAGTTGTTAAACGGCGATAATTATTTCGATTCGTCTATTAGCATAAATAATTATTTGGAAAAAAGAAATTACCATTATATCAGGAGACAAAATAAAATCGTCGATATTTAAAAGTTTAAAAACATCAATCAAACGTTCGAGTCAATTCTATATAACGAATAATAATTTTGATTGTAAACATATACCAAATGTTGACCTCACATAATTACACAAGAATTACACATGAGAGTATGTCGGCCTCTTCAGATTAGCAATTTGTAAATTCATCTAGTAAGGTGATATTTTTAAACAGATAAATCAGGTAGGTAGATCGATAGATAAATCGATATCTAAAATCATACAGGACAGCGACACAGTAAACATAATGAATTTCTATGTACATAATGTTCGTTATCGCATATCTCGGAACCCTTCAAACAGACTTGACAAATATGTCTCTTCAACAATCGAACTCAACACTGCATTATGTAAAGAGTCAATAAGAAATCGTTCCAAAAATTCCTCAATCTACGAATATATGTTCTACATAAAATAATATAATCTTTGGCCGTAGCCTAATCAATAACATAAAAATCAAACGATGAAAATATTTTATTAATTAATCCACTTTAAAAGTTGAAAGTACGAAGATAGATTTTCCCTTAAGAGAATAATCGATTTCATACATGAATAAAGAGGGGATACATTTCAAGGGGAAAATTGATCCATTCGCTTTTCACTTTACGGTGATGAACTCGAATCATTTGTGCAGCCTAGTGAAAGCTTTCCGCGTGCCTCATATGATCAACATTGCTATCAGTGCAAGAGTAACATTACATTATGATTACGAGATAAACTCTACGCAATCGATAGCAGCCTCAGTCAAAATTGTCAAGACTGTTAAGCATCGACAGCAATCGAAAGCGTTCGGGATTTCGTAGTTCTACTATAATATTAAAAGATACTGTTACGTTTGATTAGTAATATGCCTAATTAGTATCACAAATAACTATAACAACTACCAGTAAACGCTTGTTGTGGAATGCGAAGAGATCAGCTATCGGAAACTATTATTCATTGAATTTTCTATCACCTTCACATTGCCTAAGAACAGAAAACTAATGGAAGTTGCTCTCATTATCCTGACGAAGTGGAGAATGATCGTGTCTTCTATTACGGGAAGGTTATTTACAAAGGACACTGTCCAGTTTTGTCCAATTTTGTCAAATTGAAATATGTTATTAAACATTGAAATCTAAGAGATTCTGTTCTTTTCTTACGCATGCCTAATTATAAGTTTAGAAAGCGAAATTTTAGAAGGCGAAACAATCCTCTAAAATTTCAAAACTAAGACTTTCTTTTCACAATATTTGTACATTTATTTATTCGTCAAAAAAATTTGGATGAAAATTTATTTATTGTTTTAATGGAAAAGCAAAGGAATGATAAAATTATTATTTCGTGTTGATTTCTTTTTTATCCTTCTGTTTTCCTAAAATTATTTAAATATTACTAAAAGAATATTATAGTACTTTTAATTATGAAACCAGCCATATTGCTTTTTTTAAATAAAAATAGGAAAATTGCAATAAGATAACACTCTGAGATATCATTGCTGATAGTACTCACTGTGCAACGAAATCCAATAAAATTATGTCATATATAAGTGTGTCATGATTTATCGCAAAGCTAACAAAATGATTGCAGTGAAGTTCGTAATCGATAAAAACATATTTTAGATGAAATTCATATTAATTAGAATAATCGTTGAATTAACATATCGCTTTTGATTTAACATTTAATGTTATGTTATATTTTATTTTAATTTTATTTTAATTTTATATGTAATAATTTATTTTATATTAATAAATTATACACGTAAAATAAGTAAAAAGAAACACAAATAAAAATTTTGTTATTTCCATTTGGCCTTGGGGTTAAAACTAAGCAACATTACTCTAAAACATTTTCAATTTAATAAGTAGTCTCGAAAAAGCTATGTCACCGAAAGAAGATTTTGATTTCAAACTTTTAGGAGACTATTTTAAATTCAACAACTTAATTGACGTGAAAAGATCTCTTGGAGAATATCTTTTAGATCTTAATATTTAATAAAATATTTCACAGATAGAAAAATGACGCTGAATACTTAGATAATGTCTCTGGTTGATAGTAATTGACATTATCATCACTGCCTAATATGCCACTTATCATGTGTTAAGTTACATTAGAACATCAATCAAGTACAAGATCACTATCTCCTCGGGGAAATTGGAAAGCAGATTATTAATGTAAATTAAATGTAATATTATTTCCTGCACGAATATTCCGCTATCACATACTTTATGTTCCTTGCCCAAAATGAAATAAATAGAATTGAGTTTTAAAATGTTCAATTTTTTATAAATAATAATCAATATGTATGAGTACAAATTAAGCATTTTCATTTTAAATTCTATACTTTCTACGAACTAAAAAAATTAAGGAATCTGAAATTAATTATTCAATGAAGATCATTGGTAGCTGAATTATAAAAATGAACAGAGTGATTCATATATCGGATAAACATAATTATGACCCTAAGTGCGCGAACTTTGTTCAGTACTGATGTTTAACTTTAATTACTTGTAACTGTGAAACTATTTCAAATCTTGGTATTTCTGTATTACGTTCTAATTTAAAAATCTTCAGGATGCGTATTGAAAATAATTCATTTAACATTTTACGTAGGACGATCACATTTACGTACTTCTGTTACGACAATATTATTATACAAATGTTAAAAATGTGCGTATCTAAACTCTTGCGAAGATTGCAATAAATACATTCAAGTTTTGTGTAAGTCAATGATAAATTTTTGACCGATCATTCCATTATAGGGATATATAATGTAATATATTTAGATATTAATAATGTAATTTTATTTAAATATTGAAAATCTATCACATACGAATCCTCAAGAACAAATGGTGCGCGCATTATTCTAGTCTGTATATCAAATATAATCGTCGTTGCCATCTTTATACGACCATCGCGATGATTACCTATAATCATGATTATCATAAAAAAACATAAATAAAAATCATATAGCCATATGGTCATATAAAAAAACACAAATAAAATAGAAACAAAGCGAAAATGTACTCAGAAAGAAGCTATGTCACTCTTATACAGATGCACTTTAATTCGATAATGTCGGCAACAAGAAACGAAAAAGAAAAACTGATGTCAATCGAAAACACCTCGACAAATTTAGCGTCATACTGAAAATGTTAGAAAAAATTTATTTAAGAAAAAGGAAATTTTCCTAAAAGAAAATTAGAAGTATAAATAATTTCGTAAGAATTAAATTAAAAATTTTCCGTATAATCGAAACTATCAAAATTAAATTGTATCGATAATTATAGCTTATTAATCTTAAATTAAATTATTTAATCAAAGATATTTGAATAACAAAATATTATCGAAATTAAAAAATAATACGACATTCATATAGTTTGCGATTATGACGAAATGATTTTTACGCTCACGAACAATATGAATTTGTCGGCCAGTTGATGGTCGACCTTGTCGACAATTGTCCGTCATATCATCAATACAAGGCTTTATCAGAGTTAACCGATCTCAAACCTCCTCCCTTCTCCCATCTCTCCTTACGTCGCACGAGTCTTTTCGAGCAAGCAAAATGTCCTTGGCCGGCTTGAAATGTTGCAAATTACATTTACACAAAACAGTTATCGGGCTTGACATGCGCTGAGGAAGTAATGTGTAAAAGATATATAAATTTTGTGGATTCATAAAACACTGGAAATTCTAGAGTTTTATGAAAAAGCGTGTAATCGTCGCCAATTGATGGAAGAAATGATCACTAATTTAAATTCAATACTAAACAAAAAAAAATTATTATTTTACATATTAGAACTTTTCACTTAATTCTTATTTTATTTTTTTATCGATCGCAAATATGTATGCCATCAAATAGACTATTTCTTAGTGATTAAGTATATCGAGATTAATAATATTTCCACATTATAATCGCATTTGATAATACAATATTATTTATGCATATGATTTCATACTCTAATAATTTAAAAAGACTTAAAATATATTCAAACTCATTTAATTTTTCTATTAAATAATTCGATGTAATTATCAAGTATTAATATATTATCACTTTTAGAAATATGTCAAATGAAGGCTCGCCCTTTTGGAATATTTCATTGCAAAATAAAAATGTTCAAATATTAAATATTTAAAAATAAAAATATATTTTACAGAATGCACATCGCGACGTTTTCCACGCTTCCACGCTGTTATGCGACGAATGTTTCTATGTACGTGTACAATGTTAACCCGATAGCCTACGAATTGCTGTGTGCGGCGAATCGCGCCGTGTAGGAGTATAATGGGGTTCATCTCTTGTCTAGTCAGGGTTATAAATAAATAAATAAATAAATAAATTTGTCACTTATTAGTCATTTCACTCTTATCGCTGTGAATACGTAAGATATCCTTTCTTTTGTTCGTCGAGAGCAAACGGACAAAATTGATGATGATTTCCATACGTCGAAAGACGACGATGAGAACGATGATTAAACATATGATGCGATTGTCCATATTAATGTATCGCCATTGATTGCTATTATTATTACTTGTCATTATTATTATCGATTACCGATTATTATGATTACGATTATTATTACCGATTATTAATTACTATCACTACTATATAATACCTTTGTAAATGAGAATCAAGACACACTGAGGGCTAGGGAAAAGAGAACTTAATAAATTGAAATTCTATTAACCCAAAGGCGTTCGATTGTTATTACGTCTATATTTTATCCCCGAATTATGATCCAATAAATTATCGAGAGAGATAAAAATCAAGAGATGAAAAGAGAAAAGGTAAGTTGCATGTGCTGATATTGTAAAATATAACAAATAATTAACAACGTTCAAATTAAAATTTTCGACAGTATTTATTATTAATGTTACAACGCTCTGCTTTTGGAATTATTGACATCACTAATATAGAATTTTAAAAATTATTTTGAGATCTTCGCATAAAGGACCGATGTCGTAATACACACACACACACACACACATTCGCCGTTTTACTTTAAAGTATCTCCGATCTATAGACTGGCATACATAAACAGGGACATGACCTATGTAAATCTATGTAAAAAGTGACAAAACAAAGACGATAACATCAAGACAAAATTGTTTAGATTACAAATAATAAATTTTTATCAAAAAATTGATCCATTATGTCCTAGATATTTCTAATTAAATGATTAAAAGAATTATTTGTAAATATAATTTCAATTGTAGTTCAATACGTATCGTAGTTCTTTCAGCATTGAATCTGCATTAATGAAATGCATTATATACAAAACGTATATTCTAAAAAAATATAATTTTGTATTTTTCTTTGCAATCCTATATATCTCGATGTTTACAAATTTGAATTTCCAAATGTCTCCATTTAGTCACATTTCTTTATTTACAAATTCACACAATTTGAAAACACATTGTCGAGATCTCTCAATCTCGAAAGGTTTGTTGACGTATCATATTTTTTTATTATTATAGTTATATTTGATAATATATCTAAAAATGTAAATTAAATGCTGAATTAGAATATCGAACAACTCTTTAAAACAATTCCCCTTTTAAAGATTTCGGATTCAAGTATATCAGCAAGCAAAAATTTTATGATCAGCTAATGAGATAAAAATCTAACGAGTAAAAAGTTTTATGTTGGTAAAATATTGTAAAAGATATACAAGATTTATTATTAATATTATACTCGTACCTCGACTTTCGTTAGAAAACATTTACTTTTAACAAGATGTATTGATAGGCTATTCATCCTTATCCAAGACTGTCTTAAATAATGTCTAAAGATCTTAATATATCTTTGTGTGTGTGTGTGTGTGTGTGTGTGTGTGTGTGTGTGTGTGTGTGTGTGTGTGTGTGTGTGTGTGTGTGTGTGTGTGTGGTGTGTGTGATTAGATTAGTTTACAACATTTACTTTGCAACATTTTAAGATTGTACTTAATCTCAAGAACAATCTTAAATATAAGAACAAACTATGAATACTATTGTGAAACTGAAGTAGTGCCAACATAAAATTAAAAAACAACAATTAATACATTCTTGACCGCGTATTACTAAATAGTAAGAAATAAACTTCAATTTGCCTTTTTACGGTCGAGCCTGGATCTTTTTTGCCAATCAATGATCTGCGCAATCGCAGTATGCAATTAAATACAAGATGCGCGTCGACACTGTCGAACTTGAAACGCAAATCACCAACATAAAATCAACTTGATTCCAAATGTTGGTGCTAATAAGACCCCCCATCCCCTAAAATTAAAATTACACATAAAAAGTACTTCGTAAACGATCATTTACCGCGTAAAAATCCATGAATACTCCGCGGAAGTGATGAAAGATAAGTATACTATCTATCAATATTATATAATCAATGCTTATCAGCAATTATTATTAGTAAATCAACAAATACGAACAGGCTAGATACGACAGTATCGATAATATATAATTATAAAAAAAGTATACAAAAAAATATACAAACAAATCATATAATGACAAACGTTTCAACATTAAACGAAATCATCCTTGTGTCGGTTAAACGCTTATCAGCTAATATTCTTATCAGCTAATATTTAAATCTTGCAACCACATGCAATCCGCCAAATGCGGATTTATAAATTAACATGAACATATTCTACACATAACATTTTTATTATAATTCAATTAAAACACATACAAATTTATTATTATATTAAACATTATGGAAAGTAAAATTTATTGCCCACCGTTGAGGTCGCACAACACTATGTCGAACGACATTAGAAATTCCTGCAATTGTTCAGAAAACTTGACAATGATAAACATGATTTAAAACTAGATATTACCAATCCACTAGGATATTACCAAGTTTTCATATATATGCAAATTATGCATTTTATATATACGTATTTGTTGATAATATGTATGCTGTTGATATAATGATAATAACAGATACATCTTATCTCTCTCTCTTTTACTATGATCTCTCTGTCCTCGTTTATTACAGTAGCTCACATCTTCCACACTATCTACTAATGGAGCATGCGCTAAGTAACGGTGTCGACTTTGCTCGCGAGATGATTGTTACTGACGTCTGAAATATATCTGCTACGTCATGCAGGTCGTAAATGTAACGCAGAAGTTCGCTGTGTATAAGTGTTCATAGACATAGTCGTCCCGATTGTTCAAAAACTGAATACTTATTCTTGACAATAATACATACTTATTCTTTGTAAGCAGTTTGATTCGTCGACTAGATAGTGCGACAGCAGTCTTTAAAAGTAGTCTCTGGAAGTTCGACCGCTCAGGAAATCTCACATCGTTGATAGGATAGCATCCGACACTTAGATTAAAATCTTTGAAGAAAATATTATACTTTAAGATCGTGCAAACGTGCTTATAAGACGATCATCATTTAGACTTATCATGTCTAAAACTAAGGATATTACCAAGTTTTCGTCTGAACAATTGCAGGAATTTCTAATGTCGTTCGACATAGTGTTGTGCGACCTCGACGGTGAGCAATAAATTCTACTTTTCATAATATTTAATATAATAATAAATTTGTGTATATGTTTTGTGTGTTTTAATTGAATTATAATAGAAACGTTGTGTGTAGAATATGTTTATGTTAATTTATAAATCCGCCTTTGGTGGTTGCAGATTTAAATATTAGCTGATAAGAATAATACCGCGTTTATTAACCGAGGATGACTTCATTTAAAGTCGAAACGTTTGTCATTGTATAATTTGTTTGTATAATTACATATTATTGGCACTCACCTAGCCTATTCGTTTTTGCTCTTTATTTAGAAACTGTGTTATTGAAAAACAGCACAAACATTACCCTCATATTTATTGTATTAATTTATAAAAGCCATTGATTTTCAGAAAATTATTAAAAATTAGAAAACTAACAATTTTAATGGAATATGACTACCGATGCATTGTGTAAATTTTAACGACTGAAAAGAGATTAGAAAAGTTGATATATTTATCAAAATATCAGATATTTTATAAAAAATATACTAATATAATAATATTAAATATTTGTAGAACTTATGTTATATATTTGCAGTTACCCAGATATTTGCAAAAATGTATTAAAAAACATGATTTTAGAGATTTTTAAGTGCTAATTTTTTAAAGAAATTTTTCGATCCATGTTTATAAGAAATATCTTGTTCAGAATTAAATTTTCTATCAAATCACAAAGTCTGGCTAGAACGGTCGGTGTCACCCTGTATAAGTAATAATTTTGCAAAAAAACTCTAATAATCGATTTTTATTATCATTATATACATTAATGCCTGTTATCACATTTTCTCAGATTAAATAAGTTACAAATAAATAACGTTTTGCACAAAATATTGTAATTAATGATACATTCTCTCTTTCATCTTTTCAGGAGTCTTATGCCAATTAAATAAACCTATTAAAGGTGCTTCCGAGTCTTTAGCGACATTGCAAGATATGGGAAAACAAGTGTATGTAGTGACGAATAATAGCACGAGATTGTTAGAAGAGTATTTTAAAACCGCTCAACATTTCCGTTTGAATTTAAGTTCGGTAAGTATTGATTAAATATCTTATTAGTTTATATATCATTATTATTTTATATTAAATACATAGTTTTGAAAATAGAAAAATGAAAAATAAAATTATAAGATTAATAAAAATTATATACTCTATAACTTATATAAGAATTATATACTCTAGTAATAAAAATTATAAGAAAATATAAGTTATATATAAACAACATCAATTAATACATTTCCGACCGCTCGTTACTAATTAGTAAAGAAATAAACATCAGTTTTTGCCTCTTAACGATCGAGCCTTGGATCTTTTTGCTAATCAATAATCTGCGCAATCGCAGTACACAATTTAAAATACAAGGTGCGCGTCGACACAGTCGAACTTAAAACGCAAATCACCAACATGAAATCAACCTGATTCCAAATGTTAGTGTTAATATAAATAATTTATTGCGAAAAATATTACCTCAGCCAGGATTCGAACCTGGAACTCCCCCATTCCGTGCGGGTGTCATACCAATTCGACTACCGAGGCATGTGATAATATTTATCGCAATAACAAGTACATATTATAAGAACGTTTATTATTGGCACGTATGTTAAACAACATCAATTAATACATTTCCGACCGCTCGTTACTAATTAGTAAAGAAATAAACATCAGTTTTTGCCTCTTAATATTAACACTAACATTTGGAATCAGGTTGATTTCATGTTGGTGATTTGCGTTTTAAGTTCGACTGTGTCGACGCGCACCTTGTATTTTAAATTGTGTACTGCGATTGCGCAGATTATTGATTAGCAAAAAGATCCAAGGCTCGATCGTTAAGAGGCAAAAACTGATGTTTATTTCTTTACTAATTAGTAACGAGCGGTCGGAAATGTATTAATTGATGTTGTTTAACATACGTGCCAATAATAAACGTTCTTATAATATGTACTTGTTATTGCGATAAATATTATCACATGCCTCGGTAGTCGAATTGGTATGACACCCGCACGGAATGGGGGAGTTCCAGGTTCGAATCCTGGCTGAGGTAATATTTTTCGCAATAAATTATTTATATGTGGGGGATGGGGGGGGTCCTTATTAACACTAACATTTGGAATCAGGTTGATTTCATGTTGGTGATTTGCGTTTTAAGTTCGACTGTGTCGACGCGCACCTTGTATTTTAAATTGTGTACTGCGATTGCGCAGATTATTGATTAGCAAAAAGATCCAAGGGGCAAAAACTGATGTTTATTTCTTTACTAGTTATATATAACTTTAATCACACATATTATAATTTAATTCATTTTTTTATTTTTATATCGATTTTGTAAAGTTGAGAATGAAACAAAATGGAATATCTTGAGAGTATATGTGATAAATTATGTAAAGATTTATGAATAGCAAAAATAGTCAGTATCAAAATTTGCAAAAGTGTTAGCGGCAAACATTTTTAAAGGTATTTAATAATCTAACGTAGTATAAGGTTATTTCTCCTTGATAAAATAAAATGTTTACAAAATGTTGAAATCAGATAAAGAATTTACCAATCTGGAAGCCAAAGTAATCTAGTATTCATATACACAGCGAAGCCTCAAATATCAAATCTAAAAGATTTCTTTTTTTTTTTAATTTAAAATCAATGTTTCAAGCTAAATATATAGTCATGATTTAATTTTTGTTTATCCTGAGACTTATGTAATACCAAACATAGAAATTTATACTGAAATTTATACTGAATTTTCAATGAATAATAAATTGATAATAAATATTCAAAATAGCTATCAATAATTGTATTGTAGCAATATACACATGTATTTATAAGATTAATACATATCAATATATGTAAAACGTACGCCAAAATAACTTAAAATATTAAAATATTAAAATATTAAAACTAATATCACTAAAAACAATTATTAATCAGTTGCATTATGTAGGATCGCATAATCAACACCACAAAAATAATTATTTGGTATTTGAAAAAGATTGATTTGCGCGGAGAAGTTTTCGCCATTGTTTCGGATACGTCACGAGAAATTTTGAAAGAGGCAGGAATACAATTAACAGAGCAAGTAAGTGAGAGATAAATAAATCGTTTCCCATCTTTTCTGAAATCTTTTTAATACATAGAATAGATTTTATGCAAGTAACAGTAAGACAATGTTATACAATAGAAGTTAATCTGTCTAAAAATTTTTTTTTATCAATTCGTCAATTATGTAAATTCTGATTTTAATGAAATTTTTAATGAAATTTCGCGTAAAGCATACGATAATAAATTAACTTTTTATTTTGCAGCCAAAAATTTTCGACACAGATGTAATTGCAACTATAAAGCAGGTCTTAGATCGGCCATCTGTTAAAGCTGTTATCTTTGATTTTGATACCCATTGCAATTGGCCAATGTTAACATTAGCTATATCGTGCCTCCAACGTAAAGATGTACTGTATATAACAGGAATAACAGAGGAATGGTTACTAGTACAAAAAGTACCTCAAATTAAAATTTTAGGTAGGTATTAGGTGCTGTTTGTAAATAATAAAAATATTTTTTATACAAATATTTACATTATTAATATACATCAATGTATAATTATAAATTTATCATATAAAGTCATAAAAAAAATTATCATACACGGATATCCCTCTTATTAAAAAAAAGAAAACAATACTCCATATGTAAACAAAAAAATAATTACATTACATTATATGTACAAACTTTGAACATCTATCAAATACAATAAGTGCATTTAGCACAAAAAAATTATACAAATTATGTAATATATATCTGTATTTAAATATGTTTTAAAAATTCATAGGGAAAGAAAAGAGAAAAAATATTATGTTTCCTTATTGTTAGGTCCTGGACCATTGATAAACCTTATCAGCACGCAAAGCGGAAAAAAACCGATTTTATGTGGTAAACCTAGTCAAAATTTAAAAGATTATGTTTTAGAAAACTGCAACGTGAAGGATCCAAAAAGATGCTTATTCATTGGTGACACGTGAGTTAAAATTACGACAAATTTATACTTCTGTTTATTTAAAATTTTTATAATTATTCAATTTTATAATTTAATTCATTTTTTTATTTTTATATTCAAAATTTACACTAAAATTTACCTTTATATTGCATAAAATTATCTTTGAATATTTACTACAAAAGAATATTTTATCAATTCGGAAATATAGAGCTAGTCAAGACATGAAGTTTGCCTCAATGTGCGGATTCATGAAACTTTTTGTCGGCACGGGAACCGATACGCTGGAATACACACAAAAAGAAGATGATACTTGCCCGGACTATTATCTTCCTAGCTTAGGTCAACTTTTTTCCTCTAATAACGATCCACAATATCAACTTATTAATCACGAAGATAGTTAATAATTTATGCTTTGATAGAAAATTATCAATCAATGATAATATCGCTCAAATCGGCGACATTATTTATAAATATTATTAATGTTATATAATTATTATATTATATATAATCAAATATATAATATATAATATTCATATATAATATTATTACCCTTATGTGCACAACCGGGTACCCGGGTATCCACCGCGCCATACTTTTGCGTATAACTTCATGAAAAATTGAAATATCGATTTTTCCGTCTAGGAATGCCTCGTTGAACTCTTTGAGAATATGAAACGACTGAAAAAAAATTTTTTTTCGAATTTTTTTAACCTAAATTACATGGTTTTATGACACATACACGTTGGGCACAACCGGGTACCCGGGTATCCACTAGGTGTAAAATTATGTTTTCGCTCAGAAATTAATTAATAACATTGATTAATATTTTATTTAGGTAATGGTAGTTTATAAATAAACAACAAATATAATTCTGCTATTGCCGTATTATCCCCACTACATCCCCACTACAGCCGGTCGACTAAGGTCGCCCGATCCCCTTCGTACCTGCGCAGCGCTCCGGTACTCAATTGTTATGTTTATTTTTTGGAATGCTGTGGCGGGCTCAGGATCTCCAATATGACTTAAATACTTTCTATTGATGTTTATTTAATGAAATAAATTTATTTCAAACGATTCCGTTTGTTTAAACTGTCAAAAATTAAGATAAACTCGCAGTGGATACCCGGGTACCCCGGTTGTGCAACAACGTGGAAAAAGTTGGTTGTGCACATAAGGGTTATATTGTTGATATAACTATTATATTGTTATTATATCTAATATATTAAAAATCTAATATATTAAATGTATTATAATTAATCATAAACATTGAATCGCATTTTAAAATAGTAATTTTTCGAAAAATTTTAAACATTATTATTATAATACTTTACATATTGTATTAAATTTTAAACTTTGTACCAAAATGATAGATAAATTTTGCCGAATAAATTTTATCTTTCTTGTGACAAGTTGTATATTGCATTATGCTATTTAAAAATATATACTATAATTATAGTATAAAAATGCTATTAAATTATGTTAAATGTTATATCAAATATATAATCAAATCCAAAAATTGTCAACCCAAGATAAAAAGGTGATGAAAAAACTTTTTTTTTTTCACTTTTTTATATTCATTTTTTATTTTAGAATAATAAATTAATTTTTCTATGTAACTAAAAATATTTTGAATCTTTAACTTTAACATAACACTGCGAAATGTTTCTTCATCGCTGGTAAATATTTTTCCATGCAAATCCGACTTCAACTCTGAAAATAAAAAAATAACTAGAAGCTAAGTCCGGTCTCTAAAGCGGATAGTTTAGTTCTTAAAAATTAAACACAGTTAAAGCAACTTGTGCAGCGGTATTGTCATGCGTTTTAGAATATAATGAACAATAGGTTTTTATCATAGTTTCAATGTATTAGTAGGTGTAAAATTTCAAGCACAGTATAACTAGAAAACGATAGAATGGGAATGATCGGCATTCGTACGAAAGCCTACGACACACAATACTTGTTTGCTGGATTGCTAGCTGGTCACTCTGCTGGCTGGTCTGCTGTACTCTGATTGGCTCTCACAATGAACAAACACGCGATCCAAATAGAGAAAAATAGCACCTGATCCATCATGGAATTCCAGCAGATCATCGAGCAAGCAATCCAGCAGGCAAAAGAGCATCGTGTGCCGCAGGCTTAACTCTTCAGACCATGTTTAAAATCCTTCTGTATTTTACTACATAAGCAGCGAGACTCACATGCACGTGAGAAATCTTATAACACGCACATTTGTGTAGATTCATCTAAAGATACATCAATATCGACATTAAATATTATCGAGATATCGATAATATTTACGATTGGCATGAGTTTATACCCACAAACCTTCAGAAATATACAATTATTAGAGTTCATGGCATAACGCACGTTTTATGCTACAGGAAAGCACAAACATTAAGAAAAAACATAAGATAATAATAAGGACGTACGACCAGCAATTCTCGGCTTTAGTTTGTTCACAGCTCGTTTAACTGAAAAGAGTGTACAAGTCAGATTAGCATTAAAGTTCATTAAGAAAGAAGAGATATATTTTATATAATTTGTGATCATTAATTTGTAATATTTGTAATATTTGTAGTATTTGTAATAATTTGTAATTCTGTGAATTTGCATAGATGATAAAATAAGAAGTGAGAGAATAAGGAAAGCGAATAAAACCAATTGCAAATTGATAAAGTCGAACTTTCTTTACTTTAAAATTTTGACTGCAAAACTAACTCAGTATAAACTCATTATATTTTTTATTATTTAGAAAATAGTGGACAATGTTTAATGTACACATCATGCATGTGTATACTTCAATCTTTTCTATTATCATAAATAATGCATAAATCGATAAAGAAATCGTTCTAATTTGTATCTATTTAATTATAATAATTACATTATTTTCTTCTTAACCCATTAAGTCCTTGGAGATCTCTACGCGCCTTTCTTTTTATTTTTGTAGCTTGAATTCTAATCAAAACTTTTAGACAAATTAAATCAATATTTAAAGGTAAAAAAAAGTTGTTCTTTCCAAGAATTTAATTGGAATAAAATATCTGAAAAAATATAAAGGTTGAAGCTGGAAATAAAAATGTAAGTATGATTCCTGTCCTTTTGACAAATATTTAATTAATAAATAATTCCTACTTTTTTGAACAGAATAAAATGACATAATTATTCTTTGAATAATCTTAAATAACAAAAATTTTATTTTAAAAAATAGATAAAATTACTTATTAGCTCTATATCAGTAGCCAAAAAATTGAAATATTATTAAAACCACTCGTAAAGAGTACCAATCGATTTTCGTCTGCACATTCTCGAAAGAGTTTTATGCACTCGCACACTTGCTTTATTTTTATCACCTTGTTATAATCGCTAATTTTGGGCAGTATTAATTTTATAAAAAAAAAAGCAAGTGTGCTACGGGATTGAAGCTTGAAGGAGAAGAAAATAACGAAATACATAACCAATCACAACCGATGCCTCACTTAAAATCACGTCAACGGGACGTGATGTCAATAGGTATCATATGTGTGATGTAAAAATAGATATATCGTATCATATGTGTGTATTACAAATAAAATCTGATCAATCAATATTTGACCGCGATAAATTTTTCCCTTACTTCTCAGGCTTCACACCCCTCGTCTAAAAAAATAACTTACGTTCTATTCAGGTATTTCTATATCCATGGCGAATACCAATAGTAACAATATGCAAGAATAATTTTTTAAATATCATAAAGTAGTTTTTCAAATTTTTTCAATATTTTTAATTATATTTTATGCACCTATTTATATTTTCCAATATATTTCTTAATTCATGTAATTAATTATTGCATAAATAAAAGAAATAAATATTTAATTATACAAATAGTATATATTTAATAAATAATTCAATAATACAATTGTAAATATTTAATAAATTCAATTCGTAAATGATGTAAACGAGTTTTTATTACTGTATCATAAATGTAATGATCGTATCATAAGTTATTGAGAGACGTTATATGGTCTGGTTGTTATATGGTCTGGAGGCCTCATCAGATAAGAAAACCAAAGAGTAGGGATGATACTGATGCGGCAATTGCTTTGTGTCCCCACTTTTATGCATCAGTCAATATACTGAGGCCCAACAAGTCAATATACTGAGGCCCAACAAGATGGATATCACAACATCGTGGCGACTATTTATAATATTTGAATTGCTCATATTGTCCATTCAATGTTACAAATCTGACAGTAAGTAGAATGGATTCCGAATTTTTATTTGAGTGTTTTGGAACATAAAATTTAAGTACAAATTCTACAGAATGTTTAATAATTATGCCACCAAATAAATTATTAGATCAACGTTGTTAATAATTAATTTAACTTCTTTGAAAAATAATACTTAAAATTTACGATATC